>OV651821.1:34317908-34830408 GCA_927349885.1 Psylliodes chrysocephalus
CAGCAATTTCTTTATTGTGAAGTTAAACCTTGCCAATGAAAACTACTGCACCGATATGGTTACATTATTTAGTCATTTTAAGCCCTAAATAAATTTTGGCTACATCATATCAGGATGCGCATTTAAATATACTCAGTATTTCACGTTATGTCTCTTAATTTCAATCCAAATATAAATTTTTACAACAAATAAACATGTCGGACTAACGCCGTCGGCCAAATTGAGCAGAATTTTATTAGTCTATGTTACCTTCAGGAACAATATGCATTATACACACGTAGAACTAAGGACAGAACAGCTTAAAGAAAAATCCTAACGGTTTTTCGTAACCAGATGTTTTTTTTAAAAACAAATAACCCCTTTTTCAGTTCAGTTTTTAGTTAGTTTACAAGAAACCGTGGAAATATGTGCAATTTAAAATTTGTAGGACTGTTTATAAGTACGTACGGGTGTTTTACAAATTACTTTCAGTTTTTACCTACTTATATTACCATAATTTTTCTATTATCATCTGACTTGGGCTGAAATTTGTCTCGTTCTCAGCCTCTATTTTTAAAATTAAATGTACCTACCTATGATAATCGTAATACACACATCGCCACAAATTCTTGGACCCCCTTATGTTTGTCAAAATGAGACACTTATTAAAAGTTAAGAAGTGTGTTACATAGTACTTTTAATTTGGTTATGTATCCAATACAAATTGGCTGAATTAAATTTTAACTGAACAAGAAAAAATAAACGAAAAATAATAAAATGATTACTGGAATTTTAATTCCAGAAGAAAACCACTTTAG
The DNA here is from genome assembly GCA_927349885.1 of Psylliodes chrysocephalus. Lineage (NCBI taxonomy): Eukaryota > Metazoa > Arthropoda > Insecta > Coleoptera > Chrysomelidae > Psylliodes > Psylliodes chrysocephalus. The sequence goes on from OV651821.1 coordinate 34,318,706, forward strand.
AGCGAAATAACTGGAAGTATTTACTGGATACTGTAATGTATATTAAAACATAAAGATGAAGGAGCTTTATATGTGGGGACATCTAGAAATAGCAAAAGAGGTTAAATATCTTGAAATCACTCTTGATGACAAGCTTAGCTTCTGCAGCCATATAAAAAAAACAACAGAAAAAGCTGTAAGAATACTATGGGCCTGTAGACGGATGGTAAGGAACATATGGGGACTTAAACCAAGTATGATGGACTGGTTTTACCCTATGGTTGTAGTACCTGTTATAACTTACTCATCAGTCATATGGTAGCACAAGACTAAAAGCATAACAGCTAACAGAAAATTAGAGAAGGTGCGCAAAGACTAGCCTGTCTAATAATAACAGGGGCATTTAGAACTACGCCCACAGCAGCAATGGAGCTACTGCTAGGTCTTCCTCCACTACACCTTGTGATGGAGAAGGAGGCTATGGCGGCGGCGTACATGCTGTTTACTAATGGATTTGGATGGGAACTTTCGAGAAAAGGACACCACACAATGATATTAGAGAAATTAAAACAAAATCCGGTACTAAGAATGCCATCGGATAGAACGCCCATTATTCACGGCTTCAGGAAACCTTTCGATATTAAAATACCAGAAAGGGCCAAAAGCCGGGAAAAAAGGAAAAAACAAAACGAATCTATCGTATACAGACGGTTCGAAAATGAAAATCAGCACAGAAGCTGGGACCTACCATGTGAACTTAAGGAGGACAATTAGTCTGAACCTGAAGTCACTGACAACAGTCTTCCAGGCTGAAGTAACAGCAATAAATGCCTACGCCAAAGTCATGCTAAATTACTCTTTTAGAGATAAGATGATCTTTATCATGACAGACAGTCAGGCAGCCCTTAAAGCACTGAAAAGAGTAGAAGTACAATCTAAATCAATATTTCATTGCCAACAGTCCCTCCAGGCCCTGGCTAAGGTCACCCTTGAATGGGTGTCAGGATATAAGGGAGTGTTTGGAAACGAGAAAACAGAACTCCTAGCAAGGAAGGGAATGGAAAAAATTCTTATTGGGCCAGAACCCACATGTGGTATCTCATACCAACATGTTAAATGGGTGTTAAAGGAACAAATAAACAGAGAACACCATAGGCTCTGGTTGGAACTTCCTGAACTTAGACAGTCCAAAAGATTCATAGAGGGGCTATCCACGAGCAGACAAAATCAACTGCTAAACCTTAGCAGAAGCGAATTCAAGGCCGTAATAGGACTCCTTACAGGACACTGCGGCCTTAGAAGACACCTAAATCTCTGATCTCTGATCTCTGATCTCTGATGACTCCCTATGTAATATGTGAAGAGGAGGACGACACTCCTATTCACATACTATGCCATTGTCGGAACCTTAAACGGGAACGGGAATGGTACTTCAAAGTACAATATCCGGAACCTGAAGAAATCGCGAAACCGCCCATCAGACATATTCTTGAATTCATCAAGAAAATCAATCTGATGGGATAGAAACTGTGAGGGATACAATAAGTCTAGAGCTTCAGTACAAGTGGGCTTTGAACCACGCCCTAATTCAGATGGATAGCTAGATAGATAGATAGAAAACATAAAGATGGAAATGTATTTCAATACAAATATAACTCAAAAAAAAACATTCATCTTTTTGTTGGAGGAGATATAATTTTTAATAAATAACAAAATCAAAAGATCCTAAAATTTCTTATAATTCTAATTTGGTTTAGAAATCCCCAACTTTTTTTTGCTCAAATGTCATTGGTTGGGCTAACATCATGTTAAAAAAATTGTTGTAGTACTACAGGGAGGGGATGCAAAAAATTTATTAGTCGTGCATATGAGTGCATGTGCATGTGCCGCCCGTGCAATATTTTTTAAAAACCAAAGGAATGGTGAAACATATTTTTCGTAATCTAGGGACCTTTAAACCTTAAAATCTGAAATATTCTTGCAAGGTAACTTCTTCTCGATTAAAATACTTCCCTTTTATCGAGTGAAGTAAAAAACATAAACGATTTATAAATATTCTTTTTTGGGTATAACATTTGGCAACGTTATAACAATGTGTAATTATTCTATAGGGTATTTTTTTTGTGGGAATATTCACCAATAATGGGTTTTCTTCTAAATGCCCAATTAAATGGGTTAATTAATATTTTATTGCATAAATAAATACCATTATTTATTGTTTCTACGTAATTCGGATTAAAAAAATCCGATGTGTTGTTATGGTACATTTTAAATATTATTTTGGGATTTCCAAATAATATTACGTAGTATTTGTTTTGGGATTAATAACGGATATAGTTTTTGGAACTTTAAAACTGAGTCTTCTTTGAATAGAATATCTGTTTATAGATGTTTAAAGAAATACAAAACGTCTTGAATCATTTGTTTATTACACGTCACTGTATTTATAATATTAATTGGAGATGTTACCCTAAAAAATATCCAGGTTCGTATTTAAAACAATATTAAATGTTGGTGTCGTGTCGTGATTAAATATAGTATTATAAAACTGAAGGCAGTTAATTAAAGTATCCTGTAAATGATAAAAATCCGTTATAATATTTTGATCTTCTTATAACTGGAAAAACTATAGTAATTTTTAATTTATTTAAAATATTTCAGAAAAGGGATTTGGATTTTTTAGTTCTGGTCGTACCAGTTTCTTTGCCTCCTAAATACGCACCTTTTACCCCATTTAACCGCTATTTCTTCTACTTTGCTCATAATTTTGTAATATTGATATAATCTTGACTAGAGATTTAGAAAAATATTTTTTTTATACGATATATATAGGCCGTGAGTTTATGCAAAAGTTTTTTCCCGAAATAGTCAGACAGTTTTTGAAATATGACCGGTCGCTTAAAGCCGTATTATTTCTGACTTATGCGAGCATCTAAAGAAGTGGTTCTCAAAGTTGGCGATAGCGCCCCCTTGGGGGCGCTGGATGTCTTCAGGGGGCGGTGAAAGGCTCAGGGGAAGAAGGGGGGGGGTTAAGGCGGTCTAGGGAGGCGGTAACACATATTGAAAAATTATGTTTTAACACGTATTTGGCAGCTCTATAAATAAAATTGTTTCGATACCTACTTTCCTTATAGAATCCCGTATTAAAATTAAAATTAAGTAGGTATCTACCTACCAGAAGCGGTTTCTCCATTGGTACATTTGTTCAGTGAACACCCAATTAAATTTAATAATAAAATAAATAGTTTTTTAAGTTAAACGATATTATTAAAAAAATGCACTAAAAAGTAAAAAATATTTTAACAGATCCCTGTTGATTAAAAAACAGTGTTAATGGCATATTTTCGATATAAAATCGTAGGGCGATGATAGGCCAAATCACAAAAGTAATAATATGCCATTAACACTATTTTTTACTCAACAGGGATCTGCTACATTATTTTTACTTTTTAGTTAATAAAATCGTTTAACTTAAAAAATATTATTTTATTTTCATCTTTATAGTTAAATTATGTGTGTCGTCTAGTAGTTTACTAGAAAAATTCGTTGCGCAGTAATGGGGGTTTGTTATTGTTGTATTAATACTTTAATATTGACTATATATGAAGTTGTGTAATTTTCTTGCTTAAAGCGCACAAAATTAAATTGAACACATACTTTGAATTCTCACGAACCACCTCTGCTACCTATTGTACTATCATGGCGAAATCCAAATAAACTTATTCCGTCGGCAATTATGCACGAATCGGCAGGCATATCTGTTATAACTTGTTGGTATGAATTTGTACATGAGATAATTCCTGTCGGTACGAGTTGCATTTCCAATCTATTTATAAGGTAATGTAGGGTGGCTTTGTTTTATTTTCATTTGCATTTCGGCATCGGTAACGGTTTTCTAAAGGTACAAGCACTTCCAAAATAAATAGTTAAGCAACTTTTTTTTACTTAAGTAGTGTGCTGATCATGTCAGAGGCAAAAAAGAAAAACGGCAGTATAGTGTGGAATAATTAAATATGAATTTATCGAAAATTCTACAAATCCATCATCGCCAATGTACCCCTTATTTGTCAGAAAACGTTTTCAAATGAAGCCATGAAACCTTCGAGATTGAAAGAACATTTGAATAAAATACACCCGGATAAGAAAGACAAAGATGCGACATATTTTCAAGAACTGGAAAAGAAACACGTGGCTCAGCCCACTAGGGGAAGGTGTCCTATAATGACATACTTTTTATAAAAAAAAATAATAATTTTTTTGTATTGATTTATTTTGAAAATATTTTCACAAAAAGGCAAATAAAAATGATTAATCCTTAAATTTCCTAAAGAAAAACGTAATATAATTAAAAATAAATGGAACAGAGAACTAAAATGATATTAGTTGAACTATGTCATTTTAGACACTGGGAGTGTCCAAAATGACATAGTATCAAAATATTAGTAAAAATTAATTGCACAAATAAATGTCTTTGATTTTGGACTTAAATCTGTACACTCCAAATGAGCCCACAACTGACACAGCATACACTGGATCCAAGTTTTCTTAGATTTTGATGCCCTAAATAACCCATTGCAATAGATGCAAGACGCATCATTTTCATTATCAGTCTCTTGAAAGGGGTTCACTTTCTTCATCTGTGTCAACTTCAATTATTGCTTTGGGACTCTTTTTTGTAGTTTGGTCACGCAAATTCATATGTAATTTAGAACAATGTGCTTTTGACATGTTTTGTTCTTTAGAGTTGTCACAGGAAATATTCTTTTTAATTTTCCGAGCGTCAATTTTTAATTTTTTCTTTGCTTGCTCTTCGTTTTTATATTTCAATTCCTCAAGATTCGGAGAAAATGTTAATACCGCATACTTTTTTGTTACATTCCTTTTTCTTGATTGGTATATTGCTTTTGGAGGTGGAGATATTTCTAAAAATGGAACTTGCGACTACTGTCTTGTCTTCTTCATTACTATTGATTGGAAGTTCAGAAACAATATCTGGTTGATTTTCTATTTCTGTTTGATTGTCATCGTGAAGCTGCTCCCCCAACGGATTTGGTGTTTCAGCCTCAGTATCTTCTGGTGCAATATCAGTTGTGTCCAGTGGTACAAAAAGGTAATCGGGAAAAACGTTGGAATTAAATGGACTGATTCCTGTTTTAGCAAATCCGCTCAATGCATTTTGGGTTATAACTGCTTTACCATACGCTTCAGAAAAGAGTCCACTCACTTGGTAAGCTGTAATAACACGACCTGGATAATTTTTCATCCATGTGGTACAAGCCTGATTGTACTACGCCTTTAGGGGTTCAAAAAAACTCACATCAAGCGGCTGCATACGGTGGGTGCAGTGAGCTGGGAAGCACATGAGAATGATGTTATTCTCTCTACAAAACGACACAGCTGCTAAGGAGGTATGGCTTACATGACCATCAAGCAGAAGGAGTATTTTATTCTCCGGAGAGGGATTAGCATGTTTGCAAAAATGTTTCAGCCATTGAACGAAGAGTTCTGAGTTCATCCAACCAGACTCTTGGCACAAACCTAAACCTCCAGTAGGTGCTTTATCAAAAAGTTCATCTTTTTTGTTTTTTCTTGAAAAGATTAAGGCTGGAGGAATATAGTTACCTGTTGCACTCATGCAACAAACAACAGTTACATGCTGGCCTCTTTCTGCGCATGTCAGGGATTCTACTTGTTTGCGCCCAGTTGATGTCAATATTTTCGGAGGTTTCTGGATAGTAGACAGTCCACTTTCATCCATATTGTTAATCTTCTCAACAGTGATAGATTTCTCTTGTAGAACAGAATCTAAAACCTCAAAAAATTTGAAAACTTGAGGCTTGTTAAAAGCTCGTGCCCTGGCTGCTAAAGTGGATTCTGGCCGTCGTAGAGATATGTCGGTATTTATTTTGCGAAATCCTCTGAGCCACTCTTTTCCTGCGATTCCTTTTTCACGGTTAAATCTATGATCTAGTTTATTTTTTTCCGCAAACTCATAAGCTAATTGTCTCATTTCGATTGTGGTTAAACCAAACAGTCTAGATTCAAGATATTTTAGGTGTTTTACCAACTCTTTCTCTGTTTGGGAATCAAAAAATATTGAAAATCGGCCCAGAATTTTCTCTACACCTTTAACTCTTTTATTCTTATTAGCAGCTCTACGTCTAAGAGTTGCTTGGGGAACGTTATAGAGTTTAGATGCTTTTAGCCATCCCATTCTCTTTTCTTGTACGTCTTTTATAGCTTGCTGCATATATGCTTAATCCCAGGACTGTCTATTAGTCTTTCTGATGTACCTTCCAACCATGGTCATCTGTAAAAAAAATTGAAGATCGAATTACAATATAAATATATTACAATATAAATCATTGTACCAAAACGACTAGAAATTGTACTGTGCGTCGTATAAAACGACATACTATGTCATTTTAACAACAACCACAATATGTCATTTTAAACGCAATGTTACATTTTCAATATATAGATTATTATTGATAATGTTAAAGTTGCTATTAAAAAATCTACTTACCAATCAATTGTTCACTGTTCACATATAACAATTAATGCCAACACAATATTTAATACCACGAAGAATGATATAAAAACAGCAACGTAAAATCCACGCATACGAAACTTTCTTGCCACTGAAACATAACTTACACATTAAAACCGTTAAATAAACCTGGAGAGATCTGTAAACTTATAGTATATTTTAATAGAGTGTTTGTTACTTAGTACAGTTACCGAATAAGAGATGCCGCTTCTAGTTTCCTATATATGCTGCGTTTGAAAATTACCTCATTTTGCTCTTTTTACTCGAAGTCGTTCTTTTAATACATCTGCGGCTTCTCGATGGGATCTGCTACGTGGTCTTTTAATGCAGAGCTGGTAAATCGAGTAAGATCTATTTACTCCGAGTTAAATTTTAGAGCTTTCGAAGTAAATGGAATTTCTGTGACAATTGACAAAGTAGATGTACTTCTCTGAGATGTATAGACATCGTTCGTTGTCTCTTGTATTGCAGTTTATTCTTTTTCATGTGTTTGGTTATTAAAAAAAATATTTATAAAACATGTCAGACAGAAATGAGAACATGGTTTATTTTCTAGTGAAAGCAAAAAAGCGAAAAATACCACAGATAAAAATTTACTTTACTTGTCAACTTGTAACAAAAACCACGAGACGAGAGATCAAATTTGATTTAAAAGAAAGGTTTACGTTTGTTATTTTAATGAAAACCGGATACGGGAAGCACAAACAAATCCATAGCCGTTCTTTTATTCCACATAAGCTCGATTTGCTCGATGATCACGTGACTAAAAAATCTACTAGCTGTACTCCGCTCCGTGAGGTACTTTTCAAACGTAGCAATAGAGCAAGTGTGTCATTTTAGCAGCTATGTCATTTTAGGACACTTTCCCCTATATCAAATTGCTATTTGTATTACTAGGGCACTTTACTCCCAAGTAATACATATGATTTTTCCGCCTCCCTCAAATAACAAGTCATTTTTAAATAATTTATTTATGAAACTAATAAACAAAATTTATTAAAAAACTAAAATTATGAAGTAGGTATAGTATAAATTATAGTCATGTTATTTTCATTCTTGCATCCTACATATTTTTAATTTGTGGTAGAGTAATTATTTTTCTGAGTAAGTACGAATATGCTTTTCTTCTGCCCATTGCTTGAAATGTAAATACCGTTTTTCGTATTTTTCTTTAGATTTTTGGGGTAATAGAGATTGAACTGTTGCATTAACCTGTTCCAAAATATCCGGTGGTGTATTATTTATATCTTTAAATTCGCTTGAATCACTCATTTTTTAAATATTATTTTATATTTTGTAGATATATTTGCCGCGTTTGAGAATCCACATCGGATGCATCTGAGATGTAAAAAATCTTTGATCACGTGATTCAGTATACGTAAATGTAATGGGACAGATGTATCCGATGTGGATAAAAAAACGCTCGAGATGTAAAAAATGCATCCGATGTGGATTCTCAAACGCAGCATTTATAGCGTAACACACTTTAAAACTGATCTGTCAATCGACCATAGCATGCTATAATTGGTGAGTTCGGTCTACGCACTCTTTTCACTATATTCACTCCTAAAGTACCTAAGGCGTTCGGGTACGGAAGGAGTTAAAATAAAAGTTCCTCTTTGACCGTTCGGAGATGGTGGAGTGGAGTGTGGATCGGGCATGCGCATAAGGTGATTTAAATTGATAATAAGTTAATTGTGAGTGATTCTTTAGTAAATAATTTTTTTTTGGTTCCCGTGAATATCATTAATATGGAAGAAACTTATACGGTCGTTACTGACAAGTACAATTAAATTTTAAGTACTGGTATGTCACATTGACAATTGACATTGCACTCCGAGAGTTAAAGGAGTAAAATCATATTCGCACTCCGTTTACGCATAATTACTACACTCCACTCTGGAGTGCGCAGCCCGAACTCACCTAATATTTCTGTCCTAAATTCGAAAATCGGATGAATCTATGAATTGAAGTCAAATTATTAATGTAAAAATCGTTAAATTAAAATAACAATTTACTGATTTTTACTATTTTGCAAAATACAGGGTGTTCTATAAATAAACGGTAAAATTCATACTTATATAATAGAATATAGTTTAGATCGTCAATGCCGTATAAGCTATTTCATTTATGACATACCATGACGTCACTTTTACTTTTCCTCCCTAGAAAGGAAAAGTATGACTTTGCTCCCTGCAATGAGGTCAGGAAATGTATACTTTGGATAGAGGTAGGCAGAAAACTTTTTTTCATCCTCTTTTCGACAAGATGACGACGGACTACTGGTTTCGTCCAATATTTCATTGTTAATTGTTTAATCAGGAAAACCACATTCTATTGGGGAAGTTTTAATTTTACCGACAGTGAAAGAAGTCATAACCACTGTGCTCCACAAACGAGCGGCCGACATTATCCCAAAAAGTCCTCTGAGCAATAGTTCTGTGCAAAGATGAATCGATGGGATGGCTAAAGACGTAGAAGACTCATTGTGTAATTATCTTAAGATATGCCAATTTGCAATTCAGCTGGATGAGTCCACTTAACCCACTAATGAAGCGTTATTGTTGGCATATATGAGGTTTATCAAAGATGAAAAAATATGTCAAGAATTATTATTTGCCAAAAACTTAGAAACAGATACAAAAGGAGAATCCATATTTAATTTTTGTGTCGAAAAGGAAATTTCTTTGAATAATATTTTATTAGCTACTACGGATGAAAATGAAAATAAGCCTCACAACTGTTATGGAAGCAGTAATATACTTGCGAGCAGTCAACCACTGATGTACTATGGTTTATAAGCAATCTGTACTGTGTACTATGGTGTATAAGCAATCTGTAATGTGTACTGTTTATGTATTTTGTGTACTATTTCTGAAATTTTTGTGTACTTTATGTACTATACGTATACTACTGTGTACTATTCGTGTACTATTGTATATTATTTAGCAATAATGGTATAGAGTTTCGACTGCAGCGATGGTGACCTGCAGAAAAATGGAGAAACAACCTGTTTTTAGGTCTTCAACTTAATTTTGATATCGGAGACTTTTTTTTAGGTCATCAACTTAATTTTATTCTACATGTGTACTATTTATCCATGAATGTGTGTACTATTTATTTACAATTTGTGTACTATTTGCATAATATGTGTACTATTTAAGTACTATTTGGGGCAAAATGTGTGTCAACACTTTAACATGTGACACAAGGATAGGCAAGAATAGGCGTTTACAGATCTAGAGAATACATATGTACACAAATGTTGCGTGATCTATTGAAGGAATAGTTATACTATAGATATGATGATAAGATCAAAATACAGAATGATGGTGGTTCAAAAAAAGTAAACTAATGTTATAAAATTAATAACATATGCAAGTTCTGAAATTAACATGAAGAAAATTTAAATAATTGATCCCCGCAACAAAAAAAGATTCAGCTCATGGTAAAAATAATTGTATGCTGAAATAGTAAATTTATCTGTTGTGTCAGTACAATTTCAACCTGCTAGTTGTAACAAATTTTGCATACAAATGATATAGAGTAGTATTTAAGGCATATATTTTGCATAAACATACAGAACAATGGCAAACGCTTTTTGTTTTAAAATTAGTTGAAATCTATAAATAGCTAAGTGAAACGGTCATTACACTACTATTACAATATGACGTGCCTGCAACGTAGTAGGTATGGAGTGATCTGTTTGTTGGTGTTAAGTACATTATTTAACTTAATGTAAATTAGTTGTTTTTTATTCATTTAATTATATATGCATTGTGATGTGTAACTATAAAATTATTTCGAAACGAGGATGTCAACATGCGACAAAAATAAGATGAAACTGTATTAAAAATAGTTCATTTTAAAATATATTAATTGCATCATTAAAACCTAACTGTCAGTTTATTAACACCTGTTAATTCAATAAATTTCAATTAACACTTAAGGTCAAGTGATACGTTATTTTAAAAGTATTTGTTTATGGAATCACCATGGTGTCTGCATGTCTATCACGGGCGTTTTACGCAGAGACTACTTGACGTACGTACACAATTGAAATTTGAAATAGTTGTAGTAGGTAATGGCCCAAAACAAGCGTTATCTTAAATTTCAAGGGGTTAAATTGAAAGTTAGGTGATGCCACCGTGTGAGATATAAAATAAAAGCTCTTTGTAGCACGGTTATAAAAACAAACAAAAAATATAGTTGTATTAAAAATAAGTCAACTATAAAGGAATAACGCAAAAAGAAGAAAAAAGTTCGGTCTCTATTTGATTACCTCAAAAAAAATTAGTTCTGCCCTTAGACGGATATATATTTTAACCTCTTCACCTATCCATAAAAATGGGGAGGTTATTGTAATCACTCCAAAACTCTAATTTGAGCTAATACCAGATCTTTACATGTTGGGTCCTAGGAACCCAAAAAAACATGCCAAGTTTTGTGTTAGCTCGATTCAGCTCGAATTATCCGGTCAATTTTAATTGGATTTCTAAGGACCCCATGCCTCATGATGAAAAAAAAAAAGAAGGGGTGGAAGAGTTTTTTTAGTGGGTAGTTGAATTCTTGTGTACGGCACTACTATGCTGAAAATCCAGCATGGTGTGTGTAAAAGCATTTTTCTCTGAAAAAGGGGGCCCTTGAAGACCCGATTAGATTTTGGACATATTCGGAACAACTGCGGGGGGTCAAGGGCGGCTACAGGGAGAGGGGGCATAGGGGCCATGGCCCCCCGAGAAGAAAATTCTTACGATTTATGAGCCTTTAATTCAAAAAAATATGCTAAAAAGGGAATATCTAACTAGCGTTACTCAAAGTGTAGTCCGCGGAGCCTTAAGGCTCCGCAAAGCCTTGGTGGGGGCTCCGCGAAGAAAATAGTCATACCAAAAAAAAAAACAAAAAAAAAACAAAAAAAAAAACTAAACAAAGCCAGTACCTATCGCTTCAACGGGACTTGGGGGTTTTCTTTTGTTTTTTTTTTAGAATTGAGTAAGAGGAAGGAGTATACTATTTTGGTTGAAGGCCTTTTTTTAACCGACTTCAAAAAAGGAGAAGGTTATCAATTCGTCGCGATATTTTTTTTTATGTATGTTCAGCGATTCTTTAACACGACGTCCGATTTCAATGATTCTTTTTTTGTTAGAAAGGGGGTATTTAAGGGGTGGTCCCATATAAATTTAGTCAAAATCTAATAATTGGGTCCATGAGAAAATCCTCAAACTCTTCATTTTTTATGTATGTTTAGCGATAATGCTTTACCACCTTGTCCGATTTATGTGATTCTTTTTTTGTTAGTAAGGGGGTACCTCAAAGGTAGTCCCATATAAATTTGGTTAAGATGTGGTGATGGCATCTGCACGTTTTTGAAGTCGGTTTTTTTAAATTTTTAAATTCTAATACTTGTTTAGAAGTCAGGAAGAGGAAGGAGTATATGATTTTGGTATGAGGACCTTTTTTTAGAAGCCAGGAAGAGGAAGGAGTATATGATTTTGGTATGAGGACCTTTTTTTTTGGAAGTCAGGAAGAGGAAGGAGTATATGATTTTGGTATGAGGACCTTTTTTTTAGAGGCCAGAGGAAGGATGATATGATTTTGAGGCTTTTGTTGTAGGGGCTCCGCCATGGGCGTCGTTTGGTGGAAAGGGGGGGCAAGGGGGCAGTTGTCCCCCCTGGCTTTTACGACTTAATCAACAACGCGTAAGATATGCATTACGAACAAGAATCTCTTAGAAATAATAATATTCAGGCTAATATAGTTGAATATATTTAGATTCCCTTACGTCGCTTACATCACGCTTTTCCGAATACTCTGTTAGTTTCTCCTTAAGCCTGCTACATCCCAAAAACATAAAAAATACTTTTTTCACTACCGATTAGAAAATGAAAGTAGTGAAAAAATTTGAAATCGACAATTTTGAAGCTGAATACCAAACTGGAGTACGAAAGCGCTTCCTGTACACAATGATCTTTCCATTAATGATATAGCGTCCAAACATTGTGAATTTTATCCAGACATACAAAGTGGTTTAAAAATTATTTATGGTTCTTCCACCAACGATAGAGCTAATCGAAAGAACGTTTAGCACGCTAACAAGGCATGTTAAAACATGGCTGCGGTCTATTTTATCAGTGCAAAATCATAGTAGGGGAAGCAAAAGCGATACTAGCGCAAGTTGCGGATAATTCGAGTACTTCAGAGCGTTATTTTGTAATTTTGGCGTATCAAATACACATATACGTTTTATTTTTTACTAAAAAAATAGGTTAAAAACAATAAAATGAGCAACCGGAGTTGCTATGTTGCAAATTATACTAGCAAAAAAAAAACTAAATTACATAAATTTTCAGTAGCAAAATTGAAATTAAATCAAAGAAATAAATGGACAGCTGTATAATAAGAAGAAAAAAAACCTTTATTTTTGTAATAATAACAGTAATACTGGAAATAACAGAAATCAGAAAAGGTTTTAAATAACCAATAAATTATTATTTTATGATATTCTTCAACATCCCTTAAATCTTAAATGTTTAGCAAATGATTAGATTTCTGCCTTTGATTATTGTATATGGCTGAAATGCAATCTTGTGACTTATCGATAGAAAACCAGTTTTAATCATTAATTTCTATGGGTTCTTTCGAACTAAAAATAAAGAAAATTTACAATCACAAATATATCAATTATTTTCGTTAATACGTTTTAATTCTACGTTATTATAATAATGGTAATGTTTTTATTTTGACATTATTTAACCTATTCTTCAATGACAACTTATTAAGCTTAGGCAAGATCTCGTAAATACCGGCCTATGTTTTATTATTGATTTTTATTGATTATACTACTTTTCTTTTAACTGAAGTTATGAAAATATATAATAATTTTTTCATTTGTTTTACAAATCCATATACTTTTATTAAAATTAACATATATATTTTTTAATTACGAACTCTATTAAAAATTGTATTGTCAGTATACGCAAATATTGTGCGTTAGTTCATAAAATAGTTGGCGCTTTTGTCACATACGGAGCAAATAATGAATGAAAATAGACTGAAAAATAAATTATGTTTTCTGTTATCGATGTTTTTAGTAGAGAAAAAAGAAATTTAAAATTTGCGTTTTTCTAGTGTTTTTTTTTTGTGTTTATCGTCGTGTTTGAGTCAGTTTTTTATGGTTTTGTTTTTTTATAAATTTTTATTTTTTATATTATTGTTTTTTAAAAATGTGTTTTAAGTTTTTGTATTCTTTATTTTAGTTTTTGTCTTTTTTGTTGGGTTATTTTATTTATTGGAGACTGTTATGACAACTTAATTATCAGTTCTGTCAAATAGGTCAGTGACATTGTTAGGGTTACTACTAAAGTTCCACTACCCCTTATCTTCGCTATTCAGTGAGATATCGGAATAATTTTGTTCTTTTTGAAAGACTAGAACAAATACTTTCTTATGATGGATTCAGTTGTTCTGTGACGTCATGGCTTACTTCCGGTTTTTCCGGAAATAACAGAAAATCGATTTTTTTTAAATTCTAAAAGGAAATTTTTTTTTATTACAAATTTTAATTTCTGGGACATTTTTGTATAATAATCGTGTATTGACAATTTTCTGTCAGCTGTCAAAATGGCCGCCATATTGGATAATATGTTACTATTAATTCGTTTATGGAAAAACATCTAGGAATGTACGAATTTTATAAAATCTTTTTAGGCTTCAAAATTCCCATTGAGACCCATTTACCGTATATCAGTGGCGTATCTAAGCATTTTTATTATTAGCAAACCATTTAATAATTCCATCCGCTTTTATCTTCGTTGTTAATTGAGATATTGGTATGAAAACTTATTTGTTTAAAAGCTTGGGACAAATACTCTCATATACTGGATTCAATTGGTGTGTGACTTCATGGCTTACTTCTGTTTTATCGGAAATAACAGAAAATCTTATTTTATTTTTAATTTTTAAATAGAAACCCCGTTTTTATTGAAAATTTGAATTTTAGGGAAATTTATGGATAAGAATCATGTATTGAAAATTTTTGTCGGCTGTCATAATGACCATATTGGAAAATATTTCTTTTAATATGTTACTGATAGAAAATTTTCAATACACGCTTCTTATACAAAAATGTCCCAGAAATTCAAATTTTCAATAATAAAAAAAGGTTATCATTTAAAAATAAAACTAAATTGCGATTTTTTGTTATTTCTGGAAAAACCGAAATTAAGCCATGACGTCACAGAATAATTAAATCTTTCATAAGAAAAGTCTTTTATTTTTCATTTCCTTTGTTTTCCATCAAATAAACATTCTAAATTTTTTCAAAATTTTGCCACTCTCTATAGAATTGTATAACGACGCCCATGGGCTCCACAAAGAAACGGGAGGAACCTAGCAAGAGGCTAGAGCAAGGAGGATTTTGCACGGAGGACTTTTCTTTAGAAATGTGTTTAGGGCTCCGTCAAAGATTTCGCTTTTCAAAAAAGTTCCGTCACCAAAAAAGTTTGAGAACCACTGATATAAAGGCAATGCCCCCCCTCCGAAAATTCGTCTTGTAGCCGCCCTTTGGGGGGGTTCTCTATAAATTGATAATAACTGGCATTAAAAATGCAAATATACTTTCCTAATGTAGTTTTGAAAGCCCTTTTATTGCTTTAAAGCCTTAGGTTTAATCAAAAACGAATTATAGGCATGAACAATCCTTATAACAATACTCTCCCATACTCTCTCTCATAATAATTTGACAACTAAGTGGATGATCCCGTGAATGTTTGTTATCGGATTTTTGTAAACAAAATTTGTCTGATAAGTTTTTCATCGTTGGGTGATATATTAGCATATTTTTGTAAATATTGTAAATAAAGCTTATTTAATTTGGATCCTGATTCTGCACGAAAACGATGATGAATTTGAAGAAATGGCGGAGACGCGAGGTGCTTTCTAAAATAATTCACTTCGAGTAGCTTTAGGCGTATTTTCGGGGGGTTTGACTTATTTCTTTAAATATTCTTTGGTACTTAAAGGATTAGATCATTACCAGGGAAATGGCTCGCATTACATTATTATCAGATATTTTTTTTAGAAAAATTCTAAATAACGTTTTACAAATTATTTTGGTACATGTTTTTGTTGTCTACTTGATTTTTATATTAAATATAATTTACTTATTGTTTATCAAAATAAATAGATACATTTTTTATGGATGATTTATATTTAATATTATGAATATGAATTAGAGTTGTTAATTTAAAATCCATCATTTGATCTTCCTTTTAAAAGCAAACTGGACCGAAAAGCAAAAATGTGAGAATTTTCTAATATAAAATTGTATTTACATACGCGCCACTGGGAATACTTCGCGATCTTATGTGTCTCGAGAATACTGAAAGGTTAAAATGTGTGCAACGATAAGACATCACTCTGTATTTAAGAAAAAAGGTATGAAAAATTCCCATTTAAAAACAACTAGATATTTACTAAAACAAGAGGCAACAAATTTTCATAAATGTAATTCAAAATGCCGCGTTTTTTTTTTAGTTCTTTTTAATCCTTATATCCTGTGCTTTCTTTTTCTTATTTTTTTCTATGACGTTTCTTTCATTAAATGGATTTGTGGGGTGTATGTAGCAATATTACAGCTGCCAAAAATTTTGTCTCCATGTGGAACTATCATACATATATTAAAAATTTCCCTATAGTGAACCATCATGCTACACCCCTGGATAAAGCAATATAGATTAATTTTTAATACCCTAACTATACCAAATTTTATGAATCTATCAGTTTATTTTCCTACGCAATTTCAAAGATGGCCAACCAAAAAAATAAGTAACTTTCATGTGACAGCTTCATCACCAACTGACACATACGTCATACGATCTGCTTCAATATCTGAAAATAGCACCCGCACATGATGTTTAAAGACACTAAACATGAATCTGATGAGTGATAAGTTAAAAAATCCGCTATGGAACATGTCCCATTGTGAAACACTTTCCCCTACATTGCTTAGAAAATAAAATATATAAAACAGCATAGAAGAATTTAGTACGCCTATGCATACTGAGCGGTTGAAAACAATTTCGTAGATAAGTTCTTTGTTAAACATTCATAGCACAATAGATAAATTATATAGGTGGTCCATTTCAAAACGAAACAGCCAATTTTGGACACCCCAGGTTATTTACGAAAAAGCACTCAAACTCGTCAATTTTTTATTTTAAGGGGAAGCAGTGTTTTGCTAGTTTCACCCCCTGAAAAGAAACCATCTAGCAAAAGTGAGACTCACTCCTAAAATCCGAAAGAGAGGTCGAATGATATCTTATTTTGAAGATATTTTTACCTAAATTATAAACCCCTAATTTTAAATCGCTACTTTCTTTCTAGCCATGATCTTTTAACGATTTTTATTTTCTTTAAATGCTTACCAGTCACTCGAGTAAATGCTGGAAATGCTGACTCCATGTAATAATAGAGGTTTTGTTCAAAACGCTCTCGGACATTTTGAAGCATCTATGGGGTGATTTGATGATATTCAATAATTATCCGTTGTCGCAGATTTTCCAGTGATGTAAGCTGGGTGGCATAAATTTTAGTTTTTTAATAGCCCCATAAAAAATCTAATGTGGTTAGATCCGGAGGCCGTGGGGGCCAGTCAATTCCTCTTCTTCCGATCCATTGTCCTGGAAACGTTTGATCCAAATACTGACGAACAGTAAGTGTAAAATGGGGTGGCGCACCGTCTTGCTGGAATATTAAGTTGTTTGCTATATATTGATCGTCATTCTCAATCAACTCTAGTAATGCTGGATAAATGGCGTTTTCTAATAATTCCAAATACATTTTTGCGGTTAAAGTTCCAGGTAAAAAAAAGGGGCCAATTATACGGTTACCAATAATGCCAGCCCAAACATTAATTTTTTCCGGATGTTGCGTTTGCACTTCATGAAATATTCTGGGATTTGAATCGGACCAATAACGACAGTTGTGACGATTTACTGTACAAATTAGGAAAAAAGTGCATTCATCAGAAAAACACACGTTGAAAATTAAGTGATCATTTATTGCCCGTTCAGTCATAATTTCACAATATTGTAATCCCCAATCAAATTCCTCTCCGTTAAGTTCTTCTACGAGATGTACCTACTTTGTAGGGATAAAACTTGTGCTACTTCTCTTATTACCAGATGTATTGTACTCAATGTGGGTTCTTGAACAACATGCCTTAAAATCACTCCCTCTGTAGCTTCATTTACTAAAGCATTTTCCATTTCACGTTTTTTGATAGCTACTAACCGCATTTCCGAAATTTTTAGGCTAACTCCAACATATACTTTCGATGGGCTAGTCGATTTTGATGTTGATTGTTAAACATTATTCAGTTCTATTAGCACATTAATTTTTCGCAAAAACAAGTGTTATTATTTGGACCCTCTCAGCAATTGAGTAAACCATTATTACTGATATGCCACTTTTACGCCGACTCTACAACGAAATAAACTAAACTTTACTACTTTACGGCGACCAAAGAATGTCATCTGATAACAATAATTGATGGACACAGGAATAAAACTAGAATTGTTACAAACAATTCATTTTTCTTTAATAATAATGTAAAAATCATGTTAAAACGGTTTTGTACTTTTGGTGAGCCACTGTATGGGCTACGTAGATAGTAGCGATGTAAAACTCAGAGGCTATAACCTAGGTAAAAATACCTTCAAAATAAGATATCATTCGACCCCTTTTTCCATTTAAGATTTTAGGGGTGAGTTTCACCCCCGTTAGAGCGTTTTCGTTCAGGGGTGAAACCCTAAAATCAAAAATTGACTAGTCCTAGTGTAAATGACCTGGGTGCCCAAAATTAGCTGTCTCGTTTTCAAATGGCAACCCTGTATGTCCATGTTGTGTGTCATATTATCCTCGATGGACATCGAGCCTTTCTTAATTGAATTAAGAATCCCAAATAATCCAAAAGCGTGCATAATCTAGTCTTTATCGCACGCCGTGCGTATTAAGGTTGCTAGATAAAATAAATAAAATAAGATTATGTCAGATTTTATTTTGAATTGTCAAATTAATCAAATTGTTTATAAGTTTACCTAAAAACAAGTTACATGAACAGAAAAATTATTTTAACAATTAAATGAAATGTCAAATGATATTTACATATCCACTAGATAAAATGCATGGAAATTATTAATTTGCATTTTTCAATTAAAATTATTGTTATTATTACTTCTATTACTATTGTAATTACGCATTCATACTAAAAAATATTGTAAGACACAATGCATAATCGTCTTTAAAGCATTCGCAATGTTAAGGCCACTCCGCTGCGCGTCGTGGCCTTAAACTCGTTGCTCATGCTTTAAAGGCTCGATTATGCATTAGTGTCATAATATACTATTATTGGAGCATCTTTCCTTTATTGAACAATATAAATTTTAAAACAACTACGGCACGGAAAATAATTTAGGATCTATTGAAAAGCATTTGCAAATGTTTAATATTTTATTTCACATCTTTTTTAACGATGAACTTTGTTGGTTATGGGAGTCGACTTGATAAGAAGTGGAGAAAGATTCACCAATATTTTTAAGGTTGTATTTGTAAGCTTAGGAAAAATTTCCATAAAATCAGTATTTTCGATTTATAAATATTATAATCAACTCTTTATCTAGTTTCCCTAAATCACTTCTGAATATTACCGAAGTAATATGATTATTAACTGATTGAAACACTATTTTGGTCAAGCAACACATTGGCATAATTTAGCAAACTATGATTTTCAATGGCAATATAGCTTCGTTCGCGGAGCCGATCCTGAACGTATTCTGAATGCTAAGGTAGACCATACACGCCTGCATAAACTTTTAAACCAGCCATACTCAACCTGCGGCCCTACAAGCTTTTTTTGTGGGCCGCAACACTATTATTGGCCGAAGCGCTAAATAGCATGCTAATTTTTAAATAAACTTTTGGAATTTTGTGGGGTTACTGCAAAAACAAAAGAGCTCCACTTTTGGAATTTTCGAGTTAAGTAGGTACACTTGATACAAGTGTGAAAAAAGTCTATATTCATGATAAACAGATAGCCAATAAAAACTAACTCCATGTTAATACATTAACAATAAGGACAAACAAGATGGAGTGGCATTTATACCAAAACATAATCATAACATTGTGTTCAATTGATAAATGTGTCTACCAAAACCAGATAATAGGCATATAACTTATTTTTGCTAAATTAATTTAGTCCGATTCTTAATAGTGTCCCTGCCAAAACAAGATAAAGGCCAGAACGAAGGGAAAACTAATAAGGTCAAAACGTACCTGTATTTCGGAAATTACTTAAAATTTTTTTATGTAATTAGGTGATTTTACTGAAAATCCACCTTAATTTTATACGATGATCTTTTTTCTCGCCATTTCGGGTTGTGAGCGACGAATTGATTTCGACCATGATTTTAGATGATGATTTTGGAATTTTTGAGTAAATATGTAGTGATATTGGTGATTTCCAGTATTTCGGGAGTGGTTTGCCGCTACTTATTTTTGTTGAATGTGTTTGTTGAAATATAACAACATTGTGCCCACGCCATTTGTTATATTATGACTAGAGCCGTCTCTCTGGCCTTTCTCGATTGTTCCGAAATCCACGAGATGGTTACGTCACCCTTTCTTTATGCGATACAGCTAACCTTAAACAACCACTAGATAATAACACGTGATGTTTGAATCTCCGTGGTGAACGAGTGATTGGTCAAGATGTAACGGGTGATTGGTCAAGCTGTAACGAGTAATTTGTCAAGCCGTAACGATCGAATCTTTATGTGAAAATTCGTAAATAAAAGTATTAGTGGCAATAGGCGAATATAAATTTTAACCATACTTTCTAATACATTCCACCAGAAAAATAGATTTAATTTATCAATGGGCGAGGGTGGGGAATTCGGCTTTATATGCCAAATTCGCACAGTATTTATTCAGAGAGATGCATGAAAGGATGAAAATACTCACAAAACAGTGCAAGAAGAAAGATTTACTAAAATTTTGCAAAATCAGACACACCTGATGAATTTTACCATTATTATCACAATCTACCTGTATCCAATAATGTTACTGAAACTTCGATCGAAGATAGTGACAATACATTGAATTATGATTTGTATGTAGAGCTAAAATAAGCTAAGTGACGTTTTTCTCTCTTTTTTACCAATTATTGATAGATTATTAGTTTATACCTTGTGAACAATGTTTTCAATACCTTCTTCATTGAAGTTAATAAACGGTTTGAAGCCTTTACTGATTTTTTATTCAGTTTTAAACGTTTGAATAGTGTTTCATCGAAACTCTAAAAATGTGAGTTATCTTGTTTTTGCAGTAACACAACGGAATAAATTTATGTTTTGTGTTTTATTTATTAGAAGTCCCCACTAACTAATTTTAGATAGATATCCTAAAAAAGGTCATCATCCAAAAATATTGCGGCCCGTGTAACATAGCACATATACGAATGTGGCCCGAAGGAAAAAAAGGTTGAGTACGGCTGATTTAAACAATACAAATCCAGTTATAATAGGCAGTGTAATTTTTACCTTAGCGTTCGGCATTAGTACAGGATTGTTACCGCGAACGAAGCTAATTTCATGATCAAGTTGTTTCCAATAACCAATTATTAATAATACTTAAATAGTTAAGTAAAAAATTAAAATTAAAAATAGGTTGTATTCTTGGAACGATTGGTCCTCCAGAATACATAAAGAAGCTATTTTTAGAATTATTCGTCCCGCTACTGAGCTCCACCAATAATATAAGTCGGCGCCTATGTCGTTGGTTATTGCAAAATTGGCAGTTCCAGTAAAACAAATATCTTAAAATCTGAAAGCGATTTTACTTTTTAAACCACCATGGGCCTACCTGCTTTGCCTATCTGTTAATGTTTAATAAACGAACACCGCACCGGATGGGAATGGATGTCAAACACCGAAGGCGAATTCGAAGAATGTACCTATAGATCGAAACAAAGGACAATCGAATTTTCGATTCGTCTTATTTTGCATTCGCTTTAAGACGGTGGATCAAAAGAAATTGTAGGCCATAAACAGTTGTTTCGTTTGATATATCTGTAAGTCTAATTTTAATATGGATTTTATTTTACTATTTTGTTATTTTTGCACCACATATATTCATGTTTCATTATTAGGCATTCCAACGTCTTGTCGAAAAAAATCTAGTATAGTTCTCTAAAGGCACCCAAAACATTTGCCAAAGTTGTTTTTGTTCATTATTAGTTAAAATAATAGAAACTTTGTGCTTTTGATGGTGGATTTAGTACAAAAACACTGATTAGTGTGTGATTTTAATACTATAGATGTATCCTTAGTGTCATAATTTTACAACAGCTGCTCGTTTTATTAGAATACATAGAAGTAATAAGGCTAAAAAGGTATGTAATTACCAGAAATTACATTTCGTTCAATTGATTTATACATGCTGTTAGTATATTCGACCAATATTGGATTCGACCTCTATCACAGAGAGCTCTCGTTAATTGATGAATTTTGTTATAGGAACATGAAATTCAAAAGATCTTAGTTACAGAGATACAGAGTGTTAAAAATTTTAAATCAAAATTCAAAATTTACCATAAAACAAAAATGTCTTTAATTATTTTTTCAAATTTGATCTAACAAGATCTTGTCAAATACACAAACTATAAAAAATTTGACACGTGCTTACTAGATTAAAATTTAAAAATATTGAGTCCCTAAAAGTGATTAAGAACATGTAGATTTTTGTTTAGAAGCACATTTCTGCTACACTGTTAATTTTAGCTACATAAAAAGTTCACTTTTTATTTAAAAAAATAATAAAAAAAATAAGAAATAATATTTTTCCAGTAGTGTAAAAAATTGGAGCAAAAATTACCATTAACCTTGATAGCGCGTCATTGGTAAAAAAATTTAAAGGTATGTTATGTTATGTTGAGAATGGGGTGTTAATACACTGCGACCTAAAAGATCTATTGTGCCCCCTTCTGTCTCCAATGCACTAAGGAAATGTCTCAATGCCTATAACGACCCTTCCAATCCTATTTTCTCAAGGAAGTGTAGGTAAGTTAGGTAAATCTCCCACTCCTATTTGATATCCTCCTAGACATAGTGCCCTTAAATTCTGGATTGCTATACATTCAGTGAATGTAGGTTTCATCCTCCTCCTCACAGAATCTGAACTTACTATTTTCTACTACTCTCAGTTTACTTAGGTGTCCTTTTAGTCGGCAATACCCTGTAAGGATCCCTGTTACAATACGTACCCTGTTCTTGCTCAGGCAGATGCAGGCTTCCGATCTTTTATGGTTATATTCACTCAGAAGTATCTTGGCTTGTCTCAGCCCCAAGAGATTGTTCCAATTATCGGTTCTTCTACTGCCCAATTCTTTTTTAATCTCTCCTAATATTAAGTTACTGCTGATACCGCAGGACTATCGGACATGATGATAATCTCTTGTCTATGATAGTTTCTCTCGATGTTAAACTGGATACACTTCTCGATGGCGTGAATTTCCGCCTGGAAGATGCTTGGGTATATTCCCAAGCTTTCGAAGTGCTTGGTTCTCGGCCCATACACTCCTATTCCAGTGCCTTCTATGGTTTTGGAACCGTCCGTATACCACTGAATAGCACGTCTTTTGGTTGCAAGCGCGATATATTCATCTTGGCTCCATTCTTTCTTGCAG
Source organism: Psylliodes chrysocephalus (assembly GCA_927349885.1). NCBI lineage: Eukaryota > Metazoa > Arthropoda > Insecta > Coleoptera > Chrysomelidae > Psylliodes > Psylliodes chrysocephalus. The sequence goes on from OV651821.1 coordinate 34,341,976, forward strand.
CCCAGCTCTGTGGTTTTGAAGTTTTTTACAAAACTGTACTTCTTTAATTTAAAGGTAAGTTTATGTCAAAATATTTTACTTTATTTAAGAGCATATTGGTCACCAAATTTTAAATTAATATTTAAAGGCGTTTTTGATTTATGGCAGATTTTAAATTTTGATTTCAAAATTTTAACACTCTGTATCTCGGTAACTAAGCCCCTTATTATCCCTATATTAAAATTCATCAATTAACGAGAGCTCTCTGGTAGAGCGTTGTTGGTCGAATATACTAACACCCTGTATTTAATATGTTTTAAATAAGTATTTTTAACATGCTGGTGTAAATTGTGACAGCAGATATACCCAAGTGCGGATACGAGGGGGGTAAAAGAGTAATACTGAAATTTATTAAACTGTAATCTCGAGATTTTACGAAAAAGCAAAAACAAGATGGCGGCGACCAATAAAATTATTTACCCCCGAGAAATCTTCCCAGATCCGCACCTGGATATATCCTGTATATCTTTAAATAGATTAGAATGTTTCAACGAACTGGGTGTCCCATTAATGCGAAATTGCTTGATACATTAATTTCTGTTATAGACATAAACCATTTTAAATAAAAGTTATATGGATTTGAAAAAAGTATATTTTAAAATATTTTTGGATCTACAGGATGTTACGCTTTTGCCTGGCAAATAAAAATGTATTTTTTTTAAATGGAATACCCTGTCTTTTAGTTTAGATAACATTTTAGAATGGTCTACTCGTATGACTGACTGTATTTAAAACTAAAATATTTTTAAAAAATTTTACAGATTTGCCAAGCAATTAATTTTTTAAAAAAGGAAATGATTCCAAACTCAAATATGACCAAGATGTAAAATACATCAAACATAGTCACAATATGGCACAATATTGTGACTATGGCTTTAAGATTTGTTTGATGTATTTTAATTAATGTTTTAGTGAAATTAAAGAATTATGTAGACCCTAAATAAAATTATCATAATTTAGGTAGGTTAACAATAATTCCAAAATTGTTTAATATACAAATCTAACAAATCTAACAAATAGTGATAGAACTGGTGCAGAATAATAATAATAATACTCTCCACCCCCTTACGAGTGAATTTTAACCCCAAAAGCTGAGCTTGTGCGGGGAAAGGGACGGCTATTATTATTATTTGCCGTGGCGCTCCGGGGTGACTTAAAGATGATTGATGGTGTCATTTGACTTACAGGTGAGGAAAACCCGGAAAACCTCACCCACCATCATCGAGACGGTAATGTATGGCGATTTTTTATAATCTGCATGTCAGATCAATAGAAATTAAATTTCTATTAATACGGCACACATCAAATCCATGTTTTAAAACATGTAATAAGTAAGGCTCATTTTAAGTTCAATTTACTCAAGTTTTTCAAAACAAATACCCTGTATATTATTTTAGCATTAAATTCGTTATAAATTTATCTGTCCAACGATACTAACTTATTAGCATATTACACATATACAAGGTGTCCCATCAGTGCGTATATGATCGATAGCTGTTTTTTTTTTTTTTTTTTAATTTGGTGTCATCGGCATCGACTGCTAAGGTCATTAGCCTTGTGTTCTGTGTAGGCTTTGTTACTGTTTCCCAGCGCCACTTTAGGAACAGCACTGTTAATTAGAACCCAACAGTGAATTGGAGATATGAAAAAAAAAATAAAACAAAAGTTGTTGGACAATATGTTACAATCATTCTTAAATCTACAGGGTGGTCTATAAATGACAGGCGAAACAAACTTACACTTTTTTATACCAAGCAATCTTGACAACACATTTGGTTTACACATCGTTAAACAATTTGAAAACACAAACATGTTTTCTATATTCATGCATTTGCTATGATCATTGTGTGCTTAAACGCAAAATTTTGATATTTTGAATATTTTCAAATGCAATACCACCAATTTATAAATACATTTCTTTATTCTTTTTTTTGCCTTCCCTATATCCAAACGCATTTTTTCTCAAGATGTTGATTTTCATAATTCTTTAAATAAAACAATCCTATTTTCAACTTAATTCTTCTAAAAATGTTTTGTGTCCTCTTATTATCATCAGTAGCTCTAGTTAACAGGTAAAACTCAAGGACTGTAACAGAAAGGCGTCTTGAATTAATTACGAATCAAACTGCCAATATTATGATAACACTCTTGTTATCCCATTTTTCATAAATAATGGACGTCACAAGTAATATAAACCAAATAAAGAAAATAAAGAAAAATAATTAAATGAGAAAATCGTAATATCGCGTTTTGACACACCCTATATACAACATAGCAAACGAATATGATCTATTAAAATTATTTGACGAAGTGAAAACAATTAAATATGCGTAACTGCTTGCTTTTAATTAGTATAAGTTTGGTCAGCCCCTCGTTTATTTTATTTAAAAATAATTGCTAATTATGATTATACAACTGTTATATTAAAAAAATGTCTTCGTATTTTCAATAATAAAACAGCTATCGACCAATTAAGCACTGATGGAACACCCTGTATATGTATTATTGGCTAACATGTTAATATCGTTGATAGGAATATTTATAAAAAAATTCGTTTAAAAATCACTCCGTATTTTGAACAATTTTGGAATTATTGCTAACCTACCTAAATTATGATAATAATTTAATTAGGGATATACATCATTTTTAAATTTTAGAAAAAAATTAATTTATTGGCAACACTGTAATATTTTCTAAAAACATTCTAGAGTTAAATATAGTATCATTAGACCATTCTAAGACTGAAAAAGTACACAGATTGTTCATTTTAAAAAAATATTCATTTTTATTTGCCAGACAAAAACGTAACACCCTGTACATCCAAAAATATTTTTAAAATATGTCTTTTTCAAATCCATACAACTTATATTTGAAATTTGTTTGCGTTTCTAAAACATAAATTGAAATATCTAGCAATTACGCACTAATGGGACACCCTGCATACAGCAGTTTCTTCTTTTTAGGTATCTACCTCCTAGAAATTCTTGTACTTTCTCTATATTCTTGAAATTCTTATGTTGCATATAGTAGATTTCCAGTAGTTTTTTAATTTCTTAAAATCCCATAATCTGACACCAAATAGACTATAAAGAATTCTTAAGAATGAGGGAATCCCATTTCATTGCTATTATTTCTTGTGTTACTTTCCTCGAATATTAGTGGTGCCTTTTAAGATAAAAAATTCTGTATGAGTTGTCTGTTTTCATACGAAGAATTTAAAAATATTTTTTTCTACACCCACATGGAAATTAGAGAGTTAAAGTGTTTCCAGAACGTTAACGTGGTTAACGTAAACACAGTTTATTGCTAAAGAATCAGTTGGCCCACTCAGACCAGTTGAATGTTCCAAAATAATATCCACTGCAGGGATACAAATTCAGGATACGCAGAAGACTGCTGTTTAAATATAGGCGGTTATCATGCATTGTATTTGTTATGATTTAATTCTGTCTGCGCCAAGGATACAAATCCGAGTTGCGCAGTGTATAAACTGGAACACTGAGATCAAAAGTGCTGACGCAGAGTGAGCCAACTGATTCTTTAGCTGTAAACTGTGATGTAAACGTGAACGTCAACGCAGAAATTTAGGGGATTATGATTGACAACCTGTGTTATTTTTAACAGGTCTGTTATTTTATAAACACACAGAAATTACAACTTGTTCACAAATAACGTGTCTGTTAAAAATAACATTACTTGTCTATCATAACCCCTATAATGTGAGTTGAAGTTGTTAAACGCATCGTGATATTTACGTGCCATGGCAGATAATGACAATTAATATCAAGATTTCTCACATACTTTGATTTTCTTTTACTATACGGAGAATGGTCGCACTGCGCAGCTTTCTGAGTGCCTTTCACACATACTTTGATTAATATACGGGCAAGAGAGAGGTCCGACACGCCCAACATAGGGCGCGGCCATTTTGATTCCTATGACACAGTTTATAGCTAAAGAATCAGATCGCTCACTCTGCGTGTTGCCTACATCTTGGCGCAATATTTTTAATAGGTGCGTTTTAATCATCCGCTTCTGCTTTGGAATTGTCGGTTTTCTTGTTTTAATCTGACAGGTTAAAACGACTAAACCGACAATTCCGAAAGCAGAAGCGGATGATTAGAACGCACCTGATATTTTGCTTGCTGCTGTCAGTGTCAATGAATATTATTTTTGCAGTCACAGTTTATGGCTAAAGAATCAGTTAGCTCACTCGGACCAGTTGAAAGTTCCTAGTTGCGCAGTGTATAAACTGGAACATTGAGATCAAAAGTGCCGACGCAAAGTAAGCGATCTGATTCTTTAGCTATAAACTGTGGCATAGGAATTAAAATGGCCGCGCCCTATGTTGGGCGTGTCGGACCTCTCTCTTGCATCGTATAGTAATCAAAGTATGTGGGATTTCTTCTTTCCTAAATAAAAATAGGCTATTTTCTTTGCGTTGCGTACATACGCCAGAACCCGTAAGCTTACGTATGTACGCAGACGTGAACGTGAAGAATATTTAAATGCGCATGCGTAGATGTCAATTTACACGTATACGTTTATGTTTATAGCATCACTTCAACTCTTTATTAGCTTATCTACGCACAAACTACAAAACGAAAAAGTATACTATTGCCATTACCTAAACGAATATATTTTTTAGTTATTCAACTTAAATATCCATTAAAATGAGTTATTTTTGTGAAGAATCGATAAATAATAGCATTTCTATTTTTATTTATACTATAATTATAAATAATTTGTTAATTTTAATAAAACTATGAAGTCAATTCAATTACGAGTATTAAAAAAATTTACCAAATATGAATATCTGACTTCCACGCGAGAAACCCAAGTTCGAGGACTTTTAAATTAAATTTATTTTTAGTCGTTTATTTTATTTTAGAATTTATTTTAAAATTAGTTATTTTGTCTTAATAACCTAAAATATTTTTTTATTTGTAAATTTTTGTTAGTGGGTCGTAGAAAAAATATACTGTATAACCCGAGTGGATTGTACACATGGCCATCATATCCACTCTTGTTGTACAAAATACTATTATAATACATAAAACGAGATTAAATTTTTTTCTAATTTATTACAAACCATTTTTTTTGCAGTGTACAAAAAATATTTCGAAAATTACGAAATTTGCTGAAAGAACTATAACAATATTGGAAGGAAACGTATAGGTAAAAACCAAAATGTAAAAAAAATAGGTTTAATGCATGCTCCTGATTATAGTCATCGTTAATCATTAGATCGTAAAAGTAGCTTTTTACGACAGTAGATTATACAAAATGACCCGACTTTGAGCAACATTGCTCGTCCTATGTGTATTATTAAAAGTTGTTTATAAACCAAAATACTTAAATGGTTCCCGGGATATAAAATAAAAACCAGATTATGTACAGATCTTTTTTAATGTAACCCTAAATATTTATGACTGCATACCTGGTGGCTTCTGTACTACAGGATGCGTATTTAAGATACATCGTTTTTATTTTTATTTATCTAAAAGTGTACTGAGTTTTGGAAGCTGATAATTTATTTCAATCAGAGGCAGTTTCTGAGATTAATGGAATTGTAGGAACGAGCCTTGCCAAAATATATTAAATTATATATATATATATTAAATTCAAAACCATAGAGAATTGAATAAAGACGTTACAAAAAAGCATGTTTATTTATATAAAGGGTTTTTCAATAAGAGGTACCTGATGTTGAAAGATTATATTTATAATAGGGTGCCATGGTTTGATGACAGTGAGTTGATCTGACATTTCACAAGTCATTACAAGTTGTAAAATGCAGCGATACACGGTAGAACAGCGTGCTTACATAGTGAAAACTTATTATGAAAATGAGTCTTCTGTCATAAAGAGATTTCGCAGAATTGGTGATTACTTTGGTCCCCATAACCTCCCAACAGAGAAAATAATTCGCAGTTTTGTGCGTAAGTTTGAAACTAATGGATCTGTCAAAGATGTAAAGTTTCCAGTACGTAAACGTGCATGCCGTTATGTGGAAAACATTGCAGCGGTTCGTGAAAGTGTGGCTGCAGATCCAGAAATGTCTGTCCCACGACGTGCGCAGCACTTGGCTCTCAGCAAAACCACAACGTGGCGAATTTTAACAAAAGATTTGTCTCTCCACCCATACAAGATAGAGTTAAATCAAGAATTAAAGCCAGCCGACCACTTGCAGCACCGTATGTTTGCTAATTGGATACTTCAAAATCAGGCTGTTGATAATACTTTTGCATGGGATAATGTTTAGCGATGAAGCCCACTTTCATTTAAGTGGGTATGTAAACACACAAAACTGTCGCACTTGGGGCAGTGAAAATCCAAGACGCATCCACGAGAAGCCTATGCACTCCCAACGTGTGACTGTTTGGTGCGCTTTGTGGTATGGGGGCATAATCGGGCCATATTTTTTTGAAAATGAAGACTGTCAAGCGGTTACGGTCAATGGTGAACGTTACCGCGTCATGATAAACGATTTTTTGTGGCCAGCTTTAAGGGATATGGAAGTTAACAATATGTGGTTTCAACAGGATGGTGCGACATGTCACACCACCCGAGAATCCGGAAGACTTTCAAAATTGCCAGTTCGTTATGGAATTGATACTTGAATATTCACCATTTTTCAATCTATTTTCCAATCTTGGAAAAGGGGGGAGAATGTAGGAAATAGTTATTTTATTGTTAATTTGTTAATAGTGTCTTATTGCAGACGAAATTCAGAGGAAGAATCCTATCGCGAAATGGTGATGTTAACTGGCCGCCAAGATCGTGTGACCTAACGCCACTCGATTTCTTTCTGTGGGGCTATGTTAAAAGTAAGGTTTACGCGAATCATCCAGGAACCATTCCGGATTTAAAACACGAGATTCGAAACATAATTCGAGAAATTCCACCACAAATGTGTAGCGACGTAATCTCAAATTTTGCCAAAAGAGTTGTGTCATGTCACAGAAGCCGTGGCGGCCATTTGACAGATATTGTTTTTCATACTTAATTGTAATAAGTTATGTTAAAGACTACTGTAAGAATAATAAAATTATCTAGTTTATTTTGTATTTTATTTACTACCGAAACCCGGTACATCTTGTTGACAAACCCTTTATTTATTTATAAATTTGACAACTTAACAAACAAATATATAAATTCGCAATTATAACTTACACGAAAACTAAATTAATTTTTTACATTTTTGATCATAGGCAGTGGCGGCTTGTGCATAAGTGGGGTAGGTTGCAGAATTGCCAAAAAATGCAAGTATCTCATCTACATAGCATATAAATATTATAGACATTCTAAAATAAACGTAGGGTCTGTGATTTCTATAAAGATAGCATAGCATTTTCATAAGCCCACAGAGCGTCTTATGCTATATTTTTTAGCATTTTTTTTTGATATTTTTTAACAATGTTTTTATATTTTTGCTTCTGCCACTACTGCTAAACATTTGAAAAAATATGCCGCAAACAGAGAGTACAAAAAATAAAAGACGATTAAGATCCAGGCGAAACAGAAAACAAAGCAAGTAATAAATAAAATTTTTCAAATAAGCTCTATAAGTCAATGGATCCTATTGAAAATGGGGTAAAAGGGGGAGGGGGGGGGGGCTGTTAAACTGTGAAGAGTATAATATAGAATGCCAAGCATTATATTAACATTATAACATTATAGTTTAATTTGAACGTAGCAATCTTGATAAGAACAACATTTTAAAAAATCTGATGTGTCCAACACATGAGTTTCCTGTCTAATTATTACAGGCGGTTCCCGGTTACTGTATCACCCCTGTAAATGTTTAGAAGATGAACTAAATATATATATTTTCCACATACATCTTACTCAATATATTTTTTATATATATTCATTGCCAACGAAAGTACTGAAAAATTAAAATTTTACACTTTTTCTCAAATTTTTCCATTACGGCCCTTGGCAGGATGGATTGATATAACTGCGAAAATAGTCAGAACGGATTCAAGGGACCCCAAAACGTAAAAAACCGCCGAAAACTCGAGGTCGAAAAAATCATGATTCCTATACTTTCCTTATCTGTATAGAGACAAGAAAGTAAAAATAGTCATGCCAGACTCTAACATTTTCTTTCTAATGGCGGCCTTAGAGAAAGTTACTTTTGGGTAATTATAGAGGTGAAAATTTACAATAATAATCACCAGATCTTCTGTAAATACATATAAATTAAAAATGCAGTGTGATGAATCAAATCTGTATCTGATGTAACAACCCAATTTTATCAAATCGAACGTAATAGAAAACAAACAAAATATTTTGAATTATTTTTTGTTAGAGACATTTTATTCTGTACATAGCTCATATTTTGGTGACCTAAACACTCATGTCAAACCTAAAGAGTATTTTGTTCCCAGCCAGGTGCACCTTCACTACTGTTTTCGGCAGTAAAACTTCAATAAACATTAGATAAAGGCCATTTTTCCTTTCTTCAACAGCTACTACTATTTTTATCGATAGCACAAGTAGTTTTAGTGAATCCGGAAGTAATTCCTCTATCGACGATATATTGAATTGAGAAAGATTACGGGAAAATAGGTACCAAATGTCTTTGTGATAGTTCTGTATCCATCGACCGTTAATATATATCTTAACGGTTTGTTTCCTTTTCTGCTTGTCATAATATTGTATTGCCCCTCTAACCACACATTTCTTTCATTAGGATGTGAAAAATTCAACTCTTCTCTCTTGTATTCGCAGTTCTAAGTACATAATCTTTCACAAAATAAAACTATTGTACGTTGATCTTTTGGTACAGACTCCCATTTGTAAACTCGAAATATTCTGCAGGCAATGTATTAAACACTCTGTTTAACGAGTTTGGTAATTTAACTTTGTCCTCACGCCAGGTTTCATCTTGTAATTTTAACCACAATTTCTCGAATTTGGCAATATGTCTAGCTATAGTGTATCGGGGTCTTTTTCTCGAATACTGAAGAACATATTAAAGAGACGATCTTTGGTTGGTACTCTGTTTGTATACACTATATAACTCAGGCCTGCACAACTGAGATTTTCAAAGGTCCAGTTCAAAAACCGTAAGTGTACGAGGGCCAAGAGAGTCCTGAGCTTATAAATTTATAAAGGAGGTCGAGATCGTCTGTTCAGATTATAAAAAAAAGGTCTTCACCTTATAATTTTTTAAACTAAGTCATTCTGTTGAGCTTCTAAAAAAAAGTCATCAGTTTATAATAATGAACCAGGTCCTTCTACTGAGCTCCTCAAAAAGGTAATTAAACAATTTTGATACTGAAAAATGTATAGTTTGACGTAGGCGGGCCAAACTGGTCAACGGATAAAGGGCCAAGAAAATGACCATGGCGGCCATATGTTGTGCAGGCTTGATATAACTTATCCCACATATCTTTTACTTTACTGCACATGTTGACTAATTGATATAATTAAATGCTGTGCGTTATATTTGTGGACGAGATAAATTTGAGCTTCTGTTACAGTTGGTTCTAAATATTCTATATTAATAATGGTGTGTAGCTTGTAATCAAAAGATTTTATTCAAAAGTTACCACCATCGAAAATAATTAGAAATACAATGTCAATCAAAAATAATAATAATAATAATAATAATAACAAAAAAAGAATGTCGTGTTTATTTTTCTTAGCAGTTTTTATTTGTTGTATGGGTACGTCTCATTGATTGATTTCAACTAATAAACGCTGATATTTAATATTGCGTAACTTATTGGTCAGACCTCGTAGTTAAGCAGATAATTATACTTTTTTTCTATCAGATAGCGTTTAAGGTCATTGCTGCTGCACCAAGGATAAATTAGTTGTACAATTTTCAATTTTACCATTTCGCATCAAAGACAAGTTACCGATTCATTTCATTATGAAATTTAAAACCGTGGTAAGTACATATCTACTGTGTTCGCAAATGTGTTTGATGTATTATTAAAGAAATGAAAGAGTTGAAGAGTAATGAATGATGAGTGATGAGGATATTAAAAAGAAGACTAAGTAGGCAAAAAACATTATAAATTAATGCAAAAAGTTTTAATTTTCAATTTATAATAATTGAATCAAAAATGTATACTTAATAAAGAGTGTATCTTATAGTGGTACCCGATGTTTTTTCAAATAACTTGACAACCAGGTGACAGATCGCCATGTTTCTTAATGTTTTAAAAACGTCAGTCCAGTACAATTTTAACAATGAACAACCTTACACCACAACAGTGCTTTGGTTGCAAAATTTAATCCCACAGGATCTTTGGCAACCTCTTTTCGTCGGAAGAAGCCGCGTATCAGACGGAGTATGGAAGCAATAGCAACCGTAAGTGCCGAGGTCGCGGAGCGTCAACAAGCTTCGGTCCGACACCGTGCTCAGCAGTTTGACATGTCCCCCATGTCCATGTGGCGGTTGTTAAGGGTGGCTTTGCGAGCCTTTCCTTACAAAATGCAGACCACTCAACGTTTATTGCCAATTGATAGGCTGCGTCGCATCCAATACGGTCGCAATATGCAGGACATCCTTGCCGGTCAACCTAATTTTTGGATCAGTTTGATCATGACCGATGAAGCGCATTTCACGCTGTGTGGCGTTGTTAATACGCAAAATACCCGCCTTGGGGGCATTGAAAATCCTCAAATGATCTTCGAAGAGCCGTTGCATCCCCCCAAAGTCACTCTTTGGTGCAGTGCTTGTGCTGAAAGGCTGAAAGGCCCGTACTTTTTCGAAGACGATAACGGCGCTACGGTAACAGTCAATGGCGAGCGATATCGGGCCACCTTACGCGATTTTGTGGCAAATGAGGTGAACGAACATGACATGGGCGACTATTGGTTCCAGCAAGATGGCGCAACATGGATTTATTGCGTGCCATGTTCCCGAATCGATTGATATCGAAATACGGCGATTTCGACTGGCTGGCTCATTCACCAGATTTGACCGCACCTGACTTTTTCCTGTGGGGATACCTGAAGGGAAAGGTTTATGCCGATAAACCAGACACTCTCCTAAAACTTAAGTCCAATTTAAGCCGAGAAATCGCTGCCATTCGACCAAAAACACTCCAAAGAGTGATGGAAAATGCCGAAAACGGGCCGATTTGTGTGTGGCGTCCGAAGGTGGCCACTTGGCCGATGTCATCTTCAAAAAGTGACCAAATAAATTGTAATAGATCCAATTTCAATAAAAAAACATTTAAAAAAACTTCGGATACCACTATAAGATATACCATTTGGATGAAGTAGACATACCTACTGCTTTTAACACCTTAATTTAAGAGCAATATTTTATGTGGTAGAAGATTATTAAGCTATTCGAATAGATGACTATTTTTAATTTCAATGAGTTGTGTGTGTTGCTTTATTGTCGTTGATTATTTTATTTTTAGGGTATTTATTAAAACAGTTAATTTTTTAGGACAGTTAGTACTTAGAAAATAGGAACGTAAATGGTTTTTTATACTACATCTTTAAAATTTGAAATTACCAACGTTTTTAATTGGTTAGGGTAAGTTTGGGATAGTTGGACCATGTTTTTTAAAGTAATTTTCTCCCAAACCTTGCTGTCTAGGATTTGGTATATAGTTTATAATATGTATACATGACCTTGAACAATAGTATGCATCTCTTCAGCTGTTACACCAGCTCTGCTGAAAACTCGCACCATTTATTAGCTTAATCACCTAACTATACGAATTATGCGGGGTATGTATATCTTTAACACTTTTTATATTCGTATAGTTTTATTCCTAGAAACTAGGATCATTAAAAACAGTTGTGTAATTAAATGATATTTATAAAATCATGTGAAATGCGCACGTAATAATTCTAATTATTATAGTTCCGTTATTTTATTATGACACATGTTTTTTAAGATATTTAAGGCCAAGGACGGCTCTAGGCCGAATTGACGGGGAGGGGGAACAATTTCAAATAATAATTTCCTTTTTAGAATATTTTTTTAATAAAAGGCTCATAGATTGTAAAAATTTTAGCCTCGGGAGGGCCACCCCTGGATAATTTAATTATCTTACTAACTACGTAAATTTTATTTCTTTTTTATATTTAAATTTCAATATTCAACAAAAGAATAAACAATAGTTCTAGGTACGTGTCTTAAGGAATTTCTTTGTAAGCTTACTAGAACATATTATAGTTACAAAAGTAACTAGAGTATTTATTTATACAGTTTGGTTACTTCCATGATGTCGTATGTGACTGAAGCATGTAACTACTAACCACGTCGATTATATGGTAAGGATGAGTACATTTAAACATATACAAATCGAGCATGCGCAAAGTGCAAAGAATTTTGATTAGATCCTAAAATTTCTTAAAATTCAAATTTCATGTAGAAATCTCCCAACTTAAATTAAATTTGACATGACGTTAAATATGTTATGTTACCATACCATGGTACGTGTGACGTCATGAGAGTAACCACAATACTGTAACCAAGTATGTTGTAATATTAAGTAAAACGAGTCATACGAGTTATTCTATGCAGAAACACTATATATCTTTTCTAAAAACTCATAGAAAATTGCTTACCTAAATTCTATAGTTGTTTAGGTCCATTTATAGTCGTTAAGAAATAAACCAAGCTTAATCTGACATTTTTCCATTAATATTTTAATCTTCGCTTAGTAATTTAAAATTAGTTTATCACAACGGTGGAATCGGACGTATATATAGATTGAAATATAAAGGGTCCCTACATTTGAACATACGATTTGATATGGCCGCTTTCTATACAAATCTTGTTTGACAGTTTTCCTGATGTCACTAAAAACTTTGAGATTAGTTGTAGCTTCGTCATTACGCAACGAATTTTTATTAAGGAACGCATATTTATTGCAAAATTTCACTACCAAAATGAAGAATGTTTAGCTGAAGCGCATTTCGAAAGTTGTTGAGAATTTTATGAAGAAATTTAAAAAGAATATTGCCATGCCAAAAAGAAGTAGAGGGGTCACTTGTTGGATATAATTTTTCATTATTAATTGTAGTATTTGTACTTCAAAATAAAATAGTAAACTTTTAACATTTAAAGTGTTTTGTGTGTTTTATTATTAAATTAAATCGGAAGATCAAATTCGGACAACCTTTAGTACCCCACCTATGTTGTTTAACGAGCAAAGAATGGTACCTACTTAGTTACTACGGGCATGGGTATAATATTTGCAGCATGAGTTACAGGCGAATGCTCTACTAAATCATACAAGTAGTAAATGATAATTCCTTGCAGCAGTGGCGGAGATTTTAAGATTGACAAGGGTTTTCCCATTATTTCTACGCCACTGGATTTTTTATTATTTTGGAGTTTTTTACACAAAAATTACTCTTGATGTTTTTAAAACAAAGAGATTTCGAAAAAAAAAAACATGAAATTTAAAATAATAATAATAATAATAATAATAAATTGTTAAAATATTCACGTCATACAATTTCAAGAAATTTAGTAATTTAAAAAAAAACAAAAATTATTAGATATAATCTAAAAATTACTTTTTTCAATGCATAATGATTGGCTTTACATAAAGCAGTGGCGAAGATTTTGGGATTGACAAGGGTTTTCTCCTTATTTCTACGCCACTCTTTTTTTTATAACTTTGGAATTTTTTTGCACAAAAAAATACACTTGATAATGTTTTTTAAAACAAACAGATTTGGAGAAAAAACATGGAATTTAAAAAAAAATTAAATTGTTAAAATATTCGGGTTATTTATTTTGTATCATTTGATAACGGTTCAGAATAGTACAAAATAAATAGCAAAAATATTAACAAATTATCTAACTGGAGGAGTTATATTATGATAAATAAACAATAGTAATATTTTTTTAATTTTTCGTATTATTTTATTGGGAATTGAACCCAGTCCGAGAAATCCAAAGTTAAGTAAGCTAACGACCTTAGTTATCAAGGCTAATGTCAGCTTAATTATCTAATCAAATATATAGCTTTGTCCCAACATCTCACAAAACCGTAATATTACGGTCATCGTCATGCGCAGTAAATAAAAACCTATCAATAAAGCCCAAAGTCGAACTGTTTTTATTTACTGCGCATGACGATGACCGTAATATTACGGTTTTGTGAGATGTTGGGACAAAGCTATTAACATTAGCATTTTATACAACGGTTTTTTAAGACACCGACTTGAAGCGTTCCACCGCTAGTGCGTCTGCAGCAAAGTTTCTCTATAGGTTTGGTCCCGAAGCGAGTTCCAAACTTGTTACAATTATTATCTGATACGCATGCGTGAGAAGAATAATGTTCGAATGAGTTCTGAATAAATGTGTGTTGGAACGTAAAAAAATTAATGTTGCTGAGTGTTTCAACTAAATACAGGCCATTCGATTATATTTATTGAAAAAAGAAGATATTGAGGTTATACTATATGATTAGTTTAAAATTGCACAAATAAAAACTACCCTCATTATATTTTTTACTGTTATATCGGCTGTATTAGATTTTAATAAAAATTATAGATAATAGGCATTCACAAAAACTAACCAAAAATTCAATAAAAACAAAGGAGAAAAAGAAGAAAATTGATTTTAAACAAGCACGCTTTCGCAAATGTAAAAGTTCGAATTTTATTTAGAAACTATTAGAACTAATAACAAACATGTTATGAACAAATTTTTAATCTTGCGGGAACACCAAACAAGTTCAATTTGTTTGGAACTTTGTTCTGCTGGAACAGTTATTGTGTACTGCGCATACTCAATATGTTAGGAACTCGCTTCGGAAACAAACCTTATGTTCTACAAGAAAGAATGAACTAAAAATTTGTAAATTAGCTTTGCGCAAATAAAAGTGTGACTCTACCATATTTTTTGACTCCAGAATATCCGGAATAATTTATTTTATAACTTTTTTGTTACATCCTGAATAAAAGCTGAAAACGTGTTTTTATTGAAATCTTAGAAACAAAAGGGGTACATTTTCGAATAGAATTAGTTACGTACAAAAAAAAACGTGTATACTTGTCTGCAATATTGAACTTGGAAGCCTTTCAATTGATTTTAAATTCAAAGTTGGAATTTTTTTTAAAGAAAATAATTAAATTTTACGTAATTCTACGACGGCTGTAAAAATTTCTTTTGTATGTACGTCATTAACACATTTGTATACTTTCTTCTTCGAAAAATCGAACAAAAACTTATAGTTGAAGTAAAACGTAATGCTTCGAGTAAGCAAACGATTTATGACTTCTAGGAAATTAATAAAGAAATTATTCTATCACAAGTATATCTACAACAAATTTAATAATAAAATGTTTCTAAAACTGCTTTAATAACCACAAATATTTAGCTTTTACTTTACAGTAGCAACATAGTTTGATACGTAAATTCCGACCATCACTAATTATTCATCAAAGAATTAATTCGATTAATTTTATTTCCGTATTTGCGTAAATTAGTATTGTTTTTTGTACCAGACGGTCACAGTCACAGGTCAGGTCGGGTCGAAATCATACACCTTTTTAATGAAGTACTATACAGGGTGGGGCAAAATTGGCGAAGTACCCGATTTGTAGCTCAATTATGGATTGACTCGAATTTTTTCGTATATTTTATGCAATATTTAATGACGCTTTGGGATTTTCATCATCGGATGAAATTTTAAATGAATTACCCTGTTTTTCTATATTTATTTTAGATAGATCTTTTCTTTATGAATCCATATAATAAAACAGCAAGGTAAACGTTTTTAACACGCTTTTATTAGCTCCACCTGTATGTGTGTATGACTTAGGGTGATTTTTTTTCTACTATTTTTTTATTTTCGCTCCCGTCCTGAAATTTTGTTTGAGCCCTTAGTATTAATATTAAGTCCTCGACCAAGGCGTGCAAAGATTTTCCATTTCAAATACACGTAAAATTAGGGTTTTTTCTTCAGATTTCTATAGCTTATCGTCATTTCATGGTATTATTTCGACCATAGACATGTATTTCTCCAAATTAAACGCTCTACAAAAGTATCCAATGCGGCGATGTCGTAACTCACATCGGCGAGGTAGTACGGGTCACTAAATCGAATTTTTTCATGATATTCACGTTATTTCGACCCTATGTCATAATTGAAAAGAGTTACAGAAAAAATGTTAATAACAAAGTTGTAGGATATTTAATTTACTACAAAAAATGTCCTTAGAACCAAATCGCTAAGATCAATATTTATCGAGATTCGAGATGTTAAGCCTTGAACTAATTTTACTGTAAAATTTTTGCCTATTATTACAAAAATAAAACCAAGATTTCAAAAAGTTTCACCCTTATGTATGTATGTATGTATGTTTGTAACTCTCCTTTGGACTATAAAAGCAAGTGACTTATTACTGTCAGTATATCACACTACCTCAAGTTGGTTCGTTAGCCGAGCGGTCTAAGGCGTGGGTCTGTCGATCGCCAGACTCACCAATCGTGGGTTCTAATCTCGTCCCTTAATAATAATTATCAATTTATATACGGCCTACATAGAAAGGAGAAGATCAACTAAAGCAACAGTGTTGCCAACGGCGAGGATTTTACCCCATTTTCAGATACTCATACCCAACATATAAACTGTCGTAAATTGACGCTGTTATTTTTTTATTTAGGCCGTTTTCCAGTGTGAACTATTTTCGAAAAAATATTTTACAGCTAATTCAAAATGACGTCACCAAACAGAACGTTAAAAATCCTAAGATTCGAACCTTTGAAGTGAGCAATTAAGAGATAAACATAACCTAGTTTAATATTTTTAATTCATTAAAAAATTTGGTTGAAAGGTATTTATAACATTAAAGCTAATCGACAAGCAAAATGAGTTAACATAATAGATTATTGCCATTAAATTTTTTATTACCAATAAGTGATGATAGTGAAAGTTTATGTTTAGTTTTAAACTACATTAAAACTCATCATATTAGAGTACCCGATAATTATGACCAGTGGCTTCAAAACTATTTTATTATCGATTTATATTCTTTACTTAAAATATATTATTATTCAGCTTTGAATAACTCATATCTTGCATTTAAAATACACAAAGTGTATACATAAAACACTTTTTAAAACTTCAGTCTCTTATTACCTTTCGGTCTATTCATCCATTGTTCTGCATTTCAATTGAATTTTAAACATTAAAATCAACAAGCAATCATCTCTAACTCTAACCTCAAATAAAATTTGACAACTACGTCTCTCCAGTTCAATTCAAAGTGCCCCTTAAGCACTGTCAAATTTATAGGAACTTAATTTAACCTAGTTCTAACTGATGTTACCGCTTTAACGTTTAGTCCAAAACATAGGAAACATTTTCAAATCAGAGTACCGCAGTGGGTACCGCAGTGGGTACCGCTGGAACAAGGCTTTAGTAAAATGCACTATTAAGGTGAGAACGCATTAGGTAATCGCGGTCCCGTCGCATCGCGGTCTCTGCTAGTCTCGAGCGCGCGCGGTGCTGCTCATGCCCATATTTTATAATGCATACATTTCCACTCGGTGTTCTCGTTCGATCTTTTTCCTAAAATTTTTGAATGGTGTTTGTGACAGTTTGACTCTAAAATACTCTACGGTGAAAAATGTTAAAAATCAGAAGTGCAATCATGCAAATCAGTTTATTCTAGTCTTTATCAAGTAAAAAATATAACTTAAGTCTAAAAGGATGATTTGTTGAGGTTCCTAGCCATAAAAAAGCTGTCAAAGAACTACCAATCACTAAATATTACTGTAATGTAGACAAAAACATGCAAGATAATCTTGTAGTATAATTTACACTATCACAAAATTCAATGGATTTATAGATTATTTTAAAAGTATATTATACACCAAGGGACTGAAGTGGCACTTATTATCCCGAGGCGAAAAGTTTGTAGCCCGACCAGAGAGATGGGCTACAATTCGTCGAGGGATAAAGGCACCATAGTCTCTTGGTTTATACGCTATTTTATGTACTTTAGGAAAAGAAAAACAAACAAAAAATTAATGAAAATACGAAAAACGACTTAACGGTAGTCTAAAAACGTATATTGTACTTTGTACTGTATTTTCTGTTGTATGGTACCTATATAGTATATTACATTACGAGTGTGACATTTTTTACACGAGTGGGAAATATTGTGAGTGAAAAATCACGTGAGTGTGAAAAATCACTTTCATACAAGTGATAGTATTTTGTCAAAATAAAAATATTATGATTCCATTTACAAACAATTTCACAGGATGATATGTTACATAGTTACAAACAATATTAGAATACATTACTGTTTTTCATACTGTTCATTTTTTGGACAAACAAATAAGTTGAATAACCGTGAACGAAAACTTTTTATTAGTAATGGTTACCCATTTCTCTACTCACAATTTTTTTCTGAACCATAATTAAAATAGTACAAAATATTTTAGGGGTTATATTTTAATAAACATGTATTTTAAATAAACAACAGTAGTCGTATTTTTCCAATTTTCATATTTTTTTCTAAACAAAAAAAAATAAAAAAGATAATTAATCGGGAATTGTAGAAGAGTCACGAAATGTTCACGAAATTCCTAGTTGAAAAAGTCAGCAGCTAAACTATCTTCGCTATCACAGCTTTGTTATTTGACTTATCTAATTAAATATGTACCTATATGAACCAGAAATAAGGAAAAATAATGTAGGTAATTACTTTAAAATTAATAACTCGTTAAAAAGACATATATATGATCTATTTTTAAAAATTAATGTTATCAATTTAATCATCAAATCGATTTTACTATGGACATTATATCAATCAAAGTAAGATTCATATTAACACACGTATGGATAGTGGATTTATCCACACGTGTGTGATATAGGGCACTTCCCATAAGACTAAATAGTGCGATAGGTGTTATTTTCTTAAATGGTCATAGGAAAAGTATATTTACTTTTAATACCAAGAGATCAAAAGTAATTTTTAATCCGGAGGGAGTAAAGTGCCACCATATACAGAGTGTTTCAAAAAGGTATGTCATAAATTCTTCCTCAGATAGATTACCAAAAAATAAGTGGATTTGGCTATATTTAGCTATATCAAAAACTGGCTCCTAACAAAGTTACAGGGCTTTAAACTAACATTCAAAATAACGTTTCTTATTTGTAAAATTTTGTTGTTCCTATTTTTTCTTTGAATTTTTTGCCAGTGCTGTAGATTTGAAGGCGCAATACTCTAAGAAGAAAAAAAAATTAAAACGACCCCTTTAAAAAAAGTTGGGGAGTTGGATACCTTTTAACCCCTCGTATTTTTTGACATAAAGAAACTTGCTTTATCATCAATTCATAACTATGAATATATAAATTTTTTTTATAGCGAAATGAACTTTGTATCTTTCTTAGTTAACGAGCTATTTACAATTTTTTAACTAAATTTCTAGAGCAATTCGTCCGTCCTGGACTTAACATATCAACAAAATTAAGAGTAGGTCAGGGGTTATTGTACAAAAAAAAGCATATAAAAATCAGTGGTGTGTCTAGGGCTGTGCATGAGCCGCCCCTGCAAAAACTACCCCTTTTATTTATATTTTTGTAAAAAAAGGTATTTATAATATTGGATTAGCGCCATAAAAATGATGTGCCACCCGTCCTCATGGGTTCACCATGCCACTGATAAAAATACACGTTAGTTTGGAAATGTAATTATTAAATTTAATAGTAATAAAACAATTAAACAATTAACAAAAAATTAACAATTAAAAATATACAATTGACAATAATTATTATACATATTTTATAAACTATTTAATTTAGTAAATATTCAACATGTCCTCCTCCTTCTTGAATACCAAAATATAAATAAAAGAGGTAGTTTTTGCAGGGGCGGCTCAAGCACAGCCCTAGGCACACCACTGATTTTTATATGCGTTTTTTGTACAATAACTCCTGACCTACTCTTAGTTTTGTTGTTATGTTAAGAGGAGTATTTACTTGGCTGTAGAGCGGAGCATGCAAGGGTTTCGTAGTACCCCACTTTTAAAGTTTATTTTTGACTTATTCTGAAAGAAAAAAATATGTACGTGTAGGTAAAGGATAAATCTATGCTCCTCTGGAAACACTTTTTTAAAATTTGAAACTGTTTTTTCTAAAAAAAAAATACAAAACTCGACTTTTTTTACCCATTTTCTCAATTTTTTTTAGAAAAAACTAAATTGAATTTTGAAAAAGTGGTTCCAGAGGAGCATAGATTTAACCTTTACCTACACATATATATTTATTTATTTTAAAAATAGTCAAAAATAAACTTTAAAAGTGGGGTACTACGATACCCTTACACTGCAAGATTTTTCGTCTGGAAAGTGGCGCCTCTGTTAGATTTTTAAGAAATTAATATTTGTGAATGAAAACAATTTATAATATATTTTACTGATGTTTTACGAGGGATAAATAAATTTTACGTATTTGTACACCTTATGTTTTACGTAATTTATTTCTGTAATACTAAGATTAGCATATATATTATATGCAAGGGTTTCATAGTACACCAATTTTACGGATTATTTTTTAATTTTACTAAAAGAAATTTTATGTAAGTACAGGTAAAGGCTTAATCCATACCTCTCCGGATTTTGAAAAAATCTAAGAAAAGAAACGAAAAGAAATAGAAATGTTAAAAAATGCTAGAAGAAAAAAATATATTTAATTTTTGCCTACAGGAGCATTTATTTTTATTACAATAAAAACAGATATACGTTAAAAGCTTTTTCGTCTAGAAGGTGATACCAACAAAATATATATCTTTTTCTACTCTTTAGTGATAAACAATACGTAAGTGATTTGAATTCATGTTGTTATTTTTTACACACAGTAATTTCGCTCAATTATATTAAATTAATTTTATCATTTATTTATTAAAAAATATATATATACGAAATTGGAAGGTATACACTGAGATGTGAATTATATGTTTTTGTTTAATGAATACTTCTTCGAGTCAACAATAATTATTAATTCCAGCATGTTAATATCTCTTCAATCCGTTAAAGTAATGTAAATAGTTTTTTTTTGCTTTCGCGCATGGCTTTGATCTGTCGCACCCTTTGAGGCGCGTTGCAAGAGAAAATTTTCTAAAAAGTTAGCCAATGTTTATAAATGAGAGAAAAACGATTGTAACAAGCTGATTGTGCATTGTGGTACAATAAAAGACTCGTTTCCACTGCTTTAAAATTTGGAAAAATTTGTAAAAAATCTCCTAAAATCTTTAATTTATTTCTAAAGCCACCCGATATGGCATGGAGCATAAATTCAGAGCAAAATAAGATTTGGAAATTTATTTGCATGTAAAAGTTTTTAAATGTGGACATTTTATTGAATTCGAATTTGATTATGTTGCTGCCAGTCTGAATGGAATTAAAAAAAAAAAAACAAAACTCTATGATAGAGTTAAAATGTCCATATAGAGCTGAAGGGCTGACTGTATAAGAAGAAATATGCAGTAGAGAAATAACTTTTTGGAAAAAGAACAATTCCATTAAGGACAACCACTATTGGTATTTTCAAATTCAGGGCTAGCTGCACATAACACAAATGGATTTTTGCATTTTGTGCTTTTGTGCTTTTGGACTTCTGGAGGAATAAAAGTGGAGAAAATATCTCATATTGACAGCTTTTGAGAAGAAAAGATACAAAATAAAATTAAAATTTTTTATATGCAATATGTCTTGCCGGAACTTGTTGACAGCGAAGCAATAGAGACATGGAAGTACGGGACAGAATATTAAATAATTCGTGAGAAATTTTGTTTAATGTTTATTAACATAACGCAAGGAATCTTATATTATTTTGAATATTTTTATTAATTTAAGAATTAAATTTTATTTATTTCTAAAACATGGTAGTAGGCGATCCATTTAAGATATGATTAATGTCTTATTATTATAATACACTATTTTAAATTTAAGATTTTACCTGTGGCAGTGGTAATTGATGATATATAATTATTATACCAAATGTTTTAAAAGGCTACACCAACTAGTGGACCACGATTTTAAGTCCCCAAATAATAGTTTCAAGATTTTGATTCGGATTAGAAGTTTTACTATACAGGGTTTTGTGTCAAAGCCAAGTCATGTAGGTATTGTTATTGTAATACGTAGATGAGTAACTATTATCAATAGAAATTTAAAATTCAAACATAAATCTTTGTAACGACGTTATTTAACTTCATAACGGTAAAAAATGTTAGTTAACTTATTTAATTTTAAATATAAATTGATTTACATTTAGAAATTTTCGAAAAGTTCACTATATTGTTTAGTTGTTGCAACTTTACTGTGCTTAAGTAGCGTTCAGATTAAAATATGAATTTATGGAGCTTAAGTGAAAAACAGAAACTAATGCTTTCATTCCAAAAAAAGTTTTATGGCCAATAAAAAAAATTTCGAATTGTGATATCTGCAAGTCCTTATTTAAAACCTTTAAATTTAATATTATCATTATACAAGAGTTATTTTTACAAATTGATACAAATATCGAACATAAGTTTGTCGACATAAACATTTCCATAATACAAATAAATATATCTCTGTTAAAGAATACTCATAATTTATTTAATATATTCATTTAAACATGTTTTTGTTTTTTGTCTACATGATATTGAATACTAACTTTTTCTATATAACTTCTTATCGAGACATTGTGAGATAAAAAACAGACAATTAATTAAAAGCGTACTCACAATTTTTCAGGTATAGAAGTTTCAATGCTATACTGTTTCCCAAATTATGAAAATACTAAAGAATATTAAAAAAATAAAAAAAAATAAAAAGCCAATTAAACAATGTGTTAATATCTACAGAAGAACATCGTATTTCTTTTTTGGAAATAAAAAGTAGTCGAAAATTGTGAAAATAACAACATATTTTTATTTCACAAAAATAATAAGTCAGTTTTTGTTTTTTATGTAAATCATATCATTTTCAAGGCAATAAAACAGAAGAAAAGTCACCGAATACCGATTTCAAAAAGGTCTATTAGTTTTTCTAGGAAATGGAAAGAGAAAGAACGCTTTTTAAACGAGTTAAAATTCTTTACTAATTTCGATAACTATAAACGGATTAAGGTATTTTGTACCGTGTTAAAAAATTTAAGAAAAATTTTGAAGAATATTTCTTTATTTTTAAATTAGTAAACTTTGAAAATATTCTAAAAGATAAATCACATTTATGTGTTTGTACAAAAATTTTATTTATTTTTCTAAAATAATATGGATTGTCCTCTAAAATATATATAGTGGCTCGCAAAAAGTCTGCTTTTTATGTTACTTTTTTCAGAAAATGTTATTCCTGATAAAACTTGGTGTTTAATTAAACCTAAAACTTTATTTATTCAAAAAATTCTGTACCATAAATATAAATTTGGCTGCACAGTGAACTAGGTACTCTTTTAGGAATCGAACCCACATTTTTACATATAAGATTAATTTAAGAAGATGTATATAACTCCACATAGTAGTTTTTTAGTTAATACAAATAATATAGATTATTATATCCTTTTTAACCTACTTCAAAAAGGAGGAGGTTCTCAATTCGTCTGTATATATTTTTTTTAAGTATGTTCAGCGATAATTCTTTAACACAATGTCCGATTTAAATGATTCTTTTTTGCTGGAAAGGGGGTACTTCCGGGATGGTCCCTTAAAAATTTGGTCAAAATCTAATAATTGGGTCAATGGGAAAATCCTCAAACTTTTCATTTTTTATGTATGTTTAGCGATAATTCTTTACCACCTTGTCCGATTTCTATAATGCTTTTCGTTAGTAAGGGGGTACCTCAGGGGTGGTCCCATATAAATTTGGTTCAGATGTGGTGATGGCATCTGCACGATTTTAAAGTCAGTTTTTTAAAATTACTTTTAATACATCTTACGTAAATAAAAAGTTTAATAATTTGGTGCTTTCTTGATGCGTCGTTTTATGATTTCACTTTGCATATGTTTAAGTACAGATAATTATTATTACTGCCAGTTTATTTTAAATCATTAAAATAATATTTTGTTGATCCAAAGAAGGCAAACAAAAAAGCCATATCACATTCAGTGTAATAATAAAAGTTAGATATATAAATATAGTATATATATAACAGACTAAACTTTCACTTTCAATCTCACCTTTTGTCGTAAAAGACTTTTAAATTTTTACCAGTGACGTCCGTACCGGGTTTGAACTGAATATTTTTGAACAAAAATATGGTGCGCCACTGCTTTTTCTAAATACCAAATTATCTTTAAAATCCTTATTTATTTTGGAGCAAATTTGGTTCATGACGTACTTTCGTACAAAGCACCCTTTTCGGGTAAGAAAATAAAAACCAGTATATTGAAACTGCTTTTGATATTTTGTTGAAATTTGGTAGGAACCCACCATAAGTGGAAACACTTTTTTTGGACAAAATTTCATAAAAATATCTAGAGTGATAAGAAAGTTATGATAAAATAGTTTTTTTTTTCTTAAAACTTTAACACCCAAAGGATTCACACCTCTAAGTATCGGCACTCAATCAATAAATACCCTGTATTAATTGATATTACCTTATTCGAACCAATCGTCTATTTTTTCGTTATTTGTATTTATATTTCACAACTCTATACTCTTAAATGTAATTTAATCTAACTAAACCTATTCACTAAATTAAAATATTAAAATAATGTAAAACCCTCTAAAAATCGAACTGCGTTATAACAATATCTCGCAATGCACCGAGAAAAACAAATACGATTCTGGTTCCCCTAATTTAGGTAACTCTGACTCACTCGGCAGCCGTGTTAGGTGTTTTCGGTTCTTTTTTCTTAATTTCGCGCGTTAGAGCTTGAAATACGTATCCCTCGTATCTACAGGCAATTGTTAAAATTATGAATGAATGCGGATTTTGTTTAGTCTCGGAAGTAATTTTGTAGTATTTAGGCTCCACCCTAAAGTTGTAATTTTTATACCTACTAAACTACCGTTGCCCCGCAGGTCTTTCAGTTTGTAATGTAAATTTTCCTCTTAAGTCCAGAACAAACGAATTGCTCTAGAAATTCAGTTAAAAAATTGTAAATAGCTCTTTAACTAAGAAAAATACAAAGTTCATTTTACTATAAAAAAAATTTTAAATTTATAGTTCTTTTTGATTTTAAGATCGATAGAGCAAGTTTCTTTATGACAAAACAACGGGGGGGTTAAAAGTTACCCAACCCCCAACTTTTTTTAAGGGGGTCGCTTTATTTTTTTTTCTCCTTAGAATATTGGACCTTCAAATCTACAGCACTGGCAAAAAATTCAAAGAAAAAATCGCAACAGCAAAATTTTTACAAATAAAAAACGTTTCTTTGAATGTTAGGAGCCAGTTTTTGATATAGGTAAATATAGCCAAATCCACTTATTTTTTGGTAATTTATCTGAAGAAGAATTTATGAAATACCTTTTTGAAACATCCTGTATATTGTATGTTTAATCCCTAGGAGTTAAAAGTATATTTTTGATCCCTAGGGAGTCCTTAAAGTACAAAAATGTATTTATATGTTACCTATATACTTGTTTGTTGACTTGTCCTATACATTATAAATATCAAAGCATTAATAAATATTAATTTTTAACAATAATACTACATAATTAGTTATTAAGTTTATAAAACTGGCCAAACAATCATAAGCATTGTGAACTATTCAATCTCAGACTATCGAAATAAAAGAATAAATTTAATTTATTGTTATCGCTGTGGTTTCTAATTTTCTAAGTTATTCTTCATTATAAAAACTACTAAACAGTGATGTGGGCGTAGGTTTAAGATCTAATAAAATATACTCCACTCATATTAAGTTACTGCTAGATAAAGTGAAATAGAAATCAAGCAAAAATTCAGAGAATTTTATATAGCTACGGTATTTATATTTAAGATAAAATACATTTCCATGTCCAAGTAATGGGTTGATCAGAAATGTCCATAGATATACGAGTATTTGAAACGTGAGTTTGTCAAAACAAACTATCCAAAAGTGAAAAAGTGTGGTACGCATACGCAAAATTAAATTAAATAATTTGGTTGAATTTCTTACAAATGCTAAATATAGTTTAACAATGAAGAAACAACAAATGACTACTGACCTTTGTATATTTTAATGGGTTTTGCTTAATGTTTGAGATGTAAAATCCATATTAAAAATTTTAATTATTCAGGAGATATCAAGCAGCAGTTTATGGGAAAAAGGTCAAAATAATTGACGTAAAGGGAAAGTCTACTTTTCGTTACATATCTGGACATGTCCGTCGAAAAGGTCCAAAAATTACTTTTTCTACGATCACTATCCAAAGTATGTTTTGGCGCTTTGAAATTCAACTGCACAGTTGACGTTTTCCGCGAACGGACATGTAAGTAACAGCTTTGTCGATCGCCGAGCGGAAAACTTTACAGCTTTGTCGCACGCCTAATTAAAATTAGATATAATAATATTTCTTTTTAATAAATGATTTTGAAGTTATTTGTACCTAGTTTGATGTTTTTTCTTTTATTATCCAAGTCAACATTGTTTTTGAATATCAACTTTCATGAATAACATATGCAACACATTATACACTACTTATGACAAATTTTTAGTTTTTATATCTACCTATTTATTAAAATAATGTGATCGTAGAAAAAATCTTTTGTGCATTTTGAGTGAAAAGTTCGTTGCCGTTTTCGACAAATTGCCGCGCTCCGCTATGCGTCACGCGGAAACTTTCTGTCTCAAGCGGCAAGGTATCACTTTTCGCTCTTAATACACAAAAAGCTATTTCCGGAAAACACTCGTCGCTATTAATCCTAGTGATGCCAAGAACAAAGGGTACCCTTAGCTTTTTATTTTCAGTAAATTAAAGTAGACCTACAAATCAAGATGTTTCGTTTTATTTTCAATTGGTAAATGGTAATAATAAATATATTGTTATAATTCCCTCATTTGACTTTTGATGTTATATTTTTGTCCTGTAACGTTGACATGGAAAAGTTATTAGGAAAGGCTTTAAGGGTGTGGCGCCGATGGTAATTGGAAATTTGATTGAAAAGATTGTAAAGTAATTTTAAGAAGTTAAATAAAGCATTAAAAAATATAAAAAAATCGAAATTTTCTTTAAAAGAAATATAAAAAAGGAATGAGACGCAGGACAGAAATCAGGAGGCAAAGTAGGAGCCAAAAGAAGAGGCGGATGAAAGCAGTTAAAGGAGGCGGAGCAGGAGATAGAGAAAACGACAAAATATGAGTTGGAGCAGGTGTCGGAGAGGATGTTGAAAGGAGAAAAGGACGATCAGAAACCAGAAGATTACATTTTTATTTTAATTTTTGTAGGGAGCCTAAGAGTCATGACCTTAAAAGCTCTAAGATATTGGAATGGTTTAACTCTTTCAGGATGGAATCATTACAAATTAACGCACAACGTGGGGCTTTAAATTTGACAATGGTAGAAGTGATGGACGTGTTGGGTGTGACATTGGGGTAATTTGAGAGATTGGGGAATGTGTGTGTGTGTAGATAGTAGTAATGAATAAAAGAGAATAACCATAAAATAAAGTAGATAAATGAAATTAAGAAGTGGTATGATGATGAAAAATAGATAACAGGTGAAGGGGAGAAGGTTCAGATTCAAGTAGAACTTCGGGAAGGAGACAAGACAAAAGGGTTTAAAATAAAATTAATGTACAGGAAATGAATGTAAAGGATATGTTTCATTTATGAATGAATAAGAGTAAATAAGGACGAAATTATGAAAAAAATGGTTGAAACGGTAAAATAGTTAGATATGTTAAGAAATTAGATGAAAATGCAAAGAAGTCAGATGAGAATGCAAAGAAGCTAGATGAGACTGGAGAAAAAATAGAGAAAATAAAGGACGAATTATAAAATTACAGGAACACTGAATATAAAGAAAAGGAAAATAAATGTTTAAAAATAAACCAAGAAGAAATAAATATATAAGCTGGAAGAGATAAAAATAGGAATTAAAGAAAAATAAGTTAATGAGGAAAGACAGATTCACAGTGTAGAAAAATAAATAAATAAAATTAGTAATAGTAGAAGAAGCATTGAAGAATTACAGAAGAAAATGAGAAAGAAAATTAAAGAAAAGAAAACAAATTTAGGAGGAAAATGGAAAACATGTTGAAGGATAAAAGAAACCATATAGGACCAGCAAGGAGAAACATAAAGGCATTATAATAAGGGTAAAATTAAAACAAATACAGGTGGATGGAAGAACGAATATAATAATAAATAAAAATAAAAGTGATAGTAAAATAAGATTAAAACAGATACAGAAGGAGTATGAAAAGAAACAGTAAATATATGAGAATAAAAGTAAAACAAATACGAATCAAGAATGGACGGAAAAAAAGGATAGATAAAGATGAGCAAGTGACAATAATTTAGAATCTGGGGTTGACTAAAAAAGACAAAGTTTGAACAAAAGTAAAAGAAAAGAGGTAAAAATTTAAACGGGGATTGACGTTATAGAATTTTGAAATTAGCTGAGCACATATAAAAGATAAAACGAATAAGACAGAAATTGGTCAATTATATGTGCGAACACTGAAGAGACTTTATGAAAGAAAAAATAAAAATTATATCGTTTATAGTAAGGATAATAGAGAAAAATAAAGTAAAGTATTTATAATTATGAGAGCTAGTAAATAGTATTGAAATGTTTAGTTATAAAAAGTGAATGTAGTTTGTGTTGAAAGTAAGGTTGAAAGGTAGGATGGATCAGTGTAGTAGTACAGTGACAGGAGCATTCTTTTCCAGATTGGAAAAGTCGGCACGAAATAGTCCGTAGACGCAGACTATTTCATGTCAAGTTTGGGGGATTTTGTCATGATTTCCACATCATGCTTTTTATGTCATGTTTTTATCCTGTAATGTTCCAGATTGGAAAAGACGGCACGAAATAGTCTGTAGACGCAGACTATTTCATGTCAAGTTTAGGGGATTTTGTCATGATTCCAACATCATGCTTTTGATGTGATGTTTTTATCCTGTAATGTTGGCGTCGAAAAGTACCTCCGAAAGGCATTAGGGATGCGGCTCGATGGTAATGGGATATTCTTTTAAAAATTTGATTTGGTTGTTTAAATTAGGGATTGTCAGATAGGTTTTGAATTGTCAGTGGGATATGAAATATGTAAGATGTCATAGAGAATTGAAAATATTTTAAAAATGCATTTGAATTAAGAAGTTAAATAGGGTATAAAAAAATATAAATGATAAACATTTTATTTAAAAGGCATATTTTAAAAAAGAAACGAGACGCAGGACAGAAAAAAGAAGGCAAAGCAGACGGCAGAAATAAAGATTCAAAGCAGGAGCTAGAAAAAAAAACAGGAAAGAGAAGTCAAAGGAGGCGGAGCATGAGGTAGAGAAAAAGACAAGGTAGGTAGAGCAGGTTTTGGAGAGGTGGTGAAAGGGGAAAAAGAGGACCAGAAACCAGAAGATTATTTTTTTTATTTTTATTTGATTATTCATTGTTTCTTTTTTATTTTTGTAGGGAGCCACAGGAGTCAAGGTCCTTAAAGTTTTAATATTGGAATGGTTTGTTTCTTTCTAGAATGATAGACATTGAAGAGGAAGCACTATCACCTGTACTTTTTCTACGTAAAACAAGACAAAGAAAAAGTCAAAGACTTTGGAGTCTTCCTCTTTTGAAATGTTCTATAATTTATTCAAAGAACCAAGAAAAAAGTTTTATAATTTTTTCAGAATGACAACTTCGATGTTTCATGAATTGGTTACTAACTTGAAAAGCAAAGTTAGGCGGAATCATACTGTTATGAGAAAGGCTAAACTGACTCTTTTCACACCGCCCGACGAGTAACGTCCGTATTTTGCAGTTTGTGAACGGAAGTTGTCCATTTGACTGCACTTAAATTGCGTGCCAGAATAAGCTGCAAGATGACTACAGCTACCATTAGTCAACAATGTTGACGCTTGTCTATTTTACCAAAGAGTACAAAATATAACTATAAAAGAGGAGTCACTCGCCCAATTACCACCTTCTAACGCGATCAGCCGCCAGTCCTCCACAGTCCTTTTTCGATCGGCAGTATACCGGTGTAGTTCAACGCTTAAGGCTCGTTTGCTCCGCTACGTTATATTCCGCTGTGTATTGGCCGTTACCAGAGGCCGTTGGCCTCTTTTATAGTTATATTTTGTACTCTTTGATTTTACTTTATAAGATATTGTAGATTACACTTTGTGGTAAGTTTATTTTCGCCCTTAAAAATGAACCTTCATTTTTCCCGCAAATACACTAGCGAATCTAGCGGATTTTTACTTGTACCCTGATCAATTTTACAACTTTGTATTTACACCGTGCTCTATACACAACGCACTTTTGATGAAATTTCAAGTGACATCATCGAAGAACGATTATATTTTGGTAAAAGCCTAGATGTTGTTTAAATATAACAATGCGGACGTGTCCAAATGAATTTTGCATGTGCATAATGATGTAGAAGAGCATTGTCAATATGCACAGATGGATGTAATTGACAAGTTTCGTGCGTACTTGATCGTGTGAAACATGTGGCTTTCATAGGTGGTCGTAGGTAAACTCCTTTTAATAACCGTATAGGTACATTATTAGCATAACAATGAGCTATATTTTTTTAATAGTCGATAGGAAACTTTATTGTTAACAAAGTATTTTAGCAAACTTTGCCATTCAGATATTAATGGAAGCCAAAGAAATAATTATTAAGTTTAAAATGTTGTTGCCATCTCTGTAGATACTATCAAAATTATTAAATATAACAATAATAAAGTGCGTTCTTGATTTTAACAATTCTAGACAGCGCATGTAATGGCGTGGCCAATAAATTAAAAGGTTAGCGTAGAATTTTAAATTAAAAAAGCTATGTATAATAAAAATTACTAATCTATATTGTTTTATTGGGATGAGTGTTTTTTTTTAATAGTTACATGGCTTTTTTTGGAATCAATTGGCCTGACTCTTGTTTCTGATCTACGTATACACATAATTGTTTCAAATCTACAAATACACACATTTTTGTTTGTATCTCTTTCGTTTACTAATTTCTTAACCTGCACGGCTTGAGCCAACGCGGGTTGCTTTGCAAAAAAATGAACATTTTTTAAATCAACTTTTAAACGGATGAAATTTGCATCTGATAAGTTCATGCGTAGATATACCTGCGATACTCGGAAAGTTATTATTCCTCTGATTCAATTATAACTATGAAATGTTTGATGTCCAATTTAATAGTGAGCAAATAGAGTATTATTAGTTAAGACAGCGGTTCTCAAACTTTTTTGGTAATGGAACCTTTTTGAAAAGCGAAATATTTGACGGGGCCCTAAAATATTAAAAAAATAGATTTGTTAAACTTTATAACTTTATACTGGTTTTATTGTACTTTTCAACCCTGGGGCATTTCTAAACAAAAGGTCATCGGGCAAAATCTTAAATCCTTCCTTAGAGAAATAAAAAACGGCGAATTCCTAAAAAAAAATCAACCGGGTCCCTTTTGATATTTTTTTTATTATGACTATTATTTCCGCGGAGCCCCTACAAAGGCTTTGCGGGGCCTTAAGGCTCCGCGGAGCACACTTTAAGAACCGCTGACTTAATAAATAGAGCATGTTTAATTTAACTTGCTTCCTTTTTTTTAAATAATATTTTCATTTTAAATATTGTTCTTCTTTTTTCAATTAGTTTTATTTCGATAAAAATTTAACAGATCAAAAGAAGCTATTTAAATAAATAAAATAGTACTTTGTGCAACAAGAATGGATATGGACAATCCACTCGAGTTTTACAGTATATTTTTTCTACCATCCACTAACGAAAATCTACAAATTTAAAATATTATTTTAGGTTATTAAGTCAAAATAACTAATTTTAATATAATCTATGACTTTTACTGATTTATAAAATAAAATAAACATGAAAAAAGATTTAATTAGTTTAATTTAGTTTTATTACTCGTGATTAAATTAGTTTGACATAGTTTGATTAAAATTTAAGATTTATTTGTAAATGTGTACGAAATAAAAATAGAAAGTCTATTATTTATCGATTCTACACAAGAATAACTCTTGTTTACGTATATTTAACTTTAGTAACTAAAAAATATACTGGCAATTAGTTTGACAGAATCGTCACTTATATATCAAATTCAAAAATTAATAGTAGCCGGGTGACCAAAATGTGACCTGGTATTCGTTGATTTCATTTTTTTACAGAGTTCTTCTATCTATCTATCTGAATTAGGGCGTGGTTCAAAGCCCACTTGTACTGAAGCTCTAGGCTTATTGTACCCCTCACAGTTTCTATCCCATCAGATTGATTATCTTAAAAAATTCAAGAATATGTCTGATGAGCGCTTTCGCGATTTCTTCAGGTTCCGGATATTGTACCCCGAAGTACCATTCTCGTTCCCATTTAAGGTACCGACAGTGGCATAGTATGTGAATAGGAGTTTCGTCCTCCTCTTCACATATTCTACATAGGGAGTCATCAGATATCCCTAAGAGATTTAGCTGTCTTCTAAGGCCGCAGTGTTCCCGTAAGGAGTCCTATTGCGGCCTTGAGTTCGCTTCTGCTAAGGTTTAGCAGTGTATGTTTTCTGCTCGTGGATGGCCCCTCTGTGAATCTTTTGGACCGTCTAAGTCCAGGAAGTTCTAACCAGAGCCTGTGGTGTTCTCTATTTATTTGTTCCTTTAACACCCATTTAACATGTTGGTATGAGATACCACATGTGGGTTTTGGTCCAATAAGAGTTTTTTCCGCTCCCTTCCTTAGTGTTCTTACTAAGTAGAATAGATGAACGCAATAGCGAAGATAAGATAATATCCATGTGGGTGTAGAAAAAAGATCTTGACCTTCTAACTACATGTTTTCAATTAAATATATTTCCGAGGAAATTTGCTTTCGAAAAAGTGTTTGAATTAAATAATTTTCGAACAAAATGTTTTCGAATCAAATTCCTCCGAAAAAAAAGTTTCTAACAAATAGTATTTTCGAAAAAAATTCCGCGTGGTAATATTTGTCAACTTTGTAACAATGGGTAGTTATTCTATTAGACGCTTTTGAGCGGGAATAAGAATAAATAATAGTTTTTTAACACCAATTGTCTCTAAATACCTAATCAAACGGATAAATGAAGGTTTTTCTTAGAGAACGAAAGACCTTTATTGACTTTCTACATAAATGGTTCTAAATATTCCGATGCGTTGTTATAATCCATTCTGGAGGCTTGGCATTGTCAACGGCGAATGACAACTTAAGACCAAGGCACATTCCATAAGAAATGATTGTTATTGGCATCGGCCACCGCTACACCCGGTCGTACAATGACGACTTTACTCTAATTAAACCGGGCCGGTCCGCAAATTAACCATATCTGCGGATATTTGTGAGTGATGTCTGTTAAAATGGTTATAAATAGAAAAAAATTAACTTATTCCTAATCCGGATAACATTATAGTTATTTCTGATAAAACTGTTATGTCTTATTTCATTAATATTTTTTTTAACATGGGTATCTCACTATTTTTTCTACAAATCCTGTTAAATTGTATAAAAAGTTTTCATTTGAAATGTATAAGTGACAGTATTTCTATGGTGACTAATATTTTCTTTTCAGTGATGACCTTTACTAAATTTACTTTTGGATATTTACAGTGATTATTTAAATAAGTCCAATCAGTCCGAATTTAAATATTAAAGCCGGCCGTACCTCATATAGGAATCTAATTAATTGTCAATGTATGGGCAAATTTCACTGAACTCCATAAATAGAATCCTCTCAGTAAGCTGTCGCTATTATTAACCAGTCGCATCTAACCAATGGTATTCAAGACAAGCCACGCTCTTGACGTCATAATATAGAAGTTATAAATAGACGAAAACAGAGATTTGTGCATAGATAAATTAATAAAACAAGATGAATTGTTTAAATGCACGCCACTGTCAACACGTGGTAGTTCCCAGCATACTATTAGTTAGCGCCACCGTCGCAATAGTATGAAAGCGATGTTGCCGGTTTCCGTAAACTTTCATGAGATGAGAGTTATTTCAAATTCATCTTACTTGAATTTTTTATCAATCTACATGCGCACAATAGCGTCCATACAATGTCCATACTATTGCTGGGATTTTTAAAAGAAGGAGTTGACAACCTCGTAAAAAATGAAAAACCGTGATGGAGGAAGGCCAAATATGATAATGAAATGTTAAAACTTATTTTATGAATTATGATGAAAGTTCTAAAGATCGGCAAGTTATTTTTAAGAAGATAAACAGTGTTGATTTGATGTAATTTGTAAGTATTAGCAATTTAATTTAATATTAAAGGTGTGTAGATTTATTTAAGGACTTTGTTTATCATTGTTTTCTTAACCTTATATAATTTCATATTTCATAGATTTTCAATTCTGTTTTTATATTTGAAACAAGAAATGTCTGGCCCGGGTACCGGGTATAGTCAAGTATTCTCGAGAGTATTCTTGTTCAGCTCCTAATTGTTTAAATAAGTATTATTCTAAAATTCAGAAAGTTTGATAATCAAATATTAAACCTTTTTCATTTTCCTTCCCATATTAAAATTTGCCAGAACTGGTTTAAAACTTTAAATTTAACTTTAGATAATAATACTCGCTATCTTTGTGCGGACCATTTTTGCCTGAGTCTTTTAGTAGGGTTTCATCAAAACGTAAACTGTTAGTTGAACATTCTGTACCAATTTCATTAGATAATTGTGCATCCAGTATCCAGTTCCAATATACAACCTGAGAAGTGAGAATTAGATTTTAGAATAAGTTGAGGCCGAAGCACAAATATAGCAGCACAAGAAAAACAAGAAATTAGTTGCAAACTTAATAATTAGTGATGAAAAATTTGAACGACCCTTGATACGAAGAAAAACAATAAATAAATAAAAGTAGTCAGAAATTTAAGTCCCAAAGAGAAAAAGTTGTATTTTATTAATATTTGATAAGAGAAATTGTTCAATAAGACATATGTACACTTTTTGTTTTGTTTTTATAGGAAACAGGGGACACCCAACAAAATATGGTCCATTTTTCCAAGAATGGGGGAGACTACCTACTATTCATTTTACTTACAATTGTTATTTACTATTGAGCTCATGTATGTATTACTGTATAATAAATAATTAAAATATATGTTTCAAATATTTTATTTTAATGTAAATATTTTTTGTTTATATTTTTTGGAGTTTTATTACGAAAAAAAACTAATATTTATGTTAAATGTATTATTTTGATGTAAATATTAGTTTTTTTTAGAGTAATGAATGCCAAAAAAATGTAAATAAATAAATTATATTTGAATGAACCGCGGTTCGCTTAAAGCTCTTCTTTTTTTTATTCTTCTCTTTCTTATTCGGCCTCCAATTGGCAAGTCAATCAGCCAGTGTAGTTCAAAAAAAATCCGTTCCATACTAATTCGCAGCACTGTTTGTTTCCAAAAATTAACACGGGATCCGACTATCTTCTTTATTAATTTATCTATGGATTTGTGTCTCACATCGCATTCATATCACATCGAGCACCACATCACATAGTTTCGTAACAAATAGATGTGGGCATCTAGTTTTTATTTTTCACAAAAATATATTGAAGTTAAAAAGAAAGAAATGTAAATTACAATAGAAAGTATTAACTGTTCTCATATTTACTGGATAAAGTGAATAAATTGGTTAAATTTTGGAAAAGTTAACGTTCATGAAGATAAGAAAAATATTAATGATCTATTAGCCCTTCAGATCTATAAATATGATTCACCACTCAACGAAGGTATACAGGGTGAGATCAGTGACAATATCACTCACAATGTAATAATTTCCTATAATTTTAGTTGATTAATAATCGATGATCATACACAGCAGTTGACTAATATCTGATAATCAACATCAACATTATTGTTGTAAAATCCAGTAGGCAAGCTTGTTTTTGTACTGTAACTGGAAACTAATGAGCTATCATATTTTATTAATTCGTAATATTATCTATTTAATACAACTTTTGAAATCGATTCTTTGGATAATCACATAAATTAATGCACTCAACGCGATGTCAAACGCTAGAGGCCGATAAAATCAAAATTAATGCAATGAATAGTGATATATGTTTCACATATCAATGTCTAGGACTGAATTTTCCATCCAGTGTTCAATGAAATAATCTTGAAATTGCTGCATCTTTGAAATGGAAGTTGCAACCAATAATTCTAATGTTTGGAAATGTGCTGCTCAAAGCTGCTATTGCAGCCATTTCAAAATCAATTTATACTGTTTTCGGCGACCACCTGAGAAGTTTTTCTTTTATTATTTCATACAATCTAATATATGTTTTCTTCTGCTTGTTTTGCAGTAGAGCTAACATTGCAGGAACTATGTTTGTTTCGGTGCAGTTGCTTCCTATGTCTACATGAAACGAATATAATTGCGAGAATTGTTTACAGCAACTTTTGAAAGTTCCGTCTATAAATATTGTTTTGGCTGTACTGAGTAGATTTTATCCACAATCGGATGAAAACATCATTATTCTGTAACCTGACTTATCATCATCAGCAAGTGGTTTCCCTTTGGTTCAATACTTGAAAAAATGTAAATAT
The DNA here is from genome assembly GCA_927349885.1 of Psylliodes chrysocephalus. Classification (NCBI taxonomy): domain Eukaryota; kingdom Metazoa; phylum Arthropoda; class Insecta; order Coleoptera; family Chrysomelidae; genus Psylliodes; species Psylliodes chrysocephalus. Next base: position 34,378,634 of record OV651821.1, read on the forward strand.
GGATATAACATTACAAAAAATAAACCAAAAGAAAACAAAAACAAAAAAAGCACAAAAAATAAAAAAACAAAAAATAAAATACTAAAAAAAATAAATCAAAAAAACTAACAATATCCACTGGACATATCTTTATAAATACGCCGGCATATCTATGTCGACAGCCCTTAGCCTGTAAAAAGTGCGAAGAGAAGTTATATAATGTCAGTAAACCAAACAAACATTTTTATTTCATTCTGTCCAGCAAATCTACTTATAGTTTCTTTTAAAGATAATTTTTGCTTTTTCACAATTAAATATCAGTATTACTAATAAATATATTACTCATTTGCTTCCGGGAAATGGAACATAACAGTATCAGCTACTGTAATGTGTTGCCTAGCAACCTTGATTTTATTTTAGAAACAATTACTTTTTACTTTATTTCAAACATCTATTTATTCTATTTAAAAAGTATTATAAAGATGAAATAAAAATCCAGAAGAAATTTATAAATTCATAAATTCATTCTAGGTAATAAGACGTGATAGACCCATTATTAATGGGTGATTTCGAATCATCCAAGTGTCTTACACTTACAGTTAATGTATGTACTTATAACTCTGAAACACCCTGTATATATCAGTAAACTAAAAAATCTACTTTCATTATTCGACTTCTGTTTGGGATTAATAGGTAGGGTCGCAACTGTCTCACTTAAATTTTATCATTATTCGAAAAATCAAATGTATCGGGGGCTCAAATGTACGAGGGCGCATCTGTCCCGACACCGCTATTAGAGGTAGGTGTATGTAAAAAATAGTCAATCTCTAATCATTTCAAAAGTCCTTTGCCAATACTACATGTGCAGAGATTTTTTACTCAGCATACATTTTGCTTTTCTAGTAGGTGGTAACTTTGTGCTTCCATTAAAGCTGTCCAGACATTCATTTACCTACTTAATGAACAAAAGTAGCTGTAACAATGGATCTCTCTTCCAATTCATCTAAAATAATTATAGCCATTTTGTAATATATTATTAAACACACACATTATACAGTGGTTTTGCTTAATAAATTGGAAATTACTTACCTCTAGAAAGAAACGTGTACAAAAACGCGAGTTTGGTTCTAGAAATTGCTTCATGCAAAAAATAATATGCGAAAATAAACATTCCCCCCCAAAGAAAATTAAATAAACAACAAAATCAGATGCAAAGAAATAAACGGGGCCCAAATTAAATTAATTTTAATAAAATGCATAACAACATTCATAACATTGTCAGTGGCCAGTTCTAATTTATACGTCGACGTCAAAAAACCAGCAACATCAGCGACCTCTAAGATTGGTGTTAGTTTTATTATAGAGAGATAAATATATGTAAAGATTAATGTAAAAGAGAAAGAAAGTCATACATGTAATTTAAATGGACCACCGAACAAATTTTTCTATTAAGTTACACGTCTCTGTTGTCTCTGATGATAGTCATTTTGGTACACAAGTCGTTCGCGGTGATCTCTTGTCAGGGATGTTACAAATCGTAATTGCGTACAAACGTTTCTGATTATTTATCAGTGTACTTGTCGGCGACAAGCTCCGCGAACAAATCTATTTCATAGATTTTGAACACGACTATATTTCGGAACAAGTAACGAATTAACGAATCTAGTTACTTTTCCTTGTGTAAATTCGTCTTTATAATTTGCTCCTCCTAGTTAAAAAATAGAGTATAAAAAAAATAAAACTTACCATCTTAAGATAAGATAAAATAAGTGAGACCAAGACAGAAAACTTATTATTTACTTTTATTATTTTTTAACCTCGACTTTGTTGTGTGATTTATATAGACAGACATAATTAATTAATCTTTCTTGTAAGAACGAAGCCCCTAGGCAACGGTACAGGTGTGCTTTATAAACATTTATAGTCTTTAATTAAAAAAAAAAAAAAAACAAAAACCACAGTAGGTAATAATACGTACTCAAAATTAAGTGCAAAAAATTATTATTAAAATAAATGGTAATCGCTAGTATTAATTATTAATATTAATAAAGTTTTCGACAATGTTCGGCAAAATAAAGAATAAATATAAAAAAATGCGAGACGCTTTTAAGTAGTTTTTAGAAACGGACCCATTTCGGCTTATTATGCCTTTTTAAAGAAACTTTTGAAAGCAAACCAGTTTGCAGATAAGAATATCAGCTATACAAAATTTCGAACCAGAACATTTAAATGTTGACACATAATATTTGTATTCCTATTATACAGGGTGTAAGGGTTAAGTTTAACAAATTTTAGTATGCAATAGCCTGACAACCAAACAATTTTCTAAAAAACACGAGACGAAAATTCCACGATATTTTAATAAAGACAGATGACCTGTTGTCATGGTCAATGATATATTTTTTTAAATGTCAAATGAAAGGATGTCAAATGATGTCAAAATGATATCTGTTTACCATTGGTCATGGGTATTGCGCCATTTGTGGCAAAAATAATTTCCAGCGATTAAGTTTGACCACTTTTACATTTATTTTTTTTGTCCAAAATTCTACAACGCCTAGTTTCTATAGTGTAAAATAAGGTAATTTCGTGACATAGGTAAGTTCGTGATAGAATTATAAACATTTGTCAGCAAGTTGCCTATTGCTTTAGATAGATAAATCCTTGACTAGTGGAAGGTGTATGATGCTACTAGATAGCGCAACCTGCCGAGTTTGGATATCACGAACATACCAGTCATTAGAAAACTTTGTTTACATGTGGTGCGTATTACGTCGTAATTTTTCGGGGGTTTTGCAACTAGAAAGAGATCTGCTGTTTTAAAAGGAATTACCGTAAAGCCTTGGTTTCTTTGAACACTCCGTCGCGGTGAGCGGACAGTCCGTCGACCGCTGAGGACAGCAATTTTCGCCCGAGGTGGTTTGTTAAAAAATATAGAAAATGATACTTTCTCTATGTCTGTACGTGCTGTTTATGTATTATGAATGTAAACGAAAGGTAATAAAATGGTTGCAAATAAATTGTTTTCCTTGTTATTATTGTTGGAAGAGAAAGAACAAGAGGAACTGGCAATTGCAACCGTCAAAGTTTCCAATAAGCCAGTGAATGAGTTGTTTTTTTGTCGCGATACGGAAGGTGCCTTTAATATCACTGTGCAGTGGAGGCTTTTTGGAAATGAAATCAAATTTAGGGAGTATTTTAGACTTTCTACAGAGCTTTTTGAATTCGTGTTGAGTTTTATAAAGGACATAATTTCCAAGAAACCTAAAAATAAAGTCATGATGTCATCTGTATGTGAATTTGTCACTCATTGTTTTAAAATTAATAACAATATAGTCTCCGCACACGCCGACGATTCCGCTGATATCAAACTCAACAGATATCAACCGACTCTTCGCGACAAATCAGCGGCATGACGCCGTCCTGTTCAACTAAGCGGATTCAAGAAAACCGTTCCCATTTAAATACTCTGGTTGGATAAAATCGTCAAAACGCGACGGTCACCGCTCACCGCGACGAAGTGTTCAAAGAAACCAAGGCTAAAGGTAGGCTTATGAAATGTATACCAATTATAGTATCTGAAATGGGGAATCTTTCTGTCAAATTTACAAATTTTGGCTTGGTTTTATCGTAATTGCTTATTCCGTGGAGCTAATTTCTTACATTTTTTATATGTGCTGAAGATGTTAAAATGCTAGTGTTGTTGAATTTTAAATATCGTTTTTCTCACGCAGTAAAATTACCCCATATTCTAAGAATGTTTTATTTTTATGATTTACTACGAACCTTATGTAAAAAAACGTTATTGAACATATCACGAACTTACCTATTATCACGAATTTACTTATTGTTTCTAATTTCAGCTTTAACATGGAAGACAAAAACAGAAAATATCGCAGTTATGAAATACCTGATTTAATAGAAGCTGGTAGGTTAGTAAGGGAAACAAACATGACAATCTATAGAGCAAGCAGAGAGACTGGGATACCATGGAGTACGCTGAAAGATTTTTTGTCGAAAAACCAAGACAACCAGCAACAAGTTGCAAAACTAGGAAGGCCATATGCACTGACGCCAGAAATTGAAACGAAACTATTCAATTATATTGTCAAGATGCAGGAACTAGGTTTTGGTCTAACAGTTAAAATGGTAAGAAAAACAGCTTTCGAATTGGCAAAAGAATCTGGTAGAGAAAATTTTCTCAAGGAAGGTAACAATTCTGCAAGTAAATGGTGGTGGTCACAATTCAAAAAGAGGTACAATCTTGATTTACGCGTTCCAGAAAATCTCGCAGCTTATCGCGGGTAATCCAGAGATAATACAGGACTACTTCGTAAAACTAGAAGCACTCATGGAGAAGCTAAACATAAAGAACATGTCGAGTAGAATATGGAATTGCGACGAAACGGGTCTATCTTATGTCGTTAAGCTTAGTAAGGTTGTTACGTCTATTGGAAAACGATACATTTACAAGAGAACATATGCTGATAGAGGTGAGTCACATAGACTTCTTGGTTGTATCTGTGCTGACGGAACATGGATTCCTCCCCTTATTATTTTTAAAGGAATTCGCTGGAATGATAATTTAAAATCAGACTGTCTTCCTGGTACACTAGTTAAACTATCTCCTAAGGGTTGGATCAACACTGATTTATTTCTGGAGTGGTTCCAATTCTTTATTAAATCAATTCCTCTAGTTCATCCTGTTATCCTTGTGATGGATTCTCATGCCTCTCATATAAATGCCACAGTAATTTCTCTAGCTAAAGAGAATGACATTTATTTATTCACTTTTCCGGCGCACACATCTTATTTGCTTCAACCCCTAGATGTGGGCGTGTATAAATCTCTTAAGGCCAATTGGTCTAAGAGTTTAAACGATTTTATGAAAGAACATTCTACAGAAAAACCAAACAGGCAAAATTTTTACTCTCTGTTAAATCTAGCATTTATCGCAAGTTTCCAATATCACAAATGCTTTTCGAATAACTGGGGCGTGTCCATTTGACAAAGACGCTATTCCCAGAGAGGCTGTTGCTCTGTCTTTACTTACCAATAAAGCAGCTCCTCAAGGACCAGTTGTTGCAGATGAAACTGAGCCAGCCACTACAACTGATCAGAAGCAGTTATTGTCTCTACCAGTGGCACCCAGTACATCCAATGTTTCTGCCAAAGCAAACCAAAGGAAACGGGATTCGAATGCTAAATGTCTCAATGATTTTGATGATGTTTCCTCACTAAACGAACCTTCTACGTCAGGTACTAATAGCTCTAAAGTCAAGGTAAAATCTGCAATAAACGTCAAGACTCAGAAGTCGTCTACATATAAAGCCAAGACTATTTCTGAAAAGAAAGTTTCCCAGCAGCAAAATGACAATGAGGATGACTGTAGGTGTGATGTTTCTGAAGGAAGTTACTTGGAAGATTGTAAGAAGAAAAATGGAGCACGGTGGATACAGTGTTTCTACTGTTTAGTATCAGATCACCTTAAATGTCAAGCATACAAGGAAGATACTGTTTTTATGTGTGATAGTTGCACTGGTACTAGCAGCGATGACTCAGATTAAAATTTTACGCATAAAGCGATACATTGTAACTTGTAACCGATAATAAAACCGAATCTTACAATTTTTAGCACTAACTGTTGTCTCACGAATACACCTACCCCATATCACGAAATAAGATATCCTATCACGAAATTACCTTTCCTTGAATATGTTATTTTAAAACTTTTTTTAGTGAGTTTCTCAGTCTTTTAATAAAAAAATACGAAAATCTAAAGCCAAACTGTAAGGTCTTAGCTCCCTCACAATTATAGCAAAAACGCATGCCATTTTCATTACTTTCAAACGACAAAACTGTAATCATCACGAACATACCTTACTTCACCCTATAGGCTGTATACTACAGCCTTAATTTTTTCTCATTACGACATCCCCTATATACAGGGTGTTTCAAAAAGATTGGTCATAAATTATACCACGTATTCTTGGGTCAAAATTAGGTCGATTAAACCGTACTTACCTATATACAAAAGTGCACCCAAAAATAGTTACAGGGTGTATAAGATAAACATTTAAATGAATTTTTTTAACGTTGCTCTTAAACCGTTTGACATTTGTTTATGAAATTTTATATGACGTGTTGGAATACCATGACTAACAAAATCGAGGTAGAGGCAATATATTTTTTTTATTTTTGTAGGATTTTGGAGGGTGTCACCGCCCCTTTCTCTATTCAACTTTTTTGTAATATAAATTTTTATTAAAAATCGAATGCTACTGAAATGCAACATCTATTTGAAAACTTTTTAGTCTCTTAGTATTTGTTTGTAAAATGTTTGGTTTAGACGATACAGCCACTTAAAATGACATCTTAAAAATATTCAATGTAAATTATACGTATGTAAAAATATCAAAATTCGGTTTTCATTGTTAAAACTATGTAGTAAGTGTATACAGGAGGAGAATATAATTTTTAACACCTGTTAAATTAATTTTTTTTATTTTGATGACATTAGTTTCTAATTTAAAAATAAACTTGATTTTGATATTTTTCTTACGTAGAATTTCCATTGAATATTTTTAAGTTTTCATTTCAAATAGCTGTATCGTCTAAACTAAACTTTTTACAAACAAATACTAAGAGATAAAAAAGTTTACAAATGGATGTTGCATTCCAGTGGCGTTTCATTTGTTATTAAATTTTATACTACATAAAAGTTGAGTGGAGAAAAGAGCGGTGACCCCCTCCAAAAATCTATAAAAATCATAAAAAAAATATTGCCTCTTCCTCGAGTCATGGTATTCTAACACGTCATATAAAATTTCATGAAAAAATGCCAAACGGTTTAAGAGCAATGTTAAAAAAATTCATTTACATTTTTATCTTATACCCTGTAACTATTTTTGGGTGCACTTTTGTATATTGGTAAGTACGGTTTAATCGAACTATTTTTGACCCAAGAATATGTGGTACAATTTATGACCAATCTTTTTGAAACACCCTGTATATTTCTCATATAATATTTTCACTTAAATTGTTAGTTAATATTTTAAAATATCATTGCAATTCAGTGTACATATATACCGTGTGGCCAATTTAAGAGTTGCAGTAACAAATATTTTTGGAAATAAAAATATATCTTTCTCGGAAAGTAAAATCATAATTTGTGCACCAAGTGCTCAGAGCCAGTGGCTTCTGGCGCATAAGTGTTGTATAGCTGCAGAACATCCAAAAAATGGAAGTACCTCATAAGTCGAGAGTGGACCAGTGGAGGACTTAACAAAAGCTGGCCAGATCATATTTATCTCTTAGCTGAATTGCTTCGGGACGGTCTGTATACGTCTTGGGCCGCTTGCGCACATCGTCTCACCTACCTGCAACGCTCTAAAAAGTAACGCCAAGACGTGTTTGGACTGCATTTTTGCCAGATCGGCGAGCTTTGTTTATAGTCTGTCGCATACGTGATGTGATTCGATTTCGGTTTTGTAGATTCGCCAACTTGCGTTTCCATTGTACATACATGAAAGATATGTATGTAGTTATAAGTAAATAAACGAAAAGAGATTTTTTAAATACGAGTATGAGTATAAATTTGCTGCTAAAAAGAACCGCAGAATAGAATTAATGTATAAAATATACGTGAATAAAAGCTTTAAAAAATTTTTTAACCACGAACCGCCACTGCTCAAAGCTATACTTTTCAACGAGCTCAGAAGTTAGAAAAATACTTTGCGCACATATTGCACACTTTTCTACGACCACATTTTTTAGAGATTCAAAAATATGTAATATTAATACTTTAACAACGTAACATTTACATGGACACTGTGTGTAACGAACTTAACAATAACTATTTATGCAACCAGTTACGAAATGCCAAAAGAAGTAGAATTATAAGGGACTGTCTGCGCATCCATGACGAGTGTCGAAATTATGCATGATTCAACCTTCCACTCTTACTCACACAAATGACAAGCAGAGGTTGCCCTAAATCACAATAATAAAATTCCAGGCTTGGCTTTGTTCAGCTATTATGTTAATATTCAGCTTTGTTTTTTGTTTGTGTTGTGGCCGTTGTAAGCTTTTTTGTAGTCGGTTCTTTATTTATTGTGCTTCGATTTCGATTTAGTATTAAATTATACCCGATAATTATTTTCCGATGCACTATTTTATAATTGTTGCACAAAATGTTCTTAACCCGTCCCTGAATCTTGTTTACAAAATGTGTTAAACGAAATTGTGCATAGTGTCTATACTTTGTGTGTGTTTATATTGCATAGTAAAGTTATTTAGTTTTCAAGAGAGTAGGTAATTCTGTCGTTTATTATGTTTTGATTATTTTGTGCTGTTTTAGAATGGAAAATAAGGACTTAGACAAAATTATTACTAGGTTGTAAGTTCACTAAATAAATTCTATTTTTATATATCCTACCTTACGTTCTTTGATATAAATTTTCGATAATAATGTATACATTGATTTCAAAACCAAAATTTATTTATCTTTCTTTTCTTTTCATAACTGGTGGCTTAATAAATTTTTCGTAACCAGTTACATAATGTACAACTTTATGCAACTGGTTGCACATTTTGACACTTGCCGTGATAACAAGCGTCACTTTATGTGTTAAAATTAGAAAACGAAATTTATACATAATTTTATAATTATTAAAGTTGGTAATTAATGATAAAATTATATCTAACAATTTTGTATATTTATTCCAGGATTTAAATGATTTTCATTAATTTCGAATAATAAAAAAAAATATTTCTAAAGTAGCTCATGGAAAAAATTACATATGCCATAGAGTACAATTCTTTTTCATTTTAAAATGACAGTTTGGATTTAATCCAAAAGCGTTCATAGTGACTAGTACCTATCGTTGTCAGTCATGGCCTACTTTAGGAAAACAAAAAAAAATGTATCAGTCGTTAATAATACAGGGTGTTTGTAAATAAGGGCGAAATATTTAAGGGGATGGTTGCCGAAGTTATTTTGTTAAAAAAGTTCTCATAAACGTAGGTCGACATATGCTTCGTTTCCGAGATACAGAGTGATAAAATATAAATTTTTTATTTAGGTCTATTAAAACGTTTTAAAGATATTGACATGTTTGCAAAACGCTTTGAAGGGATAAATGTGCATTTTTTTTGAGGTCCGAATATTTCTACTTGCACCAGTGATATCTAGGTATATACTTTCGATGTCAGAGTCTGATTTAGGTTTATTTTTTACATGTGTTAACAATAAATCACATTTTAAGATGACGAGGAAAAAGATAATGTTCTATAATACACTGTAAAAGTTTCTCATAATTCAGTTTCTGTTAAATAATTATTTAGTAATGAGTACAAAATCATTATTATTGATATTTTGATTAGGTAGGTACTTAACTATTCTTTATAACGTATACGAATTAAAAAAATATTAACAATAAGGTTTTTATAATATGTGTATACCCACTTTGTTTCATTATAATTTTCAAGAATTTTCTAAAACGTGACAAAGGCGCAGTATCTATTGTCATTCATAATAATTATTATTGATGTAGTAAATATAGTATTTTAGTTTCGCTTTGACATTTTGATTATTTATATTTTTGAAGTGATTGTATTTCCTTCTAAAACGTTTTATTTAGTGGGAAAATGATCATTTTAAATAATTATATAGTTAAGTTTGTAAGAAATTATATTATATGACTCTCGATAACTTTTTTTAGCTCTTTCCAGCAAAAAAAAGTACATATGGCAACAATGACACCAAAAACTTGAAGTAGGTACATTTATTAGATCTTGTATTTTTTTTTATAGAATAATCATTTTGTCATTATTTTAAGAAAATATGAAATGTATGTTCAGTTCAATGATACAATTATACAAAAAACTAATTTGGGTAGTAATCAATCCTCTTAATATTTTTATGACGTTCTCATAACTTGTTTATGATTACATAAATCTTTACTTTTTAACAATCCTGAATTGTCCAAAGCCAAGAAGAAGAAGCCTATCATTTTTCAGATTTTCATCAAAAAATGTTGGAAGGAAAAAATATGATTATTAGGAAGTGCTAAGGATAAAGTTCCCAAATCTAGTATAGTACAAGCAATAGATATAGTGTGACTTTAAAGTTTTAAAGCCAGCCGGCAACATACAAAAAAAACTAAGGCGTCTGATACATCACCTTTAAATTAGTAGAGGAGCATTCAAGAAATTGAGTATTGTAATCGTGGAAATTTATATTTTTACGTTTTTGGGTCCCTAGATTACGAAAAACATGTTTTCCTCATTCCGTCGGTCTGTCTGAAGTCTGTCTGTTGGCGCAATAACTCAAAAACGTCTTAAGAGAAAAACTTCAAATTTTGAATGCAGGTAAGGCTTCCTCTCGGCTCAAAACCGGTGGTACTTCCGGTCAGATATATACAGGGTGAGCAGTTTAAAAAAAAACATTTATTTTTAAAAGTTAGCAGATTTCGACTAAAATTGGTCTCTGATAAAATTGGTAGGTATCTGATCAAAGATAACAGATCATAAATTACTTTTTAAAAATTCGAAATGGCTTCCCTATTTTTACAATTTATACAGGGTGTTTTTAAATAGTATGCTAATGTGATTCTTCAGGTAATTTTATAAAGAAAAGTTCATATGAACATATGTCCGCAACGGATTCAATTTTTTACTACAAGGAGTTGAAAATTTGTTTTTTAAAGAGATATTTTTTAATATCTCTGAAAATAGTTTAGATATAATTTTTAATTTTGGCATGTGTTAGTTGGATATAAAACCACATATTTTAGTTAGAAAATTTATTTTATTGATCTACCAGTGGCGTCTCTGCAAACATGTCATCTGTTATTTTCTACAAAAAAAGTAGTACGCCACCAAGATTTTTCCATGTTGATATTTTTACTCATACTCATACCTACCAATTTTAGTTGAAATTTACTGAATTTTAAAAATAAATGTTTTTTTTAACTGCTCACCCTATATAAATCTGATCGGAAGTAGAACCGGTTTTGAGCCAAGAGGAAGCCTTACTTGCATACAAAATTTGAAGTTTTTCTCTTAAGACGTTTTTGAGCTATCGCGCCAACAGACAGACGTCAGACAACAGATGGCGGACGGCAGACAGACCGACGGAATGGGGAAAACATGTTTTTAGTAATCTAGGGACACGAAAACGTGAAAATCTAAATTTTCGCGATTACAATACTTCCATTTTATCGAGGGAAGTAAAAATGAAATAAGTATACTCAATCTCTTGAATGCTCCTCTACTAATTTAGTTTTCTTTATATATTTCCGGCTGGCTTTAAAGTCACACTATATCTCTTGCTTGTACTATACCATATGTTTAAGATACTTTTATGATAATGACGTTCTTCATAAGTTAAGTGGAGTTCGATATTTAACGAATAATGCGAGTCCAAAACCAGATCCACACAGTTTAAGGTACACCTATATACTCAATTAGTTTATACAGTGTGTGACATAAAGTTGGATCCATATGGGATTTTTTGTTTATTATTATGATTAGGAAAAAACGTCGTAGGGCAATCACCTCTGCTTATTAAAAAAACTTAAAATAACTCATATCAAAGTTAGCTACTGACATTAGCTTTTTTAAAAAAATACCGAATTTTACAGATAACTAATGCAGTACCTAGCCAACTTTAATATGGACTATTTAAGTTTTTAAAAACGCAACGGTTAATGTACTACAACATTTTTTCCAGTTGTAATATTAAAGAAAATTTGCATGCTTACTTATACTGTAAATATAATATACCTATTTTTACGGTGCTCCTTCACTTCAATCAAAGATGATCATTACTGCATATCTCGATGTTTCATAAAATTATAAAATAAATGCATAATAATGTGCATAATTCATTAAAATGTGTATGATTTATTTAGTGAAATTTCCTGATTCATTGTAACCAATTTCAAAGTGAAAAAATAAATAAATGAGAGTAGAGTTAAAAATTTAAGTCCTAAACAGGAAAAGCCTTATTTTATTATTAGAGAACTAAAAATAGAATTTGTAAGTTAATGACAGCTCTTAGTGGTTCCAAAAATAAAATCAAGAAAGCATGTTTTGTTTTTATAGGAAACACCTGACAACTCCTTCAAAATTTGGTCCATTTTTTCAAGAATAAGGGGACTACCATTAATTCCACTTAAATACTATTTAATAATGAGAATTTATGTAATAAATGATTTAATGCACATTACTTTTGATAACTGATTAAAATATATAAGTTGTTTCAAAAAAAGGTGGTCCGTTGCTAATATAGGTAGAACACCGCAAAATAAGTTGCGTCAGTAAAAAATTTCGTAACAACATGGCATCCGTTTTCAAGATGCAAACTATGTATACAATTTTTTTACGATTATGTCGAAACTACTGGCAACATTGCAATGAAATTTTAAAGGAATATGTTTTGAAAGCTGACATATTGCATACATTATTTACCCAGTTCGTACCAAGTAGTTTTAAACATAACTTTTTTGAGGTTAAATTTTCTAGTTCTTAGTTTATGTAAACTAAATATTCAATTTTACAGCAAAAAGTTACTCTTGGTGAAACTCGGTACTGTGTTCCATTTTCGGAATATTTTGATTTGAAAATGATGAAGTAATAACTGATCTGGTATAAAGTAATTTTAAAAAATAATTACCTATTTATTAAAAACCAAAAACAATAATTATTCTAGTGTTAATATCATTAATTAAACAAAGAATCACAAGAAGAAAATTAAAATAAGGACTAAAAACAGGAAATATTCAATCAGAGTAGGTGTTCAAAATGTCCTCCATTTTTACAAATTCACAATTCTATCCTTTTTTCTAAAGAATGCATTAATCTTCTAAACAGTTGAGCATCAGCTATGATATCATTAAAGTTATGTTCAATTCTGTCTTGCAAGTCTTGATGTGAATTTACCTATATAGAATAAACTTTTTCCTTAAAATGCGACCAAACTGTGTAGGATTGAAATTGTATAAACGTGGAGGCCAATGAATCGGAGCTTCTGCACCTCTTTTAATCCGTTGGTTCGGAAAATAGTTACTTAACCAATTATGACACCTTCTATCAAAGTGCGGGGGAGCACCATCATGCATAAAAAAAAGATCCTCGCTCGTTTAGTATTAAATCTTCTAATATCTCGAATAAATTATTTTCTAATAACTCCGAGGTACACATTACCATTTAGAATTCCATGTAAAATGTGATAACCAATTAATTTGTTATCTAAAGTTGCTGCCCAAACATTAACTTTAAACGAGTGTTGGTAATGTGATACCTTTTTAACATGTGGATTCTCATCACATCAGTAGTGTGTATTATGAGAGTTAAACATTCCTTGTCACGTAAAGCTGGCCTCGTCGGTGAAAACGATACCATTTAAACAATTGGAATTGAGGGCTGTCCTTTCTTGTAATGTTTCACAAAAATCCACTCTATCCGGTAGATCGTTTGGCAAGAGCTCTTGTACTTGTCTGTAGTGATAAGGATGTAGCTGCTGCTCCTCAAATATCCTCCAAGTACTTGCAGAAGACATATTCCTTACGCTATTTGATAAATCTTAATCGCGCAAATTTAAAATTATATTCTCTTTCTGAATGGTTCTTGTTGTTCAGGACTACCAGAATTATTTGTTTTTTGTCTCACATAGCCAGTTTCTCGACAACGTCGTTCCTCGGCTCCGAACGTTTTTTATTTGCTGTTTCTTCCGGGAAACCTTTCTGCATAACGTCTAACCGCTGCACTAGCGTTTCCTAAACACTCGCCTAAGGTTAATATAACATATCGCTGTATTCAACATTTGAATACATTTGAATTACTAATTAACATATTTATTAATAATATTTAATGTTATTGACATAACTGTCTTAACTATCAATAAATAACGGTAGTTTTGAACACTTACTCTAATGAAATATTTCATGTCTTTAGTCAATTTTTTTTTAATTTTCTTCTTGTGTTATTGTTTTTATTTTTTAATAAATAGGTAATTGTTTTTAAAAAATATATCACTATCCAAAGTAGGCTTTTCTGAACAATTTTTCGTCCAGAAAATAACGTTTTACCGATCAAGACCGGAAAGTAGACATTAGGGACCGGCAAAAGCTTTTACTGGTCCATGTTCTTCATTTTTACGATCGCTGTTTGAAAATACAGTCTGCCTTGATTTCGTTACTATGGATTTAGATTTTGAATTATCTGACATAAAAATAATGTATTTGGTTAGTTTATACAGTTGTATTCATTATCTAGTTTTAGTATTTGTTAATCAATTTATTAAATAAAATAAATAATCGAGTTTACATCGAGATGTCGGTCTTAAAAAAATATAGAACGTAACGTGACTAAAAATTAGTGTTAAGTAGGTCTCTCGAATATGGGACAGATGCGCCCCCGTACATTTGTGCACTCGATACATTTGAGACTTACTCTTTATTTTTTGAATAATGATAAAATTGAAATGAGACATTTGAGACCCTACCTCTATTAATGGGATACTTGCTAATGCCTACTAATAATGCATAACCGAAACAGACGTCGAATAATGAAAAAACTGTAATAGTATTTTACGTTAAAAGTCCGGTAGGTGACTTATTACAGTATGAGTTGTATATAAACGAGTAATGTAATAACTAGGGCTGGTAACCGTGACCGGTTAACCGATTCCGTAGGACCAAAAAACCGTTAGTACGTAACCGGTTTAACCGGAACCCGTTTTAACCGGAACCGGTTTAACTGTAACCGGTTTAACCGTAACAGGTTTATAACCATATAACCGTGTTTATGTGTTCCAGCCACATCAACTTCCAGTGAACGGGTGTTTTCCAGTGGAGGAAACAGTTTCGGCGGCGAAAAGAAACTGCTTGCTGCCGGAAAACGTTAATAAGTTGATTTTTTTGCATCCAAACTCAATAATAAAAAAGTAGACAGTTTTGTTATTAGGTATTTGTTATTATTTCTTATTTTGTCTCAATTAATTATAATTTATTTTTGAATGTTTTTTTTACTTGAATATAGTTTATATTTTTGTTTTTTTGGTTTTACCTACTCACCCACCCAGTGGAAAGTGAGTGGACTTTGTCCTTTTTTAAATTTTAAATAAAGTTTAGCAAAAGTAAAATTGGTAGTATTTCTATTATTCTACTTTAATTTTTATTTAGTGAGTGTCTATTTTAAAAAAATCAAGTATGCACTGCCTGCTTGTCATGGGTAAGGAAAGGTGAAATGGTTGATAAAGTGACCCCATTTCTATTGAAAACAAAGGATTTGGTGGATGTGTTTTGCCACGATTAAGCCGGTGATGGTTCCAGTTAAACCAGTAACGGATAAATCAGTGACGGGTTTAACTGGTAACAGTTACGATTAAACTGCCGAATCCGGTCTAACCGGTCCGTTTCGACTTGCTCGGTTTGAGCGGACCGGTTACCGGATAATGGGACCGGTTAACCGGATAATCTGACCGGTTAACCGGATAATCTAACCGGTTAACAGGATAATCGGACCGGTTATAATAATAGTAAATATTCGGTTAAAACCAAAACCGGTTAAAATCAGCCTTAGTAATAACACTTAACGGACGTGTGTCGTATTATATTTTATTTCATCCTGTCTTTATAATACTTTTTAAAAAGAATAAAAAATAGATATGGTGATTAAAATTAAAAAAAAACAGCGATTTTACATAATTACCTTAACTGCAATTGAGCCATTGTTTCCATAGTTAAATATGATTACTATTTACTGTCAAATAGATAAGATCGAAATATTTGTGTTTGAAAAAAAGTAAAAAGTATTTCGTTCTAAAATAAAAACAAGGTTGCTAGGCAACACATTACAGTATCTGATACATCCTCTTCTCGAGTCCTTTTACGAGTTTCGGCAACTCGCTTCTTCACATCTACTGCAGCGGTATCAGGTTTACAATTATTGTGGTCCCCCCAGTATGTTGAATGATATCGTTATTGGTCACATCTCGGACTTCCCTTTGGAGCAAACCCAGCGTATGTGTTTTTTGCTTTAAAATTTGCAATGGACTATAAACGTAATTGCTCCTCTAAAAGGCATTAAGTAGATTTAAACAAATATTTTCTTGGTAAATAAATTATAATATAAGTGTTGTGTACAAATTACTATTATCTTAGTGAAGTTATATTTAAAAGACACTTTTTCCGCCATTTTTAAATATGTAATCAGATATAAATTTGGTTACACAGGGTGTTGTTTTTGAAACGAAAAAAAATGATCAAATTTTGTTACACCGGACCTGGATTTAAACTATTATTTTTATTTCACTATTTTTGCAATATGGAAATGATTCTACATGCCAAATTGGAAATTTTTATACCGAATTACACTTACAGTTAACGTACTCTAAAATACCCTTTATATATCAGTAAACCAAAAAATCTATTTTTATTATTCGACGTCTGTGTGGGATTAACAGGGGTAGGGTCGCAACTGTCCCACTTAGATTTTATCATTATTCGAAAAATCAAGAGAGGGTCTCAAATGTATCGAGGGTTCAAATGTACAGGGGCGGATCTGTCCCGATACCGGTCTCTCTAAGCTTTCAGGTCTCGCCTACGGCTCGCCCTGGAATCTGCTTGTCTCGACCTGCAAAACACTACTTTCCGGTCTTGTAACGTAAATTACTATTACTTCATACCAATATCAGTTATTACTTCATCATTTTTAAATCAAAATATTCCAAAAACGATAGACAGTATCGAGTTTTACCAGGAGTACCTTTTTACTGTAAAATTGAATGATGTTTGAGTTCACATAAAATTTGGACTAGAAAATTTAACCTCAAAAAAATTATGTTTAAAACTACTCGGTACGAACCGTGTAACTAGCGCCCTCTATGATAGGCAGATATAAAAACAAATTTATGCGATGTATCAGCTTTCAAAACATATTCGTATAAAACTTTATTACAATGTTGCCAGTAGTTTCGATATAATCGTAAAAAACGTGCAAACATTTTTTTCAGTACCCTATATCTTGAAAACGGATGCCGTTACGAAAATTTTTTTACTAAGAAAACCCAACTTATTTTGCAGTTTTTTACCAATCCTAGCAACGGGGCACCTTTGAAACACCCTGACATATGTTTCAAATATTTTATTTTAATATAAATATTATTTTTTTTTTTTGGCATCTTATTACTTAAAAAACTAATGTTTATATTAATTTCAATATATTAATATAAATATTACCAAAAAAGGTAAGTTACTCTTCTTTTTTTATTATTCTGCTTCTTATTCAGCACTACGTTTCAAAAATTACTTATTTATCTATGTATTCAGCACGAGTAAATTACACTCGACATGTGCTTAAGGAATAGGAAAGGTAGTAAACTATAGGTAAATAAGGTTTTTCTTGCAGATTATGTTTCATACAAGAACCAACCTTTCTAATAAATAAGTGCAGTCAATTTCTAGAACATTCAAGATCGCAAAATTTAAAAATGCCGTTCCAATTTTTTAAATTCGCGTGATTAAAAAGTTTGTATCATGTTTGGAACCAATCTATAAATCTAACAATGAAACGTTCAATATAAATTATTTGCAGCAAATTATTGATAATAAATTACCTATTTATTAGGTTATTTTTACACAGATCAACTCTAAAGCTTTCGTTGGTTTATATTACAACACAAAATAGCTCAACATCTGGTGTGGTGTAATTGACACTGGTGTATACTGCACCAATAGCGAAGTAAAGAACCTTATTGTAAGCGGTTCGTCAAGGTCACAAAAAGCTGCTAAAACAAAAACAATGATATTAGCCAAGAGTCGGTTCCGGTTTGTATATATTCCGTGGTTGTATCTACTTATAGCATTTTCCGCTCTACCGACTGGTAAATTCCACGGTCGTCTCTTGGCCGGTTTTTGTATAATTTCAAATTAAACGTAACATTAGAGAAGGCTACTTGGTAAAAAACGGAGATAGCAATTTTTACGAAATATTTCTTAGTATGTTCTGACAATAAGTCAATCTGTTAAATAAAGGTTTTTTTAATTTAGGAATTAATTATACTTTAATTACCTATGTCTAATGTTAGTGGAGGAAATTGCTTTGCCATTTTTCAAAGTTATTAAAAAATAGAACTCAAATGGTAAAATTGGAAAATGAAATAAAAGATGAAAGAAAAATAATTTATGGAGTTCCTCAAGGGACTCTATTGGAGCCTGTACTTTTCAATTTATACGTAAATAATATATTTTCTCTAAAAATAGGTGGGCGATATCATAGGCTACGCTGATGATACAGCTATTTTCTTTGAACACACATGGTCAGAATTAAAAGACAAAGCAGAAAACGCCTTCCGCATTATAAAAAATTGGTTTGACCACAGGTTCTTATATATTAATATGGATAAAACCTTCTTTTTACCCTTTAGCTGCAACAAAGTTGTACCTTTCAACATCTTAACAATGATGCCTCCAATAACAAAATAACTTCCGTATCGTAGGTAAAATACTTATGAATCTTTTATAGATGCACACCTTAAATGGGATATCCATAATAATTATGTAATTACAAAAATGCAAACAATCTTATACAAAGTTAAACAGTTAAATAAATGCTTGCCACGAAATTTGATGAAAGTTTATAGCTCTCCCTAGTGGAAAGTCACTTGCGATACGGAATAATCATATGGGGCGGAACTCTACGAGTACAATTAAATTCGCTGGAGATAATACAAAAAAGGTTTTTAAAATTAATTATGTCTAAAAAATCTATTTATCCGTCTGATCTTCCTTATGAAGAATGCCATATCATGGACTTATTTTTTTATTGGACCAATACTAAATTTTACTCATCCCAAAATAAAGAATTTCCTGAACACTCCCATAATACTCGGCAAAAAATGATTACCGTTTAACCCCTAGTAAAAAATTCATTTCCAAAGATCCTACACACATATCGCACAAAAATCAATAATAAAGTCTTCCAAATGATCTAAAAAATATAAAAAATAAAACTGTATTCAAAAAGAAACTAAAAACATATATACTGGCAACTGACCGAAATAAAATTAGTGTTATATTGGAATCTCAATTAAAGTAATTTAATTAAAGTAATGAAGCATTATTATTGGCATATGTTCAATTTGTTATGGGCGAAGAAATTCATGAAGAAGAAAATGATGAAACTTCCAACGATTGCTGTTACATACCGAAGTACGCTGGTTGTCGAAAGATGCATGTTTATCAAGATTTTATTTACTTTTTGACTCAGTTTTAGAGTTTTTGGAAAGTAAAGATCCTGATTTAAAAAAAAACTTGAGCAATTTTAAAGCAAACATCGCGTATTTGACAGATTTGTTCAACTTACAATTGGGACAGCCTCAATTTAATAAAAACAAAGAGTGTAATTTCAGCTTTTCTTGGTAAACTAAAATTTACGAAGGAAAATATTGGTCGGCGACGAATTTTCACAGTTTTCAAACTTGTCGAAGGTAGAATGCCTTGATGAAGATATTCAGACATACGTTCAACATTTGATTGTCCTG
This sequence comes from Psylliodes chrysocephalus, assembly GCA_927349885.1. Lineage (NCBI taxonomy): Eukaryota > Metazoa > Arthropoda > Insecta > Coleoptera > Chrysomelidae > Psylliodes > Psylliodes chrysocephalus. Next base: position 34,398,162 of record OV651821.1, read on the forward strand.
CATGATGATTTTAAATTCAGATTTGAAGATATTCTGTCGATGGAAATACCACCATGGATCATAAATCCATTTGATGAAATGGAAGTGGAGAATGTGATATTACAAGAGGAGCTACTCGAGCTTAGCACTAATGAGGAGCTGAAAGTGGCATTTAAAAGAGGGTATCAAAAATTTTGGCTGCAGGCAGAAATACCCGAAAAATATCCTGGACTGTGGGGAATTGTGCAAAAGATTCTGATAGCGTTTCCCTCGCCATATCTCGTCGAAAAAAGTTTTAGTGCCGTTACAAACTTATTAACAAAAAAAAAGGAGCAGATTGAATATCACGGAAAGGGGAGATTTACGGTTATTCCTTACAAAACTCAAGCTAAATATTGATAATTTGCTGTCAATCCATCAAGTACATCCCTCTCATTAAAATTATATTTTTTTGTAATTACCATTGTAGAAATTACATTACGTTATAAATGTTTAATTTTAATTATATTACGACGGTTATAACAATAATAATTAATAGCATAATAATTTATATATTTAAATTTAAATAAATTACAACACAAGGAAATATACTACATTTCTTTTTGCCACTCCGAATGGGACCTTTTTTAAATAAAATTTGTGAGAATTGATTGGTTCTTGTGCTGTGAGTCACTGTAGATTTCAAAAAAGTAAAGTTGGATGGAGTCACTTTTTCGTTTGCCAACTTTGCTTTTTTGACATCCACTCACAGCACAATCAATTAAAATTTAATTGAAAATTTAGTTGACTTTATTATCAAATAATTAACCCTATCAAGCAATCAATTCTAACCTTTTTTTTTTCGAAAACTGTCAATTCGTCGTTAAAACTTTAGAAATTTAGAAAATGGTAGTGATGTATTCCACCGGATCTAGCAAAATTTTGAAAGTGGCCTATGAAACAAAAGAGTTTGGGAACCTCTGGTCTAAGGTCATAAAATAAGATTTCCATAATTGTAAAAGTTGCACTAAACGTAAAAACTAAAAAAAAAGGTTAAGGAAAGTATACTTTTTATTTTAGTTTGATTTCTTATTATTTATCATACAATTTATTCAATAAATATAATTTTTTTTTTTTAATATTTATTTATATTAAATCTACTTGTAATATTTTTCTTTGTACAATGGTGTGACGATTCATTTGAACGGAGATTTGATAACAATAATTTTGCGACCGTTGCATTTAGTCTAAGCCGTTTGTGCTAGGAGAAAACGGCAATGAGAGTTTTATATGACACACCCTCTATACATGCCAAATAGAAAGCGAGGTGGAATAACGCGTTTACAATGTTGTTATCGCGACACTGTCTGTAGTATATTCGTACATTTAGGATTTTATTTTTTACGGGTGGTAAATAGAATAATGTAGCATTATAAATTAATGTCCGCAGAAGTTCAGTTTTTGGTCGAGAGCAAGATAGTCGAAAAATTATTTAAATATTGTAGTATGAAAATCTTTTGATATTTTCAAATATAACTTAGATACTCTTGTATTAATTAATTTTTGTATATTGGGTATTTTACTTAAATATTAATTGATGGATTATTTATAAACAGTGTGTAAGTTAATATATCAATTCCTGATTAAAATAGTGTTTGAACCATCTTAAATGTAATATGGTCACTGGGTCATCATGAGATGATATAAATAATTTACCTACCTACTTAATAACTTGTACTTAGTTGAATTTCACTTTAAAAGATTTTTATTTAGTTCTTATTCTGTACTAATTCATTTATAGTTATTTTAAGTTTTAATTATTGGTCAGAAATTATTTACCTGCATTTTTTATCAGAAATGTTGCTAAGAAATAATAAGAGAACTCTTTTAATTTTTTTTTATAAAATTAAGAACAAGGTCATTGGTGTACAATTTCTTATATTCTTGCTTCAGTTGGTATACGTATAAAATTGCTTCAAGTACTAATTAAGAAAATGCTTATATAATATTCCAATTAAATGTTATAATTATTTAAAAAACATTAAAATAAATGGAAATTTATGTAAAACAAAAAATCTGCAATTTTGTACTATAATTTTATTAGATAAAAATTGCGTGTATTCGAATAAAATTTAATGGTAATGGTAGGTATTACAATTATTATTAAAGTAATTATGTTATTTATAAGATAATTGGGCTTTGTACCTTAAAAACTATATACTTTAAACTACTTATTGCATTATCCAATCCACAATATTTATTTGCTCAGGCATAAGTATTGTTAAATTCAGTTTGAAAATAAAACTTTCTGTGGTTATATACATAAATGGTAACAGATGATGAAAAATAAATTACTACTTACTTGTATAATCTTACGAAATAAGTATATTTTCCTTCCTGCTCAAGAATGTGTATTGTAGAAACCACCTGGAGCACAGAGTTTAGAAAAACACAAACAACCACTAGTTTAATTGAAAGAATCTCCCAACTTCCTGATCAACTGAGGAAGATGGTAACACGAAATCTTATATTGCGAACTCAGTTTTTATCTCACGAGTTCGCGTGGATACTGCGTTTAACGTAATACCACTCGATTGAAACGCATCTCTCTCTTTATTATACTTCCGATCTTCCCCCACCTAACATTTACTATTAATTAATTTGATTTTTTCTGATGATGACGTCTTGTTTAATGATGGCAATTATACAGATCTGCAGATTTAGTTTTCCCTTAGTCATCCTCAATAGAATTCTGGGAAGACTATGATCCGGAAACAAATTAAACTCATTTCATGTTAAATTCATTTTTTTTTTTTTTAATAAAAAGTAAATAAATAGTTTAACTGAGCGTTATTAAAAAGATAAAAAATACTGACTCAGATTATATGAATAAATAATGCACTATATTATTTTCGTATAAACAAAAATAGGGGAATCAATTATACATTACGCTGGGTACCTAATTAGAACCATAAAGTTTCCGTTATTCTTGAAAATAAAATTTCGTTATAAGTATTTTAAAAATTTATGGAATGCAATACCGATGATGAAATAAACATTTTTATTATGCAATGCTCTTTTAAGTGCTTTCTGAAAAACTGAAAATATATCTAAAGTAAACCATGTGGAAAATAAAAGGTGAATTTTATTCTTTTGATAAATATCATCGTTTTAATATATGTTGGCGGCTAAATAATTTGAAAGAGGGTTTGCAATATTATAACTTGAGTTTTGATAGTCCGATTTGTCTCGCGTGGACTACTTGTGGAATAATATTAAAATCCCAGAGATTAGTAAAAAAAACTTTATATTATTGAGGTAAAATATATTATACAAGGTGATCCACGATAATCCACTTATTTTATACGGGTGAATCGTTTTTTTTTTAATTCATTATGTATTTGCGATATTTATCATGCTTTTTTTATTGTAAGTTTCTAAAAATTATTCACTATCTTATCAGAAACATTATTTGAAGGAAGTTCTAAAAAATATCTTCCAAAGAATTTAATTAAAACAATATGTACAAAAACGAGTGGCAACCACTTCGTAATAGGTATTTAGTGTATTTACCAGATAAAAGCAAACTGTATTTATGCTTGAAAGTTTGACTTATTTTAGTAGGTACACCCCAACGAGCTATTTTTTTTTTAAAGAACGCCCTGTAAATTATTTAATTTTAGTTAAAGAATATATAGTAGAATTACTCTAGAAAGTGTCAATTCCACTAAAAAATAGAAGATGGTAGCTAGAGGAAGAGTGGGGACGACGAAGCTGAATCTTCTATGGTAATATACCTTTACTCTTCTAATAATTTGTATTATTTTATGTTTATTATAATTAAAGTAAGTTTTTAATGGAAACGTATGCCAAAACATGAAAAGGCCAGATTTTTGCTTCTTTGTTTTTAGATCATTTTAGACCCTCTACCACCTTTTTAAATAAAATGTTCGCCCTAGAAAAGCTTTATTTTGTTTACTAGATATTAAATGTTCAAATGTGTCATCCAATCAAGATCTCAAAAATACGTTAATTATATAATTTTGATTGATTTCTTGTAGTAAAAACTGCTAAATAACAATATTAGACCATCCATAGAGCAATAATTCCAATTAACACAAAAAGTTATATAGGGGTTATACCGACGTTGCAATAACTTTTTTAAAAATTCAACAACTTATTCTAATACACTATATTCTGTTATTATATATTATTATGCGACTTTTGGTGGATTTATACAACCTTATAATATAAGTTTTACAGTAGTTGCTATAACTCCAGTTATAACTAACTTATAACTTTAAAAAAGATAATGTTATTAGGTAATTACAAATGGATATAAAAACGTTGTTAAGAGGTATGTTATGATATAATTTGGTTTTTATATCTATACCTAGATTATTATTTATATATCTAAAGAAGACTAATAGGTATAACATTTTAGAATTACTTCTTACAAAATGACATTACATCATAAATATCTCACTAATGGCAACTAGGTAAACCTTAATATTAAACTTACATTTTGTATAAAGAGTTGGTGTAATCTACTCAAATTCTATAAGGAAAAAACGTTTATGAAGTAACATTTAATTTTAGTTTGTAAAAATTAGGGCGCTTCAACATTTTTTTTTAAAATATTGGTTTTAAAATGTATTTTAAAAATTACGAAAATGTATTTCAAAATAATTGTTATTTTAAATAAAAACACATATTAATGTAACCTTACATATATTGTCTACATATTGCAAATATAATACAGAATGAGATCCAAATTTTATTTTTTACCGACATGGCGGAAAGTTGTAATTAATACATATAAATATCACGTTAAATTATTTAATTTAATATTTTTTAATTTATAGGTACTTTCGTTGCTTTCATGTGCACAACATTTGGTTATTATAACTTAATTTGCATTTATTACTACTACATTCAGAGCCGCCGAGAGCCAGGTCGGGCCCTGGGACAATTTTCCAGTTTGAGCCCCGCGTCAATTTTATAAAAACATTAAGGCTTTTCAAAATCTAATTTCTAAAAAGAAGGTATTCAAGCAAAAACTTCTTCTCTACTGAATTCTCTATAAAAAAGGTTCTTAAGCAAAAAAAGGTCCTCCCTCTTGTGCTCTTGTGGCGAACTTCTAAAAAAAAATAAAAAAAAAACGTCCTCACCTAAAGCTGTTGGGCTCACCATTATGCCCATAGATTACTAATTTGAATAGATAGGAAACTCAGTGGTAAAATTTTGAGTCGATGTGCTGCCATCTATCAAGTTGGAGTGGTACTAAAATTCAATATGGCCGCCACGAGCGGGCTTTTTGAAATTTAACTTTGTAGTAGCACAAAAATGTAATGAAGAAAATCAAATAAAGCAAAAAATTGGAAAAATATTTGACTAGTTTCAAATCATAAAACAATCATTTTGGCTGTTTTGTGATTTGAAATTAGTCAAATATTTTGCCAATTTATATCTTTATTTGATTTTACTTCATTATATTTTTGCATTAATTTCAAACTTGAAATAAAATGTAAATTATTTTTTTTTTTTTTTTATTACAGAAAATTAACGCCGCATCATATAATTTGTCTATTTAAACATGGAAATATTCAAACAAATATGCATTTACACCATTTAAATAATTAAATATTTATAAAATAAACCCACCAAAAATGTTTTGTGTAATAAAATCAGCATATATAAGTGCTCAAGACCTTTATAAAAGTTTTGCGACTTGGAGCGGCAAATAAGTTTAAAAAAATTGAAGTTGAAGCATCATCCTTTTTTACTATCCAGGAAAATTTGAGTGTGGATAAAATTTGCCATACGGTTATTGAGTCAACTAGTTAGGTTGAGGAGCATTTCTTCATCCGATAATTGTTTTCTTGATTCATTTATACAGCAACTTGTAGTTATCAAATTTTTATTTATCATGTGGGCACTGTGATAAATGAATTTAACTTTTGAGCATAAATTAAACTTACACACGTTTGGACCCTTGAAGATTTTAGGGTCTTTTCTTGTTTGATGTCAATTGCATTGAATCAATTTATGATATTGATAGCTGAGGCTCAAATATTTCATCGATTGACAGGATATTTTGGAGGGCCGGCCAACATTTTCTTTACAACAATGATCATTTAAAAACTGATAACAAAAAGAAATTTAAATAACAAACCAATTATTTTAACACTGAATCAAAAACAAGTTTGTAAATATTACTTACCGTTAGTACCAAACAGTGATGGTGCATTTTTCTTTAAGACATTACAAATTATTTGCTTATCCTTAATATTTAATGTGGTATAAATTGCATCACTACCAATATCTGGGAGTGCTTTATTGTTTGTTGCTGACATCCATCTTCCCATTGTTTGAGAACATGCTTAAAATTGGAAAGTGTCGAAAAATAAATCTAGATTCTAGATAAATCAAAATTCAATACACCTTTGTACACCTTCAAATACAATAGCCATTTTAATTTCTCCAAGTTTGAAGTTTTGACGAGCTGACAACTGACATGGCATTTCGATACGAGAGCCATCCCGTTAATTGGAGTAGTACTAAATTACCAACCTCATGTTTTTCCATTTGAGTTACCAGCCCCTGATTATGCCGCTGCTGGGCCCCCACTTGAGCCCAGGCCCCGGGAATTAGTCCTGGCTACCTCCCCTCTCTTCGACCTTGACTACATTATAACTTAATTATCAGTGTATTTTATAAGTTATTTCAAAACTCGTTTACCACTGAGTTATAACAGTCAAAAAATAAAAACATTTTTTTAGGTTATGTAGCTGTGCAATGGTTTGGAGGATTTAAATCATTTCTAATATTTGTCTGCAAGGAATAATGAAGGAAGGATCAAATGAAAAGTATTTATTACATGCAAAACATGGTTTTAAAGCCATAGGGGTTTTAAATAATAATATACCATTGGGTTCTGGTCCCATAAAAACTATTTTCATTTTTCTGGGAGTTTGCAATAAGGTTCTGGCACCTTTTGGTAGTTGTTTTTTTTTTTGGTGTGTCATCTGCTTCAACTGCTAAGGCGAGCCTCGTGTTCTGTGTAGGCTTTGTTACTGTTTCCCAGCGCCACTTTAGGAACAGCACTGTTAATTAGAACCCAACAGTGAATGGTTGACAGAAGGATGAGTATTGTAACTATGTTAAAAGAAATAAATTGGCTTTCAGTTCAGAATGTTCAGTACATGACTGATATTTATTTATAAAATAAAAATGACAGTACCATAGCATCAGATCTATTAGAAAAAATTCAATATAATTCGCAATATCACAACTATAATACAAGAAACCAATCATACTTTCATATACGGCAAGCCATCACTAAAAATTCCCAAAATACAATTTTTAAAGGTTTAAAAAATTTAATAGACTGCCTACAGAAATTAAAAAAAAAACAATAAATGTATTCAAAAGTAACCTCAAACAATACTTGATAAATAAACAGAACGGATATACTTTCTTGTGATAATACTCTTTAAACCTGCCCTTTTTAAGTATTTCCCTTAATTTATTGTTATTTTACCCCTCGTTTTATCCGCATTTATTATAGATTATTTGTTTTGAGATCATTATATCCTACCTCTCTGTTATATAATAAAAAAGTGCTTTGTATAAGAACATTATATTATCTGTCTTGCTGTACCTTTATTTATGGAAAGCCTTAATTGAGATATTTATTATTTGCAATAAATATCAAAAGAACTATACATTTTTAAATAATTTGACATTTAAGAGCATTCACATATTATAGTTGACATCTTGATACTTGACAGGTACAGCCAAGCATTATTTGGATTTTTGCCAAATAAAATAGCCGGTTAATTATTCTATGGGGTTGCAACAGAGAATCAGTAAATTTGATGAAGTTGTTTTTATGGCTAGGGGCGAAATAGTAGTACGCTTAATAGCACCACCATAAAAAGTAATTTTTTAGAAACTGCTTATATTTTTTTTATAAATTGGCAGGCTTGGCGACTAATTTCGAATGAAAATAGCCTCCAAAATGGCTATATGTTTGCAAGTATGAAGGTCGCAACCCCCCATAGAAATTTCACCTTTACTATCAACAGCTGTTGTTTGACAGGTCGTTAGGGAATGTTTGCAATTTATGGAATGTGAAGAATGTTAGGAATTTTGACGTTAAAAATAATTGAAATTCCTAAAATTGTCACATAAGGAACGCATAGGCGGATTTTAAGAAAATTAGTATTAAAGTAGTTAGGATGAACCGAAAATTATGAAAATCAATAGGGTTCTAGGTTAGAAGTAATTATTCACGAAAATCAAAACCGCAAGTCAATCAGAACTTTCGTTCTAGAGTTATCGTGCCGGCATACATACACACAGACGACCAGACGAACATTTTTTTTTGTATTTTCGAAATCAGAATAATCAGAAACATGAAAAAAAGTTTTAAAAAATGGGGGTTAGAAAATTTGTTCGTCTGCACGAATGCAATACTGAGGCCCCATAGGAAGGGCCTCAATAAATATATGTGATAAGTACCTACTTTATTTTTTGTTATTGCCCATGCTTTTAGTTATTGATCCCTATTTTCATGTCAATTTCTATGTTGTAATATTTTCTTGGTCTTTATTAGTTATTTCTTTTTATAGAGTATTTTAGAAATTATTGCTGAAAACAACGGATAGCTTTATCGTATAAGTAGGTACATACTGCGGATCTGAGTTTAAAATGTTCTCAATATTTTTTATTTCTTGAAGTTCTACAATGCGTCCAGTTTAAATAGTTTTTTTACATCTATAAGAGCCACCTCTTAACGTTATTACAACTCTAGTTTAATCTTACTCAACAAATTCTAACAAAAACGTTATACTATTAGTTTCTACACTATTAAATGTTGTATATCATTTATAAAAATTTAAGTTATTTAACATTTTATAACTTTGTGTGTTAATTGAGATAAACCATACAAAATTTTTTCGTAAACGCTTATAATTTCTTTGAATTTGTGTTTCAAAATTTTAAATATGTTGGTGAAGTCGGAATGACATTTTATCTATTATCGTCTGTAGTTTAAAAAAGTCTAAAAAATACAGTGTTGCCAGATCAATTCAAACATGTCATTCATCATTTTTACCTGTGTTCTGCGTTTTTCCGGGCTATCAAAAAAATGGGACTTTCTATATGAGAAAATTTTTATAAAACGCGTCATGAAATAGCGCCTGAACAAAATAACGCGTAGAACATAACAACACCAGTAGCTATCGTAGGGTACTACGCATTTTTTTCATTAAATTTAAAAATCTAACTAATTTACCTAACCTGTACTGTAAATTTTGCAAAAAAGTTATTGATAAAACGATAAAAATTAAAAAACCTTACTAATGTACCTAACCTGTACGGCCTGGAGCAATTTAAATTTAAATTATTGCTTATGCACTGTTTAGATACGCCTACGCTATTAGGCCTAGACACATACGGCTTGGAGCCATTGCGGGTGGCTTCGCAACCCGTGAACTTTTTTCAAACTCCTTCCGGCTTCGCTCAGATTTCTGGGTACGCTGTACGGCCTAAAGCTATTATCAAACAGCCACTATCACACGTTTTCTTACTATGTTTGGCAAACCTGCATTTATAGAAATAGAAATAACAATTTTCATATTATCCATAAACGAAAATTATTTCATATTATTTTTATTTTAAAATTTTACAAATCAAAAAGTAAAGAATTTTGAACGGTTACCAATTTTTTTTTATATAGTTTATTGCTATAAGGATAGTCTAATATTGTTATTTAGCCATTTGTACAACAATAAATCAATTTAATTAATTATTTTTATGGTCGAGATTGGACACATTTTGATGATTTTAAGGTAAAAAAACAATTTTTTAAGTGGCAGGAAACTAAAAATAGTTGTATGCAGTGTATTTTAAAGTGTCTACAAGCTACTGTAAAATTTCACTAGTAATATCCGTCGTTCATGTTTCATGGTATATTAATAAAGTATATTTTTTTCAAATTATCTATTTCAACTTTCAGAGTTTTAGGTACAGGATGAACGATTTGGGATGGCCATTGCAGAAAAACTAGAGTGAAGGCGGCTTGTGAATCTATAGCGGGAAGTTAGCAGGAGGTGTAACTCATATAGGTATTGTATATAGGTCAAACTGGGGAAGCGTTTTTATTCCATTATCTTCACTGGCGGCGCTGCAGTCGGGTTGTGGGATGGAAGGTGATAGTGTATAGTAGGGGTAGAAGTTAGAAAGGCTTTTGCCAGTTCTCCCACTTTATACACATAAATTGACAGGTTTGCGGCGGATCTAGCTGAAGTGGACGCGATACATTGGCGTACAAAATTATTTTATATATGTTAATAACAATTTCGAGTAAATAGTTTAATAAATTGTGAATAGCTGGTGAAATTTTGTAAAAATATGATTTGAATATTATAATACATGTTTAATAATTATTTATAGTCCATAAATACATGCGATTGTCCGGTTCCCCCGGTAACAATTTAAAATTACTTATTCTATGAAACGAAACTATGAAACATTACTGCGAAATTCTCGAAGACGTCCGACGTGGTTTGACGTTTACCCCCTCCCTACCTGCCAAAAGCCTTTCCAACTTCTACTTGTGCTATAATGACTATTATGGAACTAATAATATTGTGAATTTATTGATATTGTTAACGTAGTTGCATTCATTTGTATTCTCAATTTGTTTAATTGATCTAGTTATTATAAATTTGTTGGAAGTGTACCGGATAGACTGCCTTCAAATTACTTTATAAATCGAATAGTGAGTTGGTTAGACCTTCTATGTCTTCAACTAAACTAAAATTTAGGTCAGAAAATATTCAGCGAAAGAAATGCATTCAACTTCAAATGATATAGACACTGAATATGTTGATCAAAGTAATTAGTTACACCCTCTGTCTTCAACTAAACGTTTGAAGACAAATTATGTTACTATTGGTAAGTTTTAAAATTTTATGTAATATTGCAAACCGTTTCTTAAACTGTGATCGACGACGGCACTCCATCACTCAAGAGATCCACGAAACTATAAAATAAAAAATATACTAATCTGTACATAAATATTTGTCATTTCTGTTACAAATAGGTAATTTAGTCATAGAATATTGTATTAAAACCAAAACCGAACTATTTAAACAACCTAGGGGACAATAAATCACAAAGATTAAGGCAATTTAGTTGTTTTCAATATCTACTTGAGTACTCCTTATTATGTTTCAATGTTCCTTTGATCCTAGATAGCACACGATGTATAAAAGACGTCTTTTTGTGTATTTTGGTTCGGTCTCAATGTTCTAGGACGTTAATAAGACGACTTAATATATATTACAAACGTCTTTCAGACAGACGAAAACTTGCATAGTTTACATGATTCAAATTTAACAAGAACAATCAAAAGAAGTGAAGTTTGACGTTCGACTTAACAATACATTCAAGCCCAAGCCAAAAATGTCTATAGCCCAAGCTTATTGTGGATTATTGATTATTTTATTACGTAAGCGATTACAGCCGTCAAAAGTGTCTTTGGAATGTTTTGTTGATTTGTGTTTGGTCTCGTTTTAATTAAATATGAAACTTAAACCAGAGAGGGAAGAGTAGTGGAGTTTCTGTTACCGATATAGCACATTTCTTGAATACTTTCTACAGGTAATAAATGAATATTTTTGTATATACATAGAACAGTAATATCCTTTCGTATCCTTCCATTTTTATTTTCTTCTTTTTCTTATTCTTCTTCCATATAGCCTTTCCCGATTAGGACCTACTTCAAAAATCCACCACCTTCGTCAGGGGGCGCTGTAATTATATCACCGTTTTCTAATATGGTAGTTACCGTTCAAAGAGTGAGTGTTCTGTAGACATTAGTTATCATGGATTCTTGGTAGGGTGAACAACGCGCATTTTCCTTGTAAAACAGGTCATCTTATGAGCAAGAAATAGCTACCTCGTTTTCCTTTTTTGTCTACGTGCGAGTTTTTCCTTTGGGAGTATTGTAACATTTTTAAAATCATCTTTTTAAAATAATAATTTAAATGAGAGCGATCCCGTATTTATAGTTTAATTTCCATTAAAATTATTTAAATATATTTGTCAGCACGACGAACGTTGTGGAGAGGGGACAAACCTCGCGAAGCCGTGATTGAATTAATTCTTTGATTTCTTTCCTAAATCGACCGTTGAGTTAAAATAACATTTTTGTGAGTGCCTGGACTGTGATAAAGCGGTAAGTTTTCTAATGTAATTGGAAAAATCTAAAGAATCTTTACATTTCTACCTAATAAATAAAATCCGAGTGCCCGCTCATCACCAAAGTTTATATTTTTCAAAACTCATTGCACCATAGGATTCACCTTTTCAACAATTTTTTAATATGTTTGACCACCCATTAGATTTTTTTTAACCATCCCTTAAAATAATTTCAAACTATAAATTATAGAAAAACAAGAGTTAAGGGACGAATTTCAACTTTAAACAAATATTAAATCGTCAGGAAGGCACAATTAAAATCAAAAAATGTTTAAAGTTATGTATTGGCGTTTGACCAACCCCTAAAACAATTCAAAATACCCCAGATTGGGTCGAAATATAAAGAAAACATTTACCAATATAATTTCGATTTAAAAAATAGTTAATAGACTTAAGAGCATAAGAGCATAATAAAAATGAATTTTCAAATCGATTGACCACTTTTTTTTTAATTGGAAATATGATTTGCAAATTGTATTTTTCGAATTTTCACACTCTTTAAGCTCATTATAATTATTTTAAGGGATTGTCAAAACGTCGAAACATAATTTCAAACCATTATGCATATATGGGCTGTTATGTCGATTGACCTTTTTCAATTTGAAATCAACTTGGAAACTCTTTTCTTTGTATTTGAGGTCTTTTGAAACATTTCAGAAGGTGGTCAAACATCGATATATAATTTTTTTGGATTTTAAAAGTAAACCAGACCTCTCGCGAAAGCAAAAAAATATTAAAGGTAACATTTCAGAACGCGCGACAGACGAGATATGACAGCAGACGCGACGGCAGACGCGATGGCAAAAAAGACCGAGAACGGTATCTTCACGTCTAAACACATGCAATTATATAAAACACATTTTGCAAGCCGCGACCCGTCCGAGAGACAGAAGTCGACGACAAATAGGTCGGTCTCGGAAGTCGGGGTAGCTTTTTCTGCCTGTCTCGCTTAGTCATCGCTTGTATTTCGAGGTGATTAGTCGATATTTTATAGAAATGGTATTTGCGAAGTTCTATCCTAGGCAGTGTTGCCAGATGAACATTTGCTGGAACAGTATGGGTGAAAAAAAAAAACGTAGATCTGAACAGTAGATTTTAATACAGGGAGGAAATAATTATAATTTGCAATGTAGTAAATAAATAAAAGCAAGTATATAAGAAACGAAAAATAAACATTTTTCTACCCAAATTAGAAAGTAAACAAAGGATAAAAACAAATAACAGTTTTAATATACTTAACGTACGGTATATACATAAGTATTTCTTTTAGATTAGTCTGAATCGGATAATTCAAATACGTTTTGTTTGGCATGTATGTTCTTTTTATGATACCCTATTAATTCTTTGTTGCATTTTAAATAAAAACATAATAACTATCTTGAGGTTTTTTTTTTGAAACAAACTTACAGTAGTGGATGCTTATAACGCTGCTTTTACTTCAGCAAATTTACTAGAAAAAATATTCTTTGACCATTTGCTGAAGAATGAGGCAAACATAATAAATTAAGAACAAAATTTGTTAAGTTGGCGAAAACAGTAGATTTCATGCCTAAAACAGGAGAACAGAGACAAAAACAATGGATCTACTTGAAAACAGTAGGTCTGGCAACACTGATCGTTCCCTCGAATTGTCGTCTGCGGTTGTCACATCGCGTTTCTCCTTTCTTCCCAAATGGGTGAAGCGTAACGTTAATGCATCTGTCGTCCTTGCCGTCGCGTATGTTGTCTGTTGCGCTTTCCGAATTGGTACCTTAAGGATGTTCTAATATAAAATTGTATTTATATGAGAGTTAGGAACACTTCATGATATTAAGTGCCGTGAAAATATTGAGGTCTTTAAATTAGGATAACGATAAGGCAGCACTCTACAGAGACTTAAGAAAAAAGGTGGAAAATCCTTTAATTTAAAAACTACTACAAAAAGCAGCAAATTTTCATAGATTTAATACAGAATGACGTGTAAATATTGTTTTTATTCCTTTAAATCATTTTCAAAATAAACACTTTTCGAAGATTGCAAAGAGCGAAAGATATATATCCCAATCTCGCTGATGGTTTGAAACCACTTTTGACAGATATTTGCCAATGGTCTTATTCATTTGCTCTACTATTCCATCGGATTGTGGATGCAATGCTGTGGTTCTGGTTTTTATCATGCCTAGTCTGTCACAGATTCAACGGAAGAGTTGGCTTTCAAAATTTCTGCCTTGGTCACTGTGGATCTCCAAGGGCACTCCAAATCGACAAATAAACTCTTTTATCAATACATCTGCAACAGTTGCGGCCTCTTAATTTGGAATGGCGTAGACTTCCACCCACTTTGTAAAATAATCCATAACCACCATCATGTATTTATTACCATTCTCGGTCATGGGGAATGGTTCAGCAATATCTAAGGCAGTCCTCTTAAATGGGCTACTGACGTTGTACTGCTTCATGGAAGCCTTCCTTTTTCATTGAGGTCCATTACTCATAGCACAGGTGGTACATTTCTTAAACCAGTCCTTTATATCATCGGAACTGTACATCCAGTAAAACCTTTCCCGAACTCTCTGAAGGGTTTTCTTAACATCGAGATGTCCTCCTGATGGACTATCGTGTAACTGACGAAGTACGGCTACTCTACTCCTTGGAATGACTAACTGTCTTCTGTTCTCGGAACCATCATCATTTTCAAGTACTTACTTTAATAAGCCATCTTCCAGTATAAAAGAGTCCCACTGAGCCAAATATAACTTAGGTACTGGAGATACTTTTTGCCAAGTAGGTCGACGATTTTCCTCTTTCCATTGACGCATCTTCTTTAAAATGGTATCGTTCTCTTGTTCTTCCCTAAGTTTGACAGGGGCTCACTCATCGCTGACAACCAACGTTCTTTGTACTGTAACTTTTTTAGCAGATTTAGCCAACTCCTTTCTAATCAGAGTTCCTTGACCAACACCTTTCATTGCACTTCGAAGGTTCCGCTATGACAGTTCCTGGCACCGCGGTACTCTTATGGTTTCACTTCTTACAGGCAACACCGTTTCTTTCTTTACAGCCACCGGCACGGTTTTTCGATTCGTAGTGTTCTTTGGGCGTTTGCGCGAACTACTTACATTTCCCATTTCACCGCAAATCCAGCACCTAATAGTCTTCGGTTGCTTCTCAATAAAGTTTTTATCATGTGAAATAATTGGTTTAATTTATTGCCCTGTTCTTCTTCTTTTACAGTCTTTACTTCACTGTATCCACCAGAAGCAAGCGTAGCCGCTTCAAATTCAAGAGCAGCGGACAAGACATCGACCAATGTTTTGTGATGGGCTAAACGAAGTGTTCTTTGCATTTCATGGTCACGAAGTCCATCTATAAAGGCTTAAACAGCCAAACATTCAATCATGTATTTCGGGTAGGCAAATCGCACCATCTTCGCAATATCTAATTCGAATTCTTGAAGGCTCTCGTCACATTTCTGTTTGCCATTCTTCAACTGTAATCGGTACGCCTGCTCCAAGTGTTCGTGGCCATATCGCATGTTGAGTCTCTTTTTCAGTTGTTCAAAATCATCCGTATCTTCCACAGGTATTGTCTGAAGAACATCTAGAATGTCTCCTCGAAGTACCATGGTAAAATTTACTGTATTCTCTCGTTGAGACCATTCGTTTGCTCTGGCAGCTGTTTCGAACTGTTTAAGGTAATTGGTCCATGACATCTTTCCGTCGAAAGTTGAGGCTTTAACACGAGGAGAGTTTACAGCTCCTACACATTTCAACTTAGACGCCATAGCACTTTATTTCACCGTCCTTGGGCGGTTCTGTATGTCCCAGTTCTTCTATCTTCTTTTTCATCTCATTGATTTTCTCTTATTTTCCACATTAGCAGAAATTTTATTTTTTTGAGAAGACATTATGTTTTCCAAGTCGGAAGAAATTTCATCTTTTAAAGAATAGATATCAGAAGAAACTTTACTTTTTAAAGAAGATATTTTGTTTTTCACGGAAGACATATCAGAAGACACCTTTTCTTCAAAGGAAGAAATATCAGACGAAACTTTATTTTCTAAAGAGGAAATGTCGGAACAAACTATAGTTTCTAATGAAGAAATATCAGAAGAAACTTTACTTTCTAAGGAGGAAATTTCAATTTTCATAGACGATATTTCGGTTTCCATATCAGAAGAAATTGAAGAAATTATAGAAGAAGCATCATCCGAAAATAAAAATGTTTCCGTCATCTCCAGATCACGATTTTCTAAATTACAACGTAACTCCGTCACTTTTAAATCACATAGTTTTTTAGCCATTATTGTCCAAAATTTATTTACAGTTCTACTTCTTACACCAATGTGTTTAATTTATTTATAGTTTATTTATTTAAAACACACTATTTACAATTTATTTATGACATACTAATTAATTTATATAATACTTATGCACTATTATAACTCACAATTCTAATTTATTTATTACAATTTATCTTCACAACTCTTTAAATACGACTTCCCGTCCGTCGACAAACTCCCGCTATTTATAAAAAGCCAACTCTCTACTCGTAGTTTCTAGACGCTCTCGAATGTCCGAAAATTCCATCTCTATGACGCAACGGTCACGTACCGCTTTTATTGGTAGATTCGAGAAGCGGCGCGTTTGTCCTTCATACCGCGGGCAAGGAGTAAACGAAGTACAGGGCCGGCTCCCTCGCGACAATATTAATATTAATAATAATTATTATTTATAATATTAATGTTATAAATATCTATATGTGTAAAAGATTTAGTGACTTCAAAAATCTTATTTTGATTGTATTACATTATTTTGAAGCCCCAAAATATAGACAATAGAAGAAAATCAGAAAGAAATCCTCGCCGTCATAATATTATCAATGAATATAAAAAAAGTGGAGTATCACCCGTTATGTGCCCTTTCGTAATATTGTTTAACTTCTACACATTCCAATTATGTTTATTTAATGTTTTATAATAAAACTATTATACTACCATTTTTTTATTTTAATATTTAAATACAAAACATACTAAACATATAATTTTAAATTGCTTTTATTTAGATCTGTATTTGAAAACCACTTTGAGAAAAAAGCTGTTAACAGGACTTTAATAAGTGTAAATGGTAGAGGGGCTTAAAATAAATTCAACCTGGGGGGGTTAAATTAAAGTTTTAGGAGGTTGAAAAGGAGTTGAAAAGGGGTTAAAAATGGTATAATCGCTATTTCCGGCAAAAGTTGACGTCGAAAACAAAAATGTATAATGCAACCTTGGTTGAGGTTACTTTTTAACATAACCTCAAAATTTTCGTTAAAAATGCAATAATTCGTTCAAATTTTGTCCGTTTTTATTTTTCCTTTTTTTTTTCAAAAATATTTCAATTTTGATGAAATTTGGTGAAATTGAAATAAAAAAATTTTTCCTTAAATTCTACGGTAAAAAATTATCGTACAAAGTTCTACAGGTACTCATTTTTTCGTTTTGATATGTAGTTTTTTATAAAATACAAAAATTATAGTCACCTTAACAAACATGCTCAAAAATGGATGAAAACAAAAAAAGACAACTTAATTATTAATATAATTTGTTTCAATTAAAAAAAACAAAATTAAAAATCTGATTTAATTGTAAAGAAAAAATATAAAAGCAACTGTTTTCTATTTGACCGAAAAAAATTATTATCTTCAAATTTTTTGAATTTATTTAAACATTTGTTTGCTTATTTAAGACACACAAAGGTACAATTTCACCAAATTTCATCAAAATTGAATTATTATTGAACAAAATAAAAATAATATTAATAATAAAAACGACAGGGTGGGTGGTTCAGCGGTAGAGTCTCTGCCTGTGGATCGAAGGGTCGCGGGTTCGAATCCCACCGTTGGCCGGGATTTTTTCATTTAATTTAATTATTTAAAATTATTTCTGATGTCTTGGTAGGATTCCCCACTCGACCACTTACTGTTGGGTTCTAATTATCAGTGCTGTTCCTAAAGTGGTGCTGGGAAACAGTAACAAAGCCTAAACAGAACACGAGGCGAAATAGCTCTGGTAGTTGAAGTCGATGACACACAAAAAAAATAATAAAAACGAAAAAAAAAATATCGAACTTTTGCATTTGTATCAAAAATTTTATGGTTATGTTATAAAGTGATAAAAGCTGAAGATTTTAGCCTGATCTACAACTTTTCCATTATAAATTTTTGTTTTTGATGTAAAGTTTAACCGTAAATCGCCATAATACCATTTTTCAGCCCTAAAACTTCAACTCCCCCAAATTGCAATTATGTTTTATTTATTTATTATAAGCCCCTCTACCTCTACCCTTTACACTTGCCAAGCAAACAATTTTTTTTTTATCTAAGTGAATTAGTTCGACTGGTCTAGTAAGCAAATATTGATTATATACATGTTTTGACTTATTTATAATGTAGTGTTTTGCCATCAGTTTTATCTTGGTTGACATGATCGAAGATTGATATAGAAATGCAAGTATCATTCCGTCATTCGCTAACCACCATAATATATCAAATTAGGACTATTTTAATTAATAAAAATTTTGTTAAAATGATTCAAAAACTCACTTGTAAAAGAATATAATTCTATCTATTTACTCTGTACTGTAGGTACTTTCTGGAATCAATATGAAATATTTTAGAACAGGATGTGGGTAAATATCGTCTACTCAGACCCATGAAGTAATTCCTAGAAGGGTTCAGTATTTTTTAAGAATGTCAGTAAGTATAAAATACGTTTTTTAAGTGGTTCTTGGTTTTTATTTTCTGCTTCGGGGCTTTTATAATTATAATAATTATCACTTGTTTATTAGGGTGATTCATTTCCGCCAATTTTTTTCTTTTTTGGTGCTCAAGCAAAATATTAATCTACATATAGAAAAACAAATTCTCATCAATTTTGAGCTCTTAATATCAGTTTTAAGTACTTACTATTTAAATTTAAAGTTGTACCATTTAAAATGCATGTAAAAAGAATTTTTTTTTCAAATTTCTAATGCTTACCCATCTTTTACAATATTGCAAATCGGTTTAATGGACCTTGTGGGGAATTTCACGCTCTTCGAAATTATATTCATTATGAGTGAGAAATCATAGTAATTCTAAAAAAGTTCTTAGTGTAGGGAAATATAATGGTAAATAATAGAAAAAATTCATCTAAATAACATTATGAGTTAGTATTTATCAATTTCTTACGTTTTCAGGTATAACAATGGCTGTAAATTCATTAAATATTGTTGGATAACTTTTTTTTATGAGTCAACTATTTTCTTCACCCAACTTTTGGTGGATTGCTTGAAAAAATTGAAAAAAAGATTTTTTTTAAAAACTACTTTGACGACTCCTACTGGTTCACCAGTACGAGTTACACAAAAAAACTCTTAAGCCATTTCGAAGAGCATGAAATTCCCCACAACGTCCATTAAACCGATTTGCATTATTCTAATAGGTGGATACCCATGCGTTACGTCATTTGATGACGTGAAAATAACGTTATAGTAAAGTGAGAATGTCACAGCAAAATGACGTCATTCCATATCGTCATTTTGACGAATCGATATCACGTTAAAGTAACGTGTATATCGGGTGTCCTAGGCTAGGCAAAATGACGTCAATATCACGAATCTACCTAACGTCAAAGTGACGTCTATATTGGGTGTTTCAAGGTTGGATGGAATTATTAAAAATACTAAGCAGGTGAAAGTTTTTTATTTAATCCAAAAAACACATGAAAAATATATTATAAAAAATAAATTACACTGGTAAATAAAAAAGTCATGAGCAAGAAACCAAAAGGATATTAGACGAACTGACACAACATACCTAAAATTGTAGATTTAATTTTAGTTGGGGGTGGCAAGCATATTTTACGATTTCATCATCTTCAGATCATCGAATGACAGCTTTATAGTTGGCACTTGTTTTCTTTTAGTAAGTACTTTATCAGCCTCGGAATGTAGATCTAAGGTAACTTTGACTTTTTTTAATTTGTACATCACTTATCATTATCATCTAAAATAAAAGAACTATTAAAATACAGACCACTGAAAATTCTTAAAGATAGAAAGTAAATTGTGTATCTAGTTATAAAATTTAAGGCGATTATTTCACCGGAGATTTAGATAGTAGCCCCAAAAACTACCTTCTCAGAGGTATACATATAGTCTGAGTTTATAATAAAAGTTAATAAAAAAAGATCATATATCCTGTGAGATGATAAAAGGTATCTAAATCAAGTGACCCCCTACAAATGTTTCATTTTTAAATACACTATTTAAAAATACTCTGAAAGAACTCATAATTAAAAAATAAAAGTACAACATTACTCACCAGTCTTATATTATATTATATTTCTTTATATATTTCTTTATAAACTCAACAAAGCAATACATCTGTAAAATACCAAATTTGGTTTAATATACTTTATTATTTTGTTACATTCTATTTTTTACCTTTTTCTAAAACATCTTATCAACTTATCAAATAAAGTACATTTTAAAAATGCACCACGTTCACGAGGTCACGACTGTCACAAAAATCATGAAGATGGAGGAAACAGGAAACAACAATGACAATTGACATGACATTTCCAGAATATTTTTTAGTATAGTACTAGGACATCGAAATTGGGTTAGCCATACCTTAAAAAGAGACAGGCAACAAAATTTTGAATGATTAATGGTACAAAACGGAACGTTCCTAATTATCCATATCAAAACATAAGGCACTGTAATTTTACCAAAAAAATTTACAAATTGCAGCTCAAACAAACTTGGTATATACGTGTTTTCAGTTGAAGCAAATTTCCAATTAGGTTCTTTATAATTCAACAGTTAAGTATTAAAATATACGAAAAAATAACGTAATTATGACTATGACGAATTCTAACAGCCGTATGCATAGTCGATCGCCAGCGACTCGCCAGAGATTCATTTCGGCGTATCGCCAGCAATTCGCTGACGATCCACCGGCGAAAGCCCTAAAAGCTGGCGACTCGCAGGAGATTGTCACCGGAATGTCATTTCACACAAGTTTTTATTTTCTTTTACAGGGATTATCACCGGTATCTCTCGCATTTTATTCATGATTCATTTCTTAAAACTCAAAAAATAATGAACGAATATCAAATTTTTCCCTATAAAAGAACATGAAAACTTGCGTGAAATGATATCGGTGACAATCTCCGGCGAGTCGTCAGCTTTTTGGGCTTTCGCTGGCGTATCGCCAGCGAATCGCTGGCGATACGCCGAAATGAATCTCTGGCGAGTCGCTGGCGATCGACTATGCATGTGACGTCTATTTTGTGTCATCAATGCGACATCAAATGCACGTTACTGATTAGGATATTGTATTTCGGATAAATTAATACTAAAAAATTACGTCATAATGACGAGTCTGTATTGACGTCTAATTAACGTTGAAAAAACGACTTCAAAGTAACGTCAATAATTGGAATCGTGACGTTTTTGACGAATAATTCCAAAAAATCACGTCATAATGACGGCACCTTGCTGCTTTGGTAAACATTAAAAAAAAAAATTTTACATGCATTTTAAATGGTAAAACTTAAATCGTGAGTACTTAAAATTGATATTAAGAGCTCAAACTTGCTGAGAATTTTTTTTTATATGTAGATTAATATTTTGCTTGAGCACCGGAAAAAAAAACATTGCGAAAATGAATCACCCTAATGTTTATAGATAATCGAATTTGGAAGATTACTATTATACTAATTCTAACCAACACTATTGTAATTTAAACAGTCAACCGTAGTTAAAATAAGATACCAGTTGCCATCAATCTAAAATAAATAATTTTCAATTGTGTTTTGTATGCATAATATTTTTTAAACATTAATAAAACAAAAAAAACATCGAATTATTCTTCTCTTTTAATACGAGAGGTATTGAATTCAATAGTCAAATAGTGATTACATCAAAAAATATTAAGATAATTTTTATATTCGCCTAAATCGAATTCTAACATAAAAATATAATAATGTAAAGCATCTTTAATTAAGAATATAACTGTATTTTGTTCTCATGGCTACAGACCATAAAACAAGAAGATATATTTTATTTAAAACACAGCACTGTCTCATATCTAGGGATTTTTACTTTTATTCTCACCAACCGCTGTCATGACGATTTGGTCACGTGAGTTGTTGAAGACCCAGTGTTACATTTCCATATATCTACATCTGTAGTTTAAGACTGATTAAAATAACCTGTGAGACCAACGCTAAACTTAATATATGTCTGTGAAAATCAAAACTTCTAATAAAATAAAAAAAATAATTTTAACATTGGAAATAAATCAGACTGTTTAATGACGTAACATCATCTAAAAACGACTCAATGAGCATGCTCAGTAGTGCCGCAGCAAGCTGCTTGTTGGTTCGTCTCTGTGTTCTGGTTTTATAGTCTACATTTCAAAACAATAATAATTGCTGAATTAAGAAAGTTGCATTTCAAAGTTTATTCATTAAAGGACAATGGGCAGAAATGTATGGGAAATTGCTCCACCTCCAATAAGGATAAGTTATATATCAATTGAAAGATCTTTTTAAGGAGAACTTTTCTCTTTATTACGACTCATCTCAATTACTTGTCCGTTCCGAGTTATCCTAAATGCAGGATAGACCAATGCTTAGATTCTATTATTGTAGTGCCTATTACAGAAAAATAATAAAAAATATTACTTCTTAGTGATATATAAACAATTATAATATCCGGGTATATCATGAGATGCTGTTGAGGATTTTATCCACCACGTGTATCCCTTACCAAATGGCCTCTACGTGTTGGTTACACAGGCCCACATATGCTCTCCAAAGGACCGGGACCAATGGTTTAGGACCAAGGTAATGGACTAACATAATAATACAATCATAAATATTATTACCCCATTTACATTAGAACGAATATAAAGCCATTTGTAACACATACAGGGTGCGGCATCCTATATACGTCGGTCCAGACTATGACATATAATTTTTTTTAAATTACTTTTATACAGAAAGATGAATATCTGGTGGAGCTCTAATTAAAAAATATTTTGGAATTCACAGTGTGCTTCAAAAAGTTTCTATCTAATAAGTATTAACATTGAAAAATTTTAAACATTACAACCGTTTTAATTACTTAGTACAATATAATATCAATACAAAATGAAAGTAATAGGTAAAAGGCAATTCTCATGCTAGCTAGTACATGGTTTGCATGAAAAATGCTTCTCAGCTAAACTGAAGTTAGATTATATCGCCTATAATTTGGCAACTATGCATTTTTTCAATTCGAGATTTGAGTTTATTTGTTACAATGACAAGTATCACCATGGCAACAGTTGTCCCGAAACTGACTTCAGCGAAAGTTTAATTAAATCATCTATGAGTTGACAACTATGCATTTCCATACCACTGAATTTGGGTTTTTTCTTTAGTCGTTACCATGACAACTGCTTCTTGCCAACAGTTTCTCCGTAACTGATTTCAGCTAAACTATAGTTAAATTAAAGCATCTACAACTTGGCAACTACTTATTTTCTTACCACGTTATTTTGGTTTTTGTTTTATTTATTACCATGATAAGTATCCCTATGGCAACAGTTTGTCCTTAACTGATTTCAGCTAAATTTAGGGTCGGTCTTTTCACCTTCAGATAAAGTGTCAGGTAATGTTTATCTCCCAAGTAACTTAAAAAGTAATCTTTTCACTTCTGGATAATCCTAACTTCTGAAAGATAACTTATCTTACTAATGGAAATCTTGATAAAATACTTCACTGATGGATAAACAGGTAGCAACATAACCACATAAGGTTAATCAGTACTGTATAGCTACCCTACATATTATTTACTTGAAAAGACAGAAAATTAATTATCTGACAGATAGTAACTCTCAGATAATATATCCATCAGTTAGTTATCTAGAAGTTTATCTGAAGATGAAAAGACTGACGCTAAATCATCTATAACTTGGCAACTTCCCATTTCCTCACCACGGGATTTGGGTGTTCGTTTAGTCGTTACCATGCCAAGCATGGGGGGACAGAATTTACGTCAGCACCCACTAACAAAAGAACTTTCAGAATTAACATAGGGGGTTTTTAACAAAAAAAAACATGCACTATCATACAGTGTTTATACTTAAGTCGGAACCATATGGAAAACTTTTTTTATTACTGGTTTTGTGAAAAAATTCATGTGATAAAAAGTTCTACTTGGTCCAAAACTTAAAATGCAACCATCAGATATCAATTTTTTAAGCCGTATACGAGGTTTGTCAAAAAATATGAATTTTACTCAGGAGTAAAGTGCCTTTATTTTTTACAATACAGAAGAATTGTATAAAATAAAGGTATTTTATGAATTAAAGATATGCAATTTTAACCATTTAACATTAAAATTCAGGTTGGGTGATTATTTAATTTACAAATAATTTGTAATGTAAAACGTAAATAATCACCTAACCTGAATTTTTATCGTAAATGACTGTAATTACATATTTGGATATAACTTTTAATTCTAAATAACTTTACTTTATAACATTTTTATGTATTTTAAAAAATTAGGTACTCTACTCTTGAGTAAAATTCATATTTTTTGACAAACCTCGTATACGGCTTAAAAAAATTGATATTTGATGATTGCATTTTAAGTTTTGGACCATGCAGAACTTCTTATCAACAATAATTTTTTTCAAAAAACCAGTATTAAAAAAGTTTTCCATATGGTTTCAACTTAAGTAGACATACTATATAACTCGGAATGGACAGACAATTGAAAGAAGTCATAATAAAATCAAATGTTCTCCTTACCGATATTTTTCATTTGGCATATATCTTATTCTTATTGGGAGGTGGGGCAAAAATGCCCATTCTCCTTTATAGTGTGAATTTATTATTTTTAACCCGGCACATTTAAACTAAATTACAGTGTTAGCAGAATAGCATACACACTTTGATTAAAAAAAATGTTGCGAGGCCAGAAATGGACCTGAAAGAACAAGAAAATGGATGTAAGTAATTAATGAAAATATATTTAAAAAATTAATCGACTTACCTTAAACAAGATTATTTATTATTATCCGAGCTTGTCCGTAGACATAATTACATTGTAGGTTCCTTGAAACATACTCATCAGCACGTATATTTTCTAGAGTAAACAAAATGCCCCATATTCACTGCTCCTAATCGTATACCAAACATTTGTATATCATTCCGTTGAAGTGCGAGTTAAGAAAATCACCAGATATCTGGGAACTAAATATGTATCCACATATATTAGGATGGGATGGGAAATAATTATAATTAATCTTCCTTAAGGTAAGGTGATTAATTTTTTAATTTTCCTTCGCTTGTCCTGATATAGTTACATTGTAGATGCTCATTGCTCATAGTAAGAAAAGGTGATTTTCTGAATAATTATTTATATAAACATTATAAACCTAATTAAATAAACGAATATTTACATTTACATACTACTTACTACTTACTAGCTAAAAAGTGAATGAGAATAATAAAATTATTGTATGATCACAAAGAACAGGTCAAATAATTGATTTAATTTCCAAATCAATATTAGTGTTAGCAAATGTGTCATTGCGTTCTTTTATAGTTTTATTATAAAATTTATAAAAATGTTTTAGAAGAAGGTGTCTAACCTGCAATATTTCTTATCTGTTCAATACTTACACCTACCCTAAACGCAGCAGATATTGATGCATGGCGTACACTAGTCAATATAAAATATGACTATTACGAGGCGATTGTGTTTCCCCACAAAAAAAGTGTTCAGACTTGCCGGTCGAACATATGTATTCCCATATATTTTTTCACGCTGAATCCGATACCGAGCTCAGAAATGGCCCTCCACGTCTGGAATTGGCCCAGGGGGCAAAAATGGCATCTATATGACCTGAAAGGTGAAAGAGTCAGGACTGGCCCAAATCGAGTTCCTAAGGTTTTTCGAGATCGTTGATCACGATTATGATGTTCAAATTGAACCACAGATGACCTGGAACTCAGGAACGCCGATGAACGTTATCTGCGGGGACTATCCCAAAATTCACGCATGTAAGGAGAGAAACTCAGCGCTCGGGGGTTTTCTGGGTTGCTGAATTCAAATATAACATCGGCGAAGACCCCCTGGATACCTGGTGCACTGGAATCGGCACCTGGATGTCATCTCCGAAAAGTTTCTTGCCAAGATTGCCAAAAACAAGCCGAAAAACCTTGTAGGGGCCCTTGATACAAATTTCACGTCGAAAACGATCCCCGAACACCTAGTGCACCGAAACGTCGTTTCCGAGGGTTCTCCAGGCACAATCGCTAAAGACAAACCGAAAATCGTCATGGGGTTTCTAGGCACGCGGAATTCAAATTCTATCATGTGCCTCCGTAGACCTGGTGTACCGAAATTTTGGCCTGAACGTCATCTGAGAGGTTTTCCTCACACAATCGAGACTATTGTGTCTTATTAGAGATCCCCGTATACCTCACTGTATGTATATACTTCCCTATGAGGAAGTAAAGTCGGGGACTCTATACTCTATCGTTTAAACTACTCTTTATACTTGACAATCAAGTGTAGAGGAATATATGGGTAAAGGATGGACGCATTAGAATCAGTGGATCGGTCATCGGGATCTTTTAGATACCGGGGAAAACTATAACATAGGATTAATTCTTGAATTAAGGCCGTAACCGAGCATGATGAAACCTTCTCGACGTCAAATCTATTCGCAGAGTAGAAGAACATTGGCTTCACTCAATTTTCATGAAAATACCACTCGATTACTACGTCCCAAACACGACTTTCCGGCCCTTAAGGGGTCGTATTCCCGGTCCCAAAGGGTGAATTCCAGTTGGCCATATACTTTTCGAGCACAGTCTGAGTTCGAGAACTAGGACATAAATAAGAGGACATAAAGATACCACTGTAGCGATTGCAACGTCCGAAATACGATTTTCCGGCCCCTACGGGGCCATTTTCCTGGTTCCAGACGGGAAATTACAGTTGGCCGTAAACTTTTCGAGCACAGTATTCATTCCAGAATTCAAAAGTACATAAAAATATCACCAATGCCACTACGACGTCCGAAACACGATTTTCCGGCCCCTGCCGGGGCATTTTCAGGGTCCCTGCCGGGCCATTTTCCCGGCCCGCACGGAGAATTCCAGTTGTCCCTGAACTTTTCGAGCACAAACCTGACTTTGACTTTAAAATGCACCTTCAACCACGCCTCATCTCGGAATCCACCTTTCAGGCCATATAGAGGTTTTTTGACCCATGGGACCAATTCCAGACGTGGAGGGCCATTTCTGAGCTCGGGATCGGATTCACTGTCGAAAAATATATAGGAATATATGATATATGTCCGGCCGCCAAGTCTAAACACTTTTTTTTGTGGTGCTGTGTAATATGTATCATCTTTAATCTATCAGATATTTTAATTTCTATGTTTTTTAACAATATATTGGAGTTTAATCAAGGAAGAGTCTGTACTCTGATGGCTAATGTTAATTAAAGTCATAAGAGTAACAAGTTTATGTGTCAACTCTTCGAAACGGTAAGTCTCTAGAAGGTGTAATTTCTTAAAACCCCCTTTAAAAATTTTTTTTATTGGAACTTTTTGCTATTGTGGTTCGTAAGGAACAATGGCTGTGATCTGTGATAGCTTGATACTTAAGCTACAGTGGAAGGTACTGTATCTCTGTTTCTATAAGATATATAAGAATTGTAGCATATATTTATGATATTTTTTTTTTCTATTTACAACAGAAAGAATATTTGTTTGCTTCAGTAGTTTTCGGGAAATATTAACCCCTTTCAATTGAAAAAACCATCTCCTATACCAAATGAGATATCAAATTGATTTTTATGCCATATTTTGTTGCTAATTATACTGCTTATTAGTATCTAATCAGCCTTTCAATCAGTTCAATATCATAATTTTACCCAGGATCACGTAATATATTGCGTTCAAGTAATATAAAATGTCTATAAGTGTAAGTATACTATAAAAAAAATATTCAATGTCGACGAAACGGACCCACTGTTTTCCGAAAATAGTCAGTGCAAAAGGGGGAAAACAGGTCTGTTTATTAAGATCAACAGAAAGAGGCCAGCTAGTAGCTACTGTTTTCTGAGTTAGTGCTTATGGGTCATATATGTCACCACTCTTTGTATTCCCACCAGAGATAACATGAGATGTAACTACTAACAAATATTGTGTGGTCCTGACTAAGACATATTCTAAGGGACACAGGAGGGTATAATATCCGCTGTTGTCATATGTCTATTTCATTATTCTCGTTTTATTTACAAAATTATTTACATATATTGTAAAAAAGCTAAAATAATTCAACCTAGTTTATTTCAACTGAACCCAAAAAATTTTGAATCATTAGTTATATCAAATTTAACAAAATTAGATGTAATTTTACTAAATTACAAAATCTAGTCATGTTATGTTGGAAGTGGCAACATTACTTACACCGGCATGGATATTTACCTTGTTTATTATAAGCGTGCAGCGTCTTACACATTTATTCATTGATAAAAAAAATTTATCTGCGTAAAATTCTTCTCTTTAACCCATCTTTTACTTGTTACCTTTTGTCTCCTCGCCGCTGACCTACAAATAGAGCGTATTGATTGTCGAATTAATTTTGGCATCGTGAATATTATATTTTAATAATGAGTAGTTATATCTGTTATCTCTGATTCCCATATTCAATAACATTGGTTTCAGCCTCTTGATGTTGGGTTCATTATCTGCTTCCTACCTAGAGGCTGCAAAGCAATTGCTAAGAACAAACCTGTGAAGTATTTGAGAAGGCAGCTACCATTCGCACTGCACATTTCTCGCGACTGGAATATGGTCGCTAGACCCGACACCTTCACTGAGGCAGATTTCTTAGCAGCAGATGCATCTAATATCTTTGAAAATGGCCAGACTGGAGAAGAAACCAACAAACTGCAGCCATGTTGCTCTAAGTCACTACTTCAAGTAGATACCAGCGTTTCAAAGGATCTACTTGATGAAGATGCCGCGATTTTGACAACGAAACACTTTCCCGGTCCAATATTAAAAGTCGTTCTCCTTCAAAAATCAGTTTTATTATTTCACCACTGCAAATTATGCCGGTACCAAAAGATTTAAAAAATGAGAGGCAAAACTGATATTATTACATCATCCCGTATCGTACAGAATTAAAAACTACACAAGCAAATGCCAACCAAGTAAAACAAAAAGTTCGTTTCGATGATGTTATAGAGAAGGAAGACAGAAAAGGAAAAAAATTAACAAAAGAAAAACTACCCGCAAAATTATTGTAGAAAAAGACGCCCATTCTTTCGAAGATGATATTGACGTGGAGTGTTTGCATTGTCATGATTTGTACTCTGATTCCACAGAAGGACCGATCCAGTGTAACCAACGGACAGATTGTTCCAGCTCTGGTGTTGAAGACGAGGACGATGAAGTTGTTTAAATGTGCGGAAAGTGCCTTGAACATTGGTCTTTTTTGCCTTCATTATGGTGCCATTTTACCTTCATATGAGGGCATAATAGTCCAAAAGTAGATTTTTAATTTATTATTTGTAAAAGTGTTTATTTTATTTAACTTTTATAGTTATTTATGTAAGAAAATGTGTTTTTTCTAGAAATCTATAATGTTTGACAATAAATCTTTACATTACTTTTTAGTTTGATATTTTTCTTAAGGGTATCGTTACACCTTTTGTTCCCATCCAACATTAATCGAGAGTAGCGAAATAAAATTTTAAAATTTAATGATAGTTTAATA
Organism: Psylliodes chrysocephalus; assembly: GCA_927349885.1. Taxonomy (NCBI): domain Eukaryota; kingdom Metazoa; phylum Arthropoda; class Insecta; order Coleoptera; family Chrysomelidae; genus Psylliodes; species Psylliodes chrysocephalus. The sequence goes on from OV651821.1 coordinate 34,428,199, forward strand.
AAATTTAAAAATAAAATTATTTGAAACAAATTCACACATTTAATCCATTCACGGACGTGTCTGCAATTGAAGACACATGTGTAGGGACAGGACTACAATTGCAGACGAATACTGGACCACTGAAAATGACACGTATGCTATTGCAGTCGCAATCTCCATAAGGAATACATGAAAAGTGAAAGGTGAGTTTGTTATCAGAGAAGGGTCCCACGAATGTGTTAAAGGAACATCATGAAATATGGGCGTTTGATTTATGTTCAAAGAGAAATTGTTTTCTATTTGATTAATTAGGTATGTTATTAAATTATATTTCATAGACAGGTATGTTTTTGTGTATGTCAAAACCTTGCTTTAAAATGATATGTTTTTAAACGCAATAAATCTATTATTATTTTTATTATGGACATGCAGGATGCATTGTTCAAATAATAATTTTATATTTACGTCAACATGTTGATTTTGCATGGTTCACTTGTCAAGAGCATGAATCAGATGGTTTTCCAAAATCATTGAAATTCTTTGTACCTCTTATTATAAGAAAATATAATGACATTTCTAAGAATTTTAAAAAGTTAATTTTTATTTTTTCAATATACACTTTTCTTAATATTTCTGGGATGTTGATTTTTGGAATGGGCATTACAACTACCCTAAACTGAAAAAGATGCATAGATGGATAAAAGCAAGCCCGGCGAAAGGAGGGGGGGGGGGCAAAATCCCCGGAGCCCGGTAGCTTTAGCAGCTGAGACCTTTTTTTTTAGAAATTTAACACAGAAACGACTTGATTTTTATAAAAATGGGGGAAAAATAGTGTTCAGCATTCCCATTAATTTGCTTCGTTTTGCTTGGCATATCAAATGTGTCATAAATCGTTCGATATTGTTAGAACTGTCATTTAATTTTTGATTTTCATTAATTTCTAGCTTATTTTTATAGTTTATAAGTGATTTTTTGTATTTTATTACTTTACTTATACAAATTTTAACAATAGCGAGAGATTGTGTAAGTTGTAAATGTAAATACGAGAAAGCATCGTCATCATTTCACAAGTAAGTATCCATTAGCATCCCTACCATTTAAAAAAAAAAGCAAGTACATTTTATTTTTTTATTTTATATTTTTAAGGCCGTTAAACATGAATTTAAAATAAATGGTTAATTTAGTGAATTACATTTAAAGAACTTGTATTATGTATGAGGAAGGTAGGCCTGTTCCTACTAGGCAGACAATTTACAATATTGTCAACAATCTGGGTGTTTACAAGAGTGTTTAAAATGTCAGCCAAAACATGTGTCCCCAGAAAAACGAGTAATAAGAGAAAGGCGTGATGTAGATATCTGTAGTAGTGCACATAACTTTCCTATCTAGTTATTATAGGCTTTTTCCGGTTATTTTGTACACCCTATTGCAGCAGCTCTATAAATGTTTAGAGGATAAACTAAATATATACATTTTCCACATACATCTACCTCGAAACATTTTTCTATAGATATTCATTGAAAACGAAAATACTGAAAAATTTAAATTTAGCACTTTTTCTCAAATTTTTCCATTACGGTCCATTTTAGAAAAATCATGTAAAAACAAAAATTATAGAGACCGATATCGTAAACAACTTTTAGTTTAACAATTTTCCTGAAAATCAGAATTTTGCACATTTTGTCAAATTTCTCAAATACGGACCCTTTCAGGAAAATTTGACTTAAAACAAAAATTATAGATAATAATATTAGAAGCAACTTATATTTGAACAATTTTCTTTTCCATACATAAATAACAGATATATTCCATAAAATATAAAAACGGCCTCCCATTAAGCAATTTTTATAAAAAAATATTTTCTGGGATACTGGCCTCGTGAAAATCAGCACAGGAGTGTTGCGACTGTATGTTTTTTATATATTAATTAAAATCAAATCAAATCTCAAAGCCAGTGTCACATAAATAATTAGTTATTAGCTTGTTTTCTATTTGTAGTATATCGTTTAGTAATCTATTGGACATTGTTTACAAACAATATTTTTTTATTTAATAAATTATTGGAAAAAATTCTTTTATTGTAATTCTCGTACACTTGTGTTAATAGCTATCATAAATATTTGTATAATATACTTACTATTTATTTATATTTTTGATTTTTAAATATAAGTTTTTTATATCTTTTTTATTGCCTATTATTTCAACCTTTATTGTTCCTTTATACACTTTCTGATGTTTGAATTAAAAAAATCTGATGTTTCCAACATAAATAATAATATTAATAATAATAATAATAATTTACTACTACTAGATAGCTACTTAAATAATGCAAGTTTACAAAATATGTACCTAATTTAAAGAATTTTTAAGGTATGTATCAAATTTATTATTTATATTAATTGCAAACCCCGTAAAAATGATGCGACACTTGTTATAGTGTCTAAACATTTCCCCTTTCAACCCAAACAAACGCTTGTGAATGCGGACTCTTCTCATTCTATTATATGATTCAGATGCATATTCTTTCTGGAGAGACAAGTGCTACCTCACGCGGCAAAAGTCAAAAACCAACTCTCTGGTACCACCCACTGTCCGAGACTACCCGACTATTAAGTCTAGAGTAATCGGCGCATGAGTGTCGAAAACTATTCAGGTGTCAGAATCCCAATGGCGGCTTGTCTGTAAGGTATATAGGGCTACAGCCACCCAATACAAGAAAACCCCAATTTATATAAAATATAAAATGAAAATGAATTAAATTATCTACCCATAATATTTAAAAATATATATTCCACATCTTTTTATAAATTTCATACTGCGGCTCTTTTGATTTACTTGTTCCAATCATAATCTGGTAGTTCATCTCTGGCGTTCACTATAGTTTCCGTTAGCTGATGTTGCTAGCAGGATGGGCTAAAAGTTATAGCACCTTCAATTTACGTATTTGGGCTATCGAATCGGACAACGTCGCTTCGGCTTATAGGTCTCAGATTCGGAATTTTTATATGTAAACGGGCTACGAAAATTTCCGCTTCGCTCCTGTGTAGACAGTCTGTAGAGTACAGACAGTGGCTCTGTTTATTGTCAGAAATAAAGCAAGATTGCCGCTCGTAGGAACAAGCTTGTTTACCATCATTGTTTTATACGTGACAGTCGTGATTTGTTGTGTGTATTTTTTGAACAATATAAAGTTATTTGAAAGACCAGTTTTGTGTTAGTTGCTTTTATTGAATCGTATATGTATAAAAAACAATTTTCATATTTTCTTAAAATCGTTAGCTTGTTGATACAAATATTGTTTATAAAAATATGCCCACCACTTGTTATGTAGTAAAGTGTGGAATCTGTGGAATTCGCGATATTTTTAAATTTTTTAAGGTCTCTACGTTGCCTACCTATTGCATTTTGTGCATACAAAAGACAAACAGAATTTTAAAATTTTCAAAGCAAATGTGTATAATAAAAGCAAGTTTTTTAATGAATTAGAAAATAAATAATAAAAGTGGTAGAACACAAGTACTTAGATTAGGATAAATAAAATGTGCCCACTTACTAGAGGAATGCAACCAAAATATATTGACCATCAGGGACTTCCAGATTATGATTGGATCACTAAAGTACTTTAGTAAGTTTATATTCAGCGTTAAAAAAAATATGATCCAGATTTTACAAAATTCTTGTATATTTATATTTTCTATTAAAAGAAAAGAACACATTACGCATAAACTTGTTGAATGTAAATGGCTAAGTATGGCCAACCGTTTTGAACTCCACATACTGAATTTCGTGCATAATAGCTATTTATGTAACCAGTTACGAAATGCCTTCTTTGTGTAACAAAACATGAATTTTAACTGGTTATAAAAATTCGGTGGAAAATGTCAGTAATCAATTATACTCTGTTTTTAAATTAGGAGGAGCGAATTGAAACGACACATTTACACAGGGAAAAGTAACTAGATTCGTTACTAAAAGCGTGGTTCGAAATATAATCGGTTTCAAAATCTATGTAATAGTTGTCATTATCGGCCCTAGTCGGCGCTGGCCAATAAGCGGTTAAGAGCGAATAAATGTCATAAGAGTCGCGATTTTGTATTGGTCCTAAACTGTAGTAAATTTTACTTTATTGTGATCTGAAACATGTCTAAAACGAACTGTCTAATGAAATTTGATATGGGTTGACGCTATAGTTTATCAGAAATATTTTTTTCTTGCTTTTGAAATCGACTTTTTGAGAATACCTATTATCTTTTTAAAATAGAAATTGAATATTTAAGAAAATAGTTAAGAGAATATTAAGCTGCAGGTTGGTATAAAATATAAAAATATGGTCTGTTTACATTTTCAAGGATATATTTGTTATAGGTATAAACCTAAGTATTGTTCTTTCTTCTGTAACCTAAGTAAAAGTTCATTAGTGGCTTGGACACCTATACCATACAGGTACTCTTTACTCTCAGTGAATAACAACTGGACTTGGAGCAAATTATATGCTCGAAGGAAGCAACTGAATCACACAATGACTGGAATTTGTTCTATGAGTAATATAGATATTGTAGCTTATTTAGTGTTACAGTTGTTACGCTAAAGGGCAAATGAAGGCATTTAAAAGCTTACAGGTCTATTATGGGTAATTATTGCGAAGACGCCCTTTTCTTAAAAATACATATTTTTTTACAAAACTTACATTTTAGTCTTTAGGAAGGAGAGTATTTTTAAAATATACCACCGGAAACCCCATAAATTAACGTTTTTTTTTTAAATTACAAATTAAATTCTTATGAGGATCATTAAGTGATCATTTGTATAAACTTATTCATTAAAATTTAGAATTGTCTGTCATGCTCTGTCAATATAAATTAGTGCGGTGTTGCCAAGTGTCCAACTAAAATCAATGAAAAAGAAATCACTTCTATTAATTTATTTCCGTTCACACCCGATGATTTATTAATCCATTTTGATTGAATTGTTGTAGTACATTATTTTTAAATATTAATATTACGTCATCTATAAAATAATAAATAATACTTTTAGAAAACTTTGAAACATAATTACTTTGTGTTATCCAAAAGTTTTATTAGAATTTATTTGTTTGACAAATGACGACAGCCAGCCAGCCAGCTAACTTTAAAGAGTACTATCAACAAGGTTAACTGTGACGTCACTTGGTGGATACTTTCAAGGCATTTCTTTCCTGCTGTTCCGTATATCACCTTGATTAACCCGGTTAGTAAAATCGCGTTCCGTAAATGTCAAATTCCTGAAAATTGTAGATTTACGGGACAATGTTCTTGAAATGCGGTTAGTACCAGCTGTCACCAAAGTGACCAAACTTTTTCATCGGTTGTTATGGTTGACGTTCACATTTGTGATAATCATGTGTCATATCAGTTAAATTTGTTTTGGACTTTTTTAATTTTGGAAGAAGGAATATTTTAACAAACGTAAAAACATCAAAAACTAATATCTAGTTTGAGTTTATTAATATAAAAGCCATCCAAACATCAACATCCAACAAAAAATGCATTGATTTGACATGAGATATTTGACATTTACTACAAACGTTCCGTAAATATTTCACTTACCAAAATAAAAAAAGAAACCGTCCTGAAAACGCTAGTAACCGCTTTAACCACACCGGTAATATTCGGTGATATACGGAACACACGGTTTATAAGCTTACCACAACATACTTGCCGTGTGTTCCGTATATCACCTTGGTTAACCTGGTTAGTAAAATCGCATTCCGTAAATGTAAAATTCCTGAAAATTGTAGATTTACGGGACAATGTTCCTGAAATGCGGTTGGTACCAGCTGTCACCAAAGTGACCAAACTTTTTCATCGGTTGTTATGGTTGACGTTGACATTTGTGATAATCATGTGTCATACACATACTTAAATAGTATTTAGGTATTTAATCTATTATTTGTCGGCCTATTATTTATCAGCCTAACATGTATTTTTAAACATTAAAATATTTTTTTTTGTTGTAGAATAAAAATTTAATTCAAATATAATATTGTATTATTTCTTTTAAAAAATCTGTACAAAATTATGTATTTAAAAGTGGAAAGACCTAGACATCTGCAACCAAGTTTTCATATTGCTGCATTTCTGGTCACCTATGTACTAGTAATCTTGTATAAAAATGGCCGCCCCTATGTTAAACAGGTCGGACGTCTCTCTTGCTCCGTATACCTATTATAAGTATGTGGTGTCATATCAGTTAAATTTGTTTTGGACTTTTTTAATTTTGGAAGAAGGAATATTTTAGCAATCGTAAAAACATCAAAAAATAATATCTAGTTCAAGTTCATAAATATAAAAGACATGCAAACATCAACATCCAACAAACAATGCATTGATTTGACCTTTGACATTTAGAAGCGTTCCGTAAATATTTCACTTATCAAAAACCAAAAACGAAACCGTCCTGAAAACGCTAGTAACTGCTTTAACCACACCGATAATATTCGGTGATATACGGAACATACAGTTTGTTACAGTATTAGGCATTCCAAACTGAATAAGTACCAGTGGGTTTTGACAGGTTATGATATGGCAAAATTATGGCAACCCTGTAGGCCTCGTGATTTGACAAGGTCAATGAAATAGATAGTTACATAGATTGATCATCCATATTTTTCAAAATAAACATATGCCTTGATGTAAAAATGTAAGCAGTTATTATTTTTAAATATCTAAAGGCTGACAATTGGTTTTAAAACACATTTTTGCTAAACCGATTCAAATTAATAAATATTTGCCAGGCAATATGGCCGCTCGCAAACGACCAGCTTTGAGCAATCTATATAACTATATATGTATCATTGACCCTATTAATGTCAACATGACAACAGGGTTGCCATATCTAAACTGTCATTACCCACTGGTAGCCATTTGGACAGGTCGTTGGAATGCCTAATTGTGGTTGCTGTGGTGACGTCATATGTCAAATTTAATTTAGGTTTGGGGATTTTTTGATTTTGTTATTTTGTATTATGGTATATTCTACTAAGATGTTCTCGTTAGATGTAACATATGACGTCACCAGCGTAACCAAATCTTATAAAGAAATGCTCTGTTAATATACTTATGTTCTGGTAAGCTTATAAAGAAATACCTTTTCCTACGACCACTTAGGAAAGTGACACATATCACACTATATAGTCCTATGAAAAGTGCCCTATATCACACGCGTATGAATAAGAATTTACTTTCCACCCGAGTGAGAATAAGTTACTTTCCGCAGTAGTTGTCACAAAATGTCAAACACCTAATTTCTATTTTGATCTATGTAATGTCCATATTAATACTAAAATCGATATGATTGTTAAATTATTGAAATCGTTATAAATTAGATCCTAGATATTTATCTTTAACAATTATTATTAAAATAATTTTAAAATAATGTTTGCTCTTTATTCTGGTTAAATATATAACCGATTAGATCATGCAATTGACACAAGGGCTATTAGCTCAGGTGGTTAGGACGTCGAACTTATCAACTTTGCCATTTTTCGACCGCGTTCGAATCCTGGCGGGGCAGAATTTTTTTTTGTTTTTTTTATTTTTTTTTTTTTAGTTTTTTTTTGTTTAGAAAATATGAAAATTGAATAAATACGATTATTGTTGATTATTTTTTTAAATACGTTTTAATTATTATAGTAATAATAACTTTGGTTTTACATTTTTTTGATGACATTATTTTGTGGTCGTAGGAAAAATATTGTACATCACTTGTGTGAAAAGTGATTTTTAACACTCGTAATGTAATATACTATTTTAGTTATCCCATTTAAAACGTAAATCGATACACCCAATTTTTAAATTACGTTATTATTATTTTTTAAAGTAATAGCTAAGTAGTAGGTAATATATTTAAATACAATGACCTTGTTATCTAAATTATTTTTTAAAGAAATATTGAGAAATTTGGAATGTTAAGGTATTAGTCGAAATGTATATACAGAGTGTACAAAAAGTAACTTAACACACTAATATTTAGATTCCTGATAGGTTTACAAAACAGTTTTGAATAAAATTTTATGAATTAAATCAAGGTAATAAGAAATCTACTGGGTTGACCATTACTCCAAAATTACGCAAGAATATATTTTTTAAATTGAATTTAAAATAAAACTGTTAAAACTGCAATGTGCTAACTTTATTAGCTTGATACATCCTTGCGTTATTTTGAAATAATAGTGCGCCTGGTATATGTCTGACATACTGATAATTTGTTTATTTAAAAATTTTTTTATCCAAAACGCTTATTGTAAACCTATCAGAATTCAAAACAATAAAAAGTTCCCAGAAAAACACCATAAAAGCACGCTTTTGGTTTGATGTTTCGAAATTCTCCTGTGTCCTTTTTACATTTACACCATAAGAACACGCTTCGCACGTCCCACCCACCTGCTAACCGCTACAGATGTAAGCGAGCCCGCCAGGCCCTGTGCGCACTTGTTACACCTACACCCTAATAGTACTGAATGCTCGTTTCACCCACTTCCTAACCACAGCGAATTTCGAAACATTGGCCGGGCGCGGGCTTTTTGAACATATACCATAAAAGCACGAAACGCTCGTACCACCTACTTCCTAACCACTACAGAAGCAAGCGAGCGAAGCGAGCGCGCCCGGCCGACGTTTCGAAATTCGCGCAAATTTTGCACATATACCGTATGAGCACGACATGCTCTTCCCATCCACTTCCTAACCATTACAGAAGAAAGCGAGCGAAGCAAGTGCGCCCGGCCAACGTTTCGAAGGGAAATGACACACAAGGGAAACGACACAAGGGAAATGACAAATGACACTAATGATAGTTTGCACTTGAATAGACTTTTGTATGTGTGTGTGTGTCACGTGTGTGTGTATGGACTGTAAAAAATTACAAAAACAAACAAGAAATAATACGTGTTAAAACTGATTAATCATAGATCAGAATATTGATGTTTGACCTTTTTTATCTCCACCGGCCAACTCTGGGAAGAGTGAGCTCTCTGAGTACGTGATCTGTGGCCAGCCGAACACAAAAGAGTACGCTCTGAGTGCCAAAACGACCACAATTGAGGCATACCGAGTGCACTCTGAGTACAGCTAACGCCAAACCGAACTCAGCCTTTATAAGCTTACTAGAACATACCATAATAAAAAATAACAAAATCAAAAAATCTCCAAACTTAAATTAAATTTGACATAATATGTCATATTATGACGTCACCATAGCAAATAAAATACTGTAACCATTGAGAGACTGTAACCAAGTATGTTGTGGTAAGCTTATAGAGAAATGCCTTAAAAGTGACCAAGTGGCGTCACAGTTAACCTTGTTGATAGTACTCTTTAAATTTGGCTGGCTGGCTGGCTGGCTGTTGTCATTTGACAAACAAATAAATTTACTTGGGTCAAAAGTTTTAAAAACTTTTGGATAACTTAAAGTAATTATGTTTCAAAGTTTTCGAAAAGTATTGTTTATTATTTTATAGATGACGTAATAACTGTCAATAATTGTCAGTAATTGAATAAGCTGCGATGTTAATGCTAAAAAGTGATGTGTGAAACTGACTGCAATCTGCCCAATCAGAAGTCTACAGAATTGCCAACTTAAACTCAAATCGCTCCTCCTAGTTTAAAAATAGAGTTTAGTAAACAAAGAAACTGACGTGCTGCGATAACTATTATGACTCTTAAACCGTTTTAAAGCGATCAACCGGTAATTTGCGGAATTTACTGTTTTAATTAAAACGTCATTAATTATAACCGGTAAATACCTGAGTCCAGGACAGGGATTCTTATGTGCGTATTCAACACGTAACGAATCAAATAGAGAGAGACATTACATATAAATCGCATTCTGTGGAACGAAGATAGAAGCTTCTCAAAAGTGCCGAATTAAAAGATGAGAATCCCACTGGTTATGCCCGTATGCACCGTACACGTTTAATCCAGATCAAGGGCAAATCGCGTTTAGTACCATAGCTAAAAATGGTACTAAACACGATTAAACCCTTGATCTGGATTAAACGTGTACGGTGCATACGGGTGTTAATAATGACAAGTGGAAGTGACATGCAATTAGTGTTTTTTGGTTAGATTATAGAATTAGCTCAGTAAAAATTGGAAATGACATTAGCTACGTAAATTATAAAAAAATCTTCTGACACCATGTAAAAAACATTTCAAACTGTTCCTTATTAAATTGTAACATCCAGTCTACACAAATATAATTCTTCTTGGTAACATATTAACATCACACAATTTTATTCCGGCCAGTTTCATAAAATTAACCTAGAAATTAAATGTCAAAATTTCTTGTCATATTCCTTAAAAACGATTTAACGTTAATGTGTTACAATAACCGGTTACCTTTTTGGAGCTTTATTCACGTGATTTCAAGGTTAACCAAGGTGATTTCTGGTTCATCGCTTTAAAACGGTTATAGTCTATAATATCCATAATATCATTCACCCTTTCACATTGCGACGGATATCTACGTCGCAATGTGAGTTTTTGTTGTTTAGAGTACCTTGTCTAGTCTGATCTTTTATAGTACTCTTTATAGACCAGGAAGTAGTTCTCCACCGCAGCTACTTGCCCTTGGTTTTCTTCTCCAACTATAAGGAATCTCAGCACAAAACGATGTTATAAATATGCTTGTTAAACATATAATACCCGGTTAATAGACCTACTACTAATACTCTTGTAATATTAACAAAATTACAATGAATTAGGCAAATTATAAAATAAATCATCTTCTACAAAAATAGCACGTTATTAGATCTACTAGGTACCTAATTTGCTGGGTACAATTTTGTTTAGTAGCAAAGCAATTAACCAATAAAATGCCTACTTAGTATGCGTTATGTACATTCATCATAGCTCAATAAAATTAAAGTCATGTAAAATATAATTGCCTTTTTCATTTACATCAGATTTAATAGCCATCATAACGTAAGTGTAACGCCTGTGGTTTACGGTTATTTTATGGTTTATAAATCATCAATATATCAAATAAAAGCTTTTTTATACCAATAATATTGGGATTACATAGAAAATACATTAATGGTTAATTTAAAATAAGAAAAAATTTTTAATTTTTATTCTTGTACAAAAAATTTGTTTATTATAGCTATGAATGCATATAAAGTATCGACTGAGCTCCGAAATTTTGTTTCCGAGTTAGTCATGGAATGAATCACTCATGTCGGAACAAATAATGACAATTATTTTTCCTTATATAAGAATAAGATAAATGAACATGAAAATTGGTTTTGAGTATTTTCAAAGTAAACTTAACAAAAAATGTTTAAATTTACCAAATAAAAAGTATTGTTTTTGTGTACTTACTTTTTGTAAATAAATAATTTGTTTCTGCACACTTATTTTTATTTCACATAACAAGGAAAGAGATTTCAAGGGAACTACTACCCCCAGAAAGTACAAATTTAAGTCAAACTTGTATTTTTAGTCTATATCTTTTACTTATCTTGTGGCCAGGTTGTGGATTTTGTCACAAAATACCTATAATTTATGAGAAAAATTAATATTTTTATTAGTATTATTTATCTTAAACCTTCATATTTGTAAACGAATTTATTACAGAGTAACCAATAAAGCTTAAGTAACTGCATAAAATCTAAAATTGTCAAAATATCGAATTTTGAACACTATCTTCCATTTAATGCTTATAATTATATGTCCCATGTGATGTCACCGTTAGTCAGCTGCATGCGCAGGAACATACCGTTAGTCTGTGTATCGTGGTTAGGTATCAATTATAAAGACTAGAGAGAAGGAGGCGAATCGGCAATAGTCAAATTTCAAATTTCCGTCCTTTTTATAAAGTTCGCGAAATTGACTGTAGTTGGCATGTTGAATAACAGCGGTGTCAATTTTCTATGTAAGTCAATGTAAAATGAAATGATTTTTTAAAAAATTGGTGAAAAGAATCAAAATAACGTGAAAAAAAGTACCTGTGTATAAGTAACATGAGTGACAAAAAACATCAAAGCAAGATTTACGCCATTCCAGATTGTAAAACAGGATACAAATCAAATGTATAACTAAAGAAAACACAAGGAGAAATCAATTTAATGTCTTTTTAAAGCTTCTAATGTAAGTAAAATGTATTTATGTCTAAATATAATATTGTAAACTAGTCACAATATGTATCTTACGGAGTGTAGTTTATTTTATTACAAGTTACTATAATATAAAATTTTACAGTCATAGATCCTGACTTACAAACAACAATAATTATACATTAAATTTAACTTACTAGAAAAGAAAATTTATTTTTTATAGAGTTTTAATGTTAGATAAAGATTTGCTACTGTTATTTTTTTGTTGAGCCCTAATTGTGTCATTGTAAATGTTTTTTATAGGATACTAAATGCTTAGAACAGTGGCAGCATACATATCGTTCCTAGTGCCGATAAAGCACTTTCTAGAGATGATACTGTTTTATACTTTTTAGAAGATATTATCAAATATTATGAGACTATTTTTACTGATAGTACTGTTAGCAAAATAAAAAAGGGAAAGCTGAAATTAAAGGATGAGATAATACCATGTACATTCCCAAATCTCCCTTTATACTTGTATTGCAACAATAACAAATCTGTTAACTGTGTTTTATTTTGTGCTTAAAACTATATATAGGGTGTCTGTAAAAGATCTTTACAAAAACATACCACATATTCCTTAGACCAAAATAAGTCGATTTAAGTAAAATTACCTGTGTACAAAGTTGCTTCGTTTGGGCTCCAGAGGGCCTTGAAGTTACAATTTTTAAATCGTTTTTCCCATATAAATTTAAAACGGCATATGCGATTTTGCTGAAATTTGGAATATTGGTAGAGTTTTATGTGGCAAAAAAATGGTATTAAAATTTTGTTCGATAATAATACATAGGCGTAGAACTTGATTTTTTAAATAATTGCACCTTTAAAAATTCTACGCCAATGGAAGAAAAGGAGTTTGAGTATGAAATTTAGATTGCACAACTCATTTACTTTAAAAAAGGTACTCTTGATAAGACTCGATGACTCTCATGGTTTTCGCTAAATTTCTGTTTTAATAATTTAGAGTGTATAGGTTTCACAAAAATATTTATTTACAACATAATCAAAATAGAGATTTTACAAAAATTGTTCAAAATGTTTACCATTTTCACGCATACAAAGATTTATACGTCGAAGAAAATTAAAATGTATCCTTTCCATAACTTCTTCATCACCTCTAAGATTGTTTATTGCATCTTGAATACGTTGCCAGAGTTGTTCCTCATTTTCTACAGGTTCCCTGTAAACTGTGGATTTCAGATGTCCCCATAAAAAGTAATCCATCTGTGTTAGGCCTGGGGAACGTGGTGGCCAGTTTACAGGTGCGTCATTACCTCTGCCTATCCATTTGTGTGGATATTGTTCATTCAAGTGGTTTCTAACGTTTAAAGAAAAATGTGGTGGAGCTCCATCTTGCATAAACCACATATCTCCCCGAAGTTGGAGAGGTAAATCTTCTAACAATTCTGGCAACGTATTTTGTAGAAAATCCAAATAATTTTCTCCAGTTAATCTTCGTGGAAGTATGACAGGACCAACAATGAAATTACCAATTATTCCAGCCCACACATTAATTTTAAATTCATGCTGAAAATGGTTTACCTTTATTGCATGCGGATTTTCAACGGCATAAACATGTTCATTATGGGTATTAGTTATACCTCTTCTTGTAAAACCCGCTTCATCGGTAAAGAGAACCTTCTTGACAAAGTTTGGATCTCTTTCTCTTTGCATATTAACAAATCGACAAAAACCCTAACGAATTTGAGGATCATGGACTAATAATTCTTGTACTGGCTTCTTATGGTATGGATATAGCAATTGTTCTCTTAGCACTTTATGAACGACATCATTACTTACTCCTAGTTCCCTTCCAGTTCGTCTGTTGCTTAATTCTGGATCTTCTTCAACATGTTCTAAAATGTCTTCTTCAACTTCAGGAATCCTTACAAAACGTTCTCTTCCATTATCAACAGTGTTGGGAGCAAAGGAACCGGTCTCCCGAAGACGTCTCTCAACAGCAGCAAAAGTTGGGTGGCTAGGTACACGATGATTTGGAAACCTTTCAGAGTACACCCTGACACTCTCGAGCATTTCCTTCACAAAATCCTAATATCAGTAACATATCGGTATATTCTTCATTGGTATATTGTACAGCCATATTAATAAACCACACATTTGTTTTTATAATTATTGAGTCAGATAGAACACTTTCAATCGTTAACAAGAGATTAGGTGTTAAAACTTGACAATATTTTTATTTAGATGAAACTATGGAAACCAACAATAAATGTTTTTGTATACGTATTGCAGGCAAATAATTAATATTCCTCAAAAAATCGTACATGGCAAGAATCGAGTATTTTTGTTAAAAGTCTCGATTAGAGGTGTTGAAGAAGATATGAAAAAAGTACATTTTTATGTTTTTCATCGTATAAAATTTTGTCCGATAATAATACATAGGCGTAGAACTTGATTTTTTAAATAATTGCACCTTTAAAAATTCTACGCCAATGGCAAAAAAGGGGGTTGAGTATGAAATTTGAATTGGGTACTTATTTACTACAAATTTTGAAATTTGCATAATTACATGTTGATTTATTAATGTTTAAAAATAACAAAACCTCACAAAATAGGAAAGCAACTAGACTAACAGTGACCTTCTAATGGCAAAAAGTCTTACTTCACGTCTGAACCAAAACCGAAGTCATGCAGGGCCGAATTTTAATTCTAAGGATGAGTGCGCTACGTTAATTTCCGTTATTCTGAAACAACAATTAGTCGAGAATTATTGAAGCAAATTTCAAATTTTTTTACACGGTTTAATAGAGAATAAAACCCTCTTTCAAATGAGCTATCACTCACCAAAAATGTACATTGTAGAAATCAAAAATCGACCTGTCTCGGCGATTTTCCTAACAAGACTCCAGTAACGAGTTAGATAGGGGGGGTAAGACTTATGGTGCTCACTGTATGTACCTAGTAATGCTGCATGAAAGCATTTGTCTTCTGAATTAATTTAGGAATAAATTATTAGAACGAATGATTTTTTAAATTAGTATTATACATGAGTAAAGATTTGAGAATCTTAAAAATCGGTAGAATTACTTGCTAAAAATGTAGTAGGTATCATCCGTATATGATATTGGCATTTCTGATCTGGTTGAGGTACCTATGTCCTAAGACAAACCGTTTATATTCCAATTAACAACAAGGGCCCTAACATGAACACTTACGAGATGCTAAAATATAAATTTCTATAACCTGCACAAGGTTACTTACAAAGACATTACAACATAGATACAGAATGTTTGATTCTTAAATGCCATACAATTGCGGACTGTTATTGTTTTAAAATTGTTAGTGAGTGGAAGAGAGGAAGACAGATCTCTTAGGACCGGCTGGCAACGTTGGAAACAGTGTCCATAATATGCTCGCCAGTGGCGTAGAGTTTTAAACTTACCAGTATTGTCAGAGTAGTATGTTAAAAATACGTAAATAAGTAGGTATATTTTTTTAGTAATATAATTATGATTATTTTTTCATGTAGGTAAATTCAAGTACAAGTAAATTCAAATACAAGAGAATTCAAGTTACCTTCCGATTTTTAATATTTATTGGTTTATAGTTTATTGGCATTTACTATATATTTGCGTGGTATGATGTTAACCAAAATTATTTAAAATTTTAAATTAACATTAAGTAGGTAGGGGTATCTAAATAAAACACTGTCCTAAAAATATATAATTTTTTAATTAATAATTACAAAAAAACATGATATGGCAAAAAATATCGTAAAAAAACTGTAAAATTTTTTAAAATAACGTTTTAAATACATTAAATAACTTAATTTTATTAACTAAAATTTCATTTAATTTTTTATGCTTAGTTATTAGTGTTATTACTTACTGCAATGTTTTTTGGAGCAGGAGGTGTTCCAAAAACAGTTAAATCAGAACTAAAAACCCATACATTAGATATACATACATATAGGAAATAAATAATGTTTAGAGGTAAACAAAAAATTAATATTTTGTATTTTTACCTGTTGGATAAGTCATCCAAAAATAGAAAGCCCTCACACCGTCTGGGGTTTGCATCTTTTCTTATATATTTAGCACCATTTGCACGTACCAAACCATCTTCAGGAAAAAAGGGTTCTGGGTTTTTACGAAGGGACTGATTCTCAAGGATCCCTACTAGAGAAAACCAAAGTTTTCTTTTCTCAGGATCTTGCGGAAACTTAAATAGAATATTAAAAAATATGTATAGGTGTCTAATAGGTAAATAAATTTTAAGGTATTCTACATTTTACGTTAAATTTTCTTTCCCACTATTCAATAATTATTTATTGGTATAAGAACGGGTGCCCTACTCCACTGGTTCAAATGAAAACAACATATCTTAACCTAAAAATACTTACCGATGAAAGGATAAATTTCGATTTAAATGATCTACCTTATTGAACACTACACATGCATGTACCATAATTCTTTATATTTTTCACAAAAGTTCACAAAAATAGTATTTTATAAATGAATAAATCAATAAGTTACACAGAAACTGTCAGAAATACACAATAGCTATTAGACCCGATTGGCAACGTTGCGGCTGGTTACGGTAACTACATTTATTCATAAAAATGGCTACTAGTTGTAAATTTGTAAAATAAGATATTCAGCGTTGCCATATTTACGGAATTCTTTGCAACCCTAATATTTTGTTTAAATTAATATTGATTTTTAATTAAAAAATTAGCTTATATTAAAACTTTAAAGAATAATTTGATTAAAAACATATTTTTATTTATATAATATAAAATTATAATTATAGGATACATCAAATTTTATTTTTCGAAAGTAATTTCTCAAAATATGTTTTATAGACTGATAAAACCGACAAAGACGCAATAAACCAGAATCTGGTGGGAATAATGATTTGCCACATAAAAATGTAAACAATTTGGTCTCTTAGTTGTAATGTCTTTGGTTACTTACGACTTGAGCTGAGTCCGGCTTTCGAACACACAAAGTAGTTAAGTTAAGGGCGGCTCCAGGGGGGCTATGGGGGCCATGCCACCCCGCAAGAGGAAAATTCATACGATTTATGAGCATTTTATTCAAAAAAATATGCTAAAAAGGGAATGGCTAAAGGAAATGCCCTACTCTCCGAAAATTTGTGTTGAAGCCGCCCTTGCTAAATGAATTATTAATTTAAAATTACTGTTTAAAAAAAAATTAACCATAAACATTTGGGTTTAGATCAAAATAGGTACGTATTTAAATCGTTACTCACCAAAATCTTTATGGAGCTTTCATTGTCAATTGATGTCAGTAATTACATTATAAAAGCACAATAACAGTTAAACACTTTATAAACATGGAAAATTCACAATCCATTTTTTACACAGTAGGAAAACATTAAACAATAGTAATGAATAATACCGAAAATATTTACAAAATTAGCCATTATTGTGACTTTACGGTAACCGACTGAAATGGATTCAAAGCAAAAACTCAAACAGGATGTAACCTATTACGATATATGAAAGTCCCAAGACCTGGTGTGGGTACTCTAAATGTATTAAGTATATATGATAAATGTGCTTATGTACAATACGTTAATTGACTATATACAGTGTGTATGTTTCATTTCTTAATTTTAAAATTTTACCCCTTTTTTAACCTTGAATTAAAACTATATTAGCGATAAACTATGTCCAGCCATGTTAAATAATTTATTTTTAGATAAAAAATATAATCCATTATCAAATATGCAAATTATTTAAATTAGATTAAACATGTATTTCCTATAGGCGAAAAAAATAGAGGATAAAGTTGTTAACAAACATGATAGCTCTCCGCAGGATACATTTTGCAAAATTATTTATTGTCATAATGTTATTTTCTTAAAGAACAAATTGTCCATCAAATTTGAAAAAAAAATGTTTTACTCCAATTCAATGCATTATATTCTTAGATAAACAAATGAAATATAGATAAGTTACCGGCACCGTCTAACATAGACTTTGTTTGAAGCCAGTATCTACGAACTTTTGACAGCTGTGATTTCCATGGGCGTATCAAATAGTTTTTTCATCAAAATCCGAAGGATTGTTTGGTAAATATTTTGTCAATAACAAATTCGAGAGACGCTAAAATGGTGGTTCCCATCTTATCGAGACTGAGGCTCATAAGGGTAAACTCGTAGCGTAACAAAAACGAGAAATAATTTAACTTTGAACGAAAGACCGAAAGCCGATAATAGTATTAGGACGTTGAATTTTTGGTTTGTGAAGCATTGGCATTAATTAGGTTAAACCATGTGATGATTTCCATAAGCTATGATTTTTAAAACCATTATATATCGCCTTTTGATTAGGGTTTACAAACTTGTTTGAGCAATTTATCCAATAATAATTGGCCCCTCTACCTCTTAAGTCTGCTCATGTAAAATATTTGGGCTCCTTACTTCGCCTGTTTATATAATATTAATAAAGGTCAGAAGGATGAGTATTACAACTATGTTAAAAGAAATAAATTGGCTTTCAGTACAGAATTATGTTTAGTACATGACTGATATTTATTTATAAAATAAAAACGACAGTACCATCGCATCAGATCTATTAGAAAAAAATTTAATATAATTCGAAATATCACAACTAAAATACAAGAGGCCAATCTGACTTTCATGTATGGCAAGCCATCACTAAAAGTTCCCAAAATACAATTGTTATTAAAGGTTTAAAAAATTTAATGGACTGCCTACAGAAATAAAAAAAAAAACATTAAATGTATTCAAAAGTAACCTCAAACAATACTTGATAAATAAACAGAACGGATATACTTTCTTGTGATAATACTCATTAAACCTGCCCTTTTTAAGTATTTCCCTTAATTTATTGTTATTTTACCCCTTGTTTTGCCTGCATTTATTATAAATTATTTCTATTTTGAGATCATGTACTTTATTTTAAAAAATTACTTGATGTTATAATAATACTACTTACTATGTTTAAATTATTAATAGTTTTGCGACGATAGGTTATAACAACTTATAGCCACAAAACTATTTTGTGTTCAAGTAGATCCATAGAGAGCAATATAATTTACAAAGGTCTTCTTTCAACATACAAATAAATGACAACTTTATAATAAAAATAAAAAACACAACAAAATACCTCGGTATGAAGGCAAAAAGATTAATTTTTAAATTTTATTTATTGGGGAAATTTATGACTAGAAATTTACTAATTATTATTTACAATTCGCTGGTTGAATATGTAATCCAAAATCGTATAATAAACATTTTCTACAAAAAAACCAGCATTATATCCTACCTTTGTACAAGAACATTATATGATCTATCTTGCTGTACCTTTATGGAAAGCCGGAATTGAGAGCAATGTAATTTACAAAGACCTTCTTTCAACATACAAATAAATGACAACTTTATAAGTGCTCGATATCATAAATGATCCAAATTTGAAATGGGCATTATATCCTACCTCTCTTTTATATAATAAAAAAGTGCTTTGTATAAGAACATTATATTATCTCTCTTGCTGTACCTTTATTTATGGAAAGCCTGAATTGAGATATTTATTATTTGCAATAAATATCAAAAGAAGTATACAATTTTAAATAATTTGACATTTAAGAGCCATTCACACATCACAGTTGACATCTTGATACTTGACAGGCACAGCCAAACATTATTCTGATTTTTGCCAAATAAAATGGCCGGTTAATTATTATTCTATGGGGTTGCGACAGAGAGCCAATAAATTTGATGAAGGTGTTTTTGTGGCTAGGGGCGAAATAGTAGTACGCTTAAGAGCACCACCATAAAAAAGTCATTTTTAAGAAATTGCTTATATATTTTTCATAAATTGGCAGGTTTGGCTACTAATTTCGAATAAAAATAGCCTCCAAAATGGGTATGATTGCAAGTATGAAGGTCGCAACCCGCCTTAGAAATTTCACCTTTACTATCAACAGCTCAGATAAACAAATGAAATATTTGTTTATCTGAGATCATCAGCCACATCAAAGTATGTGATCAACAGCTGTTGTTTGACAGGTCGTTAGAGAATGTTTGCAATTTATGGAATTTTAAGAATGTTAGGAATGTTGACTTAGAAATAATTGAAATTCCTAAAATTCCTAAAATGCATATGCGGATTTTAAGAAAATTGATTATAAAGTAGTTAGGATGAACCGAAAATTCTGAAAATCAATAGGGTTCTAAGTTAGAAGTAATTATTCAAGAAAATCAAAACCGCAAGTCAATCAGAACTTTCGTTCTAAAGTTATCGTGCCGGCATACATACATACAGACGACCAGACGAAATTGTTTTTTTGCATTTTCGGACTCGGAATGATCGGAAACATGAAAAAAATTTAAAAAATGGGGGTAAGAAAATGTTTTCGTCTGCACGAATGCAATACTGAGGCACCATAGGAAGGCCCTCAGTAATTTAAAGAAAAATGCTCAAACATAAAATTTTATTTTACAAAAAATTAATTCTGCTATTCTTTATTTAAATGTAATAAACGATATTTATAAAGCAACATTAGTTTTCAAATGATTACACTGTTAATATTGTTTATAGGTACATACCAGTGAACTGTATATTTAAAATGGAACAACAATCCCTATTGACAAAAGTAAACCAAACTAAATTCGAGCATTACGTCACAGGAATACTGGTGAGATTGCGCCCAAATTACCTTTGCAGGTCCGTTTTAATAATTTCATGTACTTATTTATTTTAAAATCAGGAGAAATTAATATTTGTGAAACTCAACAATAAAAAATCCAATTTACTCTTCCATTATATAACTAAAGGAGGTATAACCACTTGAAGTGATAAATTTCAAATTTTTACCATATACAGGGATGTCAAGAATAAACAAACGTACTATATGTTTGGAAAGTCATTTGTAATGGATAGACCAATCTATAAATTTGATAAATCTTACCTTTATAGAGTCTGTAATCTTATTCCAAGAAGGATCTGTTAAGCCTAATAGAAACAATACATCTCTGTACACAAACATATCAACTAGAAGCATAAAAAGGTAAATTAAAATGCTAAGATAAGTTAACCGTAGCTTTATTAGTAAAATAGTAACATTAAAATTTTCCATAAAAACGTCCGCAACTCTAGCAACAATTTCAGTGATTTGTTATCGATTCAGGTTTTATTTTTGTTTTAATAAACTAAATGAATTCATTAATAATAATTTTATAGAAGAGAAATACATTTTTCATAAATTTTTAATGTCATAGAAATAAAATAGATATTTATGTACCAGTTATTTTACAGATTGTATAAATAAAAACCTCCTGTATACATCTAAATCACATAAATTTTGTCGGCACCAGCAAAACACACCGTCAGATTTGATGAAAAATCCATTAGTTCATTATTGTATTTTTCCTGAACAAAATAATGCTGTTATGAATTTAAAAATAAGGTTATAATAGTGAATTTTATCAGGTTATAGAGTGGAAGAAATCCATTCAACTGATCTAAATACGTCAAAAAATATAGTGTGTATTGCTTGTAAATTTGTCTAGGTACAACTTATGTGTGATAAGATTGTTTTATATATAAGACTCTATAAAGCTTCATCCAAAAATGTATAAATATATAATTAACGCAAATTTAAAAACAATACAAGAATTAAATATTAAAATCCAATATAAAAGTATCAAAAGTGGTAACTATTCGCTTAGTGCGAAGTCATAGTAGGGGAAACAAAAGTGATACTAGCCTAGCTGCGGATAATTCGTGCATTTTAGGGCGATATTTTGTAATTTTGGCGTATCAAATATACGTATATATTTCACTTATTAAAAAAAATATCTAATACCTATTGAAAATAGTAGACATCATAAAACTTTTATATTCTTAAAATTATTATTATTTTACGATGTTCTTCAAAATCGAAATATTTCTGCCTTTGATTCTGATTGTCTGTATCTGGAATGCAATTTTGTGACTGATTGGAAAACAGTTATTTAATAAGTAATTCTATGTTTTCTTTGGAACTCAAAATGAAGAAAACAAGTATAAATTACAATCGAAAATATTACAATATTACAACTATTTTTTGGGATTAAATTTTGAATACACGTTCCACGTTAACCTTCAACTTCATTAGGCAACTTTTCATACACTTTCTCGTAAATACTGTTGCCTGTTAAGGGCACATGTTTTAATAATTTTTTTATTAAATATACTTATTTTGCTTTAGCTGAATTAATAAAAATAAATAATAATTATAAATTAATCTTATTACTTGTTTTATAAATCAGAATACTTTTTTTAAAAGCAAAAAATACATTTTTTAATTAGGAATTCTATTAAAAATGATACTGTCAATACACGAAAAATCCCCCTTTAGTACATATTTCAGTTGGCGCTGTCATTACGCATAGAGCGAATAAATAAAAAAGAAGGGTAAAGTTGGTTAGTGGTCTATTTTCAAAGAAATAAATGGAAATCCCATAGGAACCGAAGTTATGCATAAGCTACATATTATATTTTGGTGTTCGCACTTCAAGCTTTTATATTTAATAAAGATTTTTGGATAGATAAGTGAAACATTGTATGTATGTATGTATTTCTGTTTGGCACATAAGTCAAACATTAAAATATGGATCTAAATGTTATTACTTGAATATTAAAATGTTAGCAAATATATGATGTTAATTATGTTTTTGATTCCTTGTAATTCTGGAATTGACCTCAATATATTATATTAGTTTATAATTATAATAATGTCAAAATGCCATTCAAATCCTAACCTAAGATATTTAGACCAATCAGCATTTACGATTTATAATTATGACAGCTTATGACAAATATTAAATTTAATTATAACTAGCAAAATCGTTTAGCATTAGAGAAAACCATGCTTGTAATGTCGGTAATCGAACTTTGTTGACAAGTCAGCTTGGTGCTTTCGTGGAAATGAGTTTTCAGCTGAAAATTAGAAAATAACCCCCTCTGACTTTTTTTGAAATTTAGGCTTTTTTATGGATATCTTCTTTATAAATTGAATAACCTATTATATAGCTTCTAGAGCAATGTCGGTGGAACAACTTGAATCTTCTCCTCCAGTATGTGCAAATTTTAATTATAAATCTCTTCTAAACTCTCTTTCACTACATTCAGCGTCATCTCTAGAATGTACTTTATCGGCCCTAGTAACGATATATATGTTGCCACTATTCTAAACGTTTCGGATCCTATAAAAACATTTGTAATGTCAAAATAAGGAATCAACAAAAAAAAAATAAAAGTATTAACTCTTCATCTAACAAAAAACTATATAAAAAAAATTATTTTCTGTTAGTTCAAATTTAATGTTTAATTATTGTTGTTTGTAAATCAGGTTCTATGACTGTAAAATTATATATTAAAGAAATTTGTAATAAAATAAATCACACTCCGCAAGATACGAGTTGTGACTAATTTACAACAAATATATTTAGAAATAAAGACATTATTTTACTTAAATTAGAAGCTTTAAAAAGACATTATATTGATTTCTTTTTGTTTTCCTTAGTTTTACATCTGATTTGTATCCCGTTTTACAATCTGGAACTATGTAAATCTTGCTTTGTTGTTCTTGTCACTCATGTTTCTTGTACTCAGGTACTTTTTTTTCACATTATTTTGATTATTTTCGCCAATTTAAAAAAAAATATACTTCATTTTACATTGACTTACATAAAAAATCGACAGCGCTGACGTTCGACCTGCCAACTACAGTCAATTTCGCCAACTTTATAAAAAGGACGGAAAATTTAAAATTTGATCATTGCCGATTCGTATGGCCTTGCTAAACCCTTTGAAGATATAGCACACCATACCAAGATTTTGTCAATAAATTTTGCTTATTTTTCATATCTTACATTGTCTTTATATTCTCTGAATAATATCCATCCCCATGATTTCACTGTATACCCCTAAGTAAAATATGTCGTAGATTTCGTCATCAATGGCCAGTTGATTGGGGTGTACTTCGGACATTTTTGTCTATTACGCCAATTTTGCATAAAATAAATCAAGATCTGATGCAAAATAAATTATATTCAAAAAACCAATAACAAGAATTATCTGAGTCCATGACAATCGGTACAATGTATATCTCAACGTATCGCACAGGACAGAGATAAGGGACATAAAGATAGGAAACGCTCATAAGAAGCCAATGCTTACCGACCAGCTTTAACGCAATTAACATCTGACCCACTACGTGGCGCTTTCATCAATATCAAACAAAAAAGGCAGCGGGAAATTTAAAAACCTGATAATAAAAGCTGTATAAATATCGACTGCACGCTCATATTCTTTTAAATCAATTTTAACAATGTAATTACGCTAAATTATTTATTAAAAAGAATACTACACTTACAGTCTATTATCGATTAAGTATTAATGACAAATATTTTTTAATTTTTGATCGTTATTTGTAATATTAACATATTTTTTCTTATTTTCCAAACGAATTGCCAACGGTGTCATTTAAAAATGTTAAGTGCAACCTCAAAAATGGGAATTCAGATATTTTTCTTCCTATATCAAATCTAATGCGACGCCATATTGGTATGGCACATTAAGTTCTCGGACTTTGGCAACCTCCTTGACTACATAAAACAATATTTAAAGTGGGGCCTATGATCCAGAGACATTGATATTAATTACACGCTTGAAAATTCACCCCCCCTAAAAGCTACACTTTAGGGGTGCCATACCGGGAATTCAAAGTGGGGAATTACAGTGTTTATCAACCTCCAAAGCCTTGGCGTGGGGCCTATGATACATGCAAAAACCCTTTCGGCTCCCGGTCTATTGTTAGAATACACAAGTAAAGATGATTTAACCATGTTTTTCGGAATTGGTTATTAAGAATAAATCTAGGGTATTGGAATTGATACACGTGGAACGTAGATGAGTGTTTCTAAAAGTTGGGTCAATCCTTGACTAACTGTAATTGTACTGGTTGCGGATTCTTCGAGATCAGTCTTTGTGCTGCCGAGTGCTGGACATTGAAATCTCATAAAATTAGACATATTTTGAATTCAGTAAGTCAATCTGTCGGGAACGATTTGGGCAGCAAATACGGTTGCCGGTTATTTTGAAATATATTTTTAACCTGTTAGGTTCAAGCGATGGTACTCCATAAAAGGTTATTCGCACCTCAATAAGTGCGAATTCATGACAGTGATTCATGAAATTATTGCTGGAGACTTTAATATTGATATTATCGACATTAGTGATTGCTCTCTAAAGAATGGCTCAGCGAGGACCTTCTCCTGGAGCTCAAGAGTATTTTACCCTCTATCATCGTCATAATTAAATGTATGAAAATTTTTAAGTACTATTAAAATTCAAATTTATATAAATATTAATGTAACATACACTAAAATAATACATAATGAAGAAATAATTAAATTTATTTATGAATGTGGTAGTATTAAACACCTTAATTCAATATTTTTGGAGTATTTAATAATTAACATTTGGCATTGCAAATCAAGTTAATTCTAATAACTGAGGTCAGTTAGATATTACTTTAGTTCCTATATTTTCAAATTTATTTTCGGTATATTATGAAATTTGGCTGCTTACTTCTAGATTATATATCGAGCAGAGACACAGGCAGAGATATAAATTAGAATTTGATAAATAGTAAATTCATTTTATTTTACAAATAAATATAACTAAAGCTAACACTAGTTTCCTCTTATTATACTAAAACTATTCCATCATTAAGCAGACTAGCTTCATTACATCGGGAAAACTCGAATGTGTTTATGGTGTTAAATAATCTACACCTCCTAGATGGCCAGCATCTCTTAATTTTTGTGCTTCCAGTCTCTCTCTATCCAACCCATCTATCCCTAAGCCCAATCTTTCAATTGCCTTCTCTCCAAGGTAACCATTTAATTCTTGATATTGCCTAGAGCGCCTTATGCCTACTTCTGGATCGAACGGCCACTTCTGATCTTTGTGTAAAACGGGATGTCCAGCAATATTAAATTGTACTAAATCTCGTACAATTGATAATTGGCAAAAACAAGGACAGATGAGAAGAGATATTATTATTCCCTGAAACAGAAAAGAATTATTACATATTTATTTTAAATCAATTAAATTAATACAATAAGTTGGTCTTTCTGTATTTTTAGTAAAACAAGCCGTATACGAAGTTTGTCAAAAAATATGAATTTTGCTCAAGAGTAAAGTACGTTTATTTTTGACAAAATCGAAAATTTTCATTAAGAAAATTGCTAAATTCTTCACATACATCAAGAAAAGGAAAGCGTACCATGTTTATAGTAGAGAAGAGAGAGAAAAAATTATGGATTACCGTAATTAGGTGGATCAATGCAAAATCTATAAAAATCTGATTTTTCAAATAGATCGGTGTAATTACATATGTATTTGAATGTAATTTTCAATTCTAATCAACTTTTCTTTATGACATAACATGCTCTCAAAGTGAGCAGTAAACATAAGTGTAGAAGATGTGAACATAAGAGGCTTGGTTGCGAGGGGATGTCCACAGGGAGGGGTGCTATCACCTCTCCTGTGGAATATGGTCCTCGATACCCTCATCAGCCGCCTCAATAATGACAGTCACTACATAATAGCATATGCAGATGACCTGGTCATTCTGCAAACAGGGAATTTTGAGAACATACTCTGCGAAAGAATGCAATTAGCTCTAAAAATTATCGAACAGCGGTGCAAGGACCATTCACTGTCTATTAATCCTAAAAAGACAAAAATGGTCCTTTTCACTAGGAAAAGGAAGAAAATGAAATTAAAACCTCCAGAACTCCTAAGCACAAAACTAAACTTTGCAACAGAGGTGAAGTACCTTGGTCTAACCTTTGACAGCAAGTTAACATGGAACTCGCATTTAGAAAACAGAGTTAAAAGAGCATACATTGCTTATGAACAATGCCGCCGAACCGTAGGGCGAACCTGAGGTTTCTCCCCCAGAGTCATCGCATGGACTTACACGGCTATTATAAGACCTTTGGTAACATACGGTGCAGTTGTCTGGGTACCGAAAACCCAAAAATTAACAGCTATCCGTAAACTAGAACAAATTCAAAGAACAGCATGTCTCAACATAACAGGAGCCATGAAAACAACACCAACCATAGCCATGGAAGTCATTCTTAGTCTCACTCCCCTTGATATTTACATCAAGAAGGTTGCTCTGACGACAACCCTAATAACACCGATCTGCCAGAAACATCCCATTTAGGTTCCATGTATGTTTCTGACCTAAATGGTACGTCCCTACGATGTTTCTAAAGAAATGTTTCTGGAATAATTTCTCAAGAATGTTTCAGAAACATCGTAATTATGTTTTAGGTATTCTATTTTCGTTTTAATTATTTTGAAATATCAATAAATTATAAAATTACTGCAATCACCAGGAATTTACAATCATATCAAACTCCAATATTAAATTTGAACATTTTGAACAATATTTTAATTTCACAAGATAACTGCTACAGGTCCAATTTATCTTTATTACTTCCTTCAAAAAAGAGTGCAAAGCCAATACGACAGAGATGAATATACCCTTCCTTCTGGCTCAGCAGTAGAGTTCGGTTAATCCTCCTCGAGCTAAAAAAAATACACTATTGAAGGATGCAATCTATTTTTTTGCATTGAAAGTGTAGCACTGAGCTACAGTATATCGTTCCATTTACACAAATTGTATGGTTGGAACGATATTTTCGATGAAAAGGAATAAACTTCATATTTGATTTGCTCGCGGAGTATTAACCGAACACGTCTACCGTCAAATGACAATATTGAAATATGACAGATAATTCATTAGTGTTGATAGTTGAAAACAAAAAGGTGCTTCGCCTTTCGCCTCGCTTATGATAAAGTTTGGAAAAGTTTAAAAGTAATAAACAACTTCTCTATAAACTTTTAAATAAACTAAAAGTGATAATAGGCGGCCGGATTGACGTGTATAGTTTGTACGTAAAGCTACATGAAAAATCACTTCCAATTCAAGGTTTAATCAGGCTTGGCCAATGCAAAAGCAATCGTTTTACGGGCGAGATATTCAAGCCAAAATGAAGAAGGTAACTTAATTTCCTTTAACAAAATGTGGCTTTTATACATTCTAGTCATTATTTCTTTGTTAACTTTAAAAATAACTATTTTAGGTATTATATTTTGAAAACCAAGGTACCAATAATGTGTGTGAATTTATTAGAAGATGCATATAGTTCCCCTCAAGGAACGAGTTGTGTAAGTTGTGTAAGTCAAAAATAGCTGGAGCCATTATGGGTAATTATTTTAACCTAATATCAATTGTTTATATTATCACTTAATTGAAACCTTTTCAGATTCGGTAAATTGGTAAACAAACAAGAAATGGAAATTAAAATAGATGACTAGTTGTGAAGGGCTCCGGAAAGAAATCAGAGCGCAATAATTAACATTTTTTATCTTTTGTGTCAAAAAATATTTTTTTTTTAAATAAATTTATGAAAAAAAGCAATACATTTGATTATCCTACTAAAAAACGTTTAAGTCATTTCTAGAACGTTCCAGCAATAGTATAAAAAACTTACCAAAGATGTTTGAGCAACATCGCAGGATGTTCCACAAACGTCTCTGAAAAACATCTCTAATACGTTACAAATGATGGCATGGTCATTGCCAGAAACATCCCAGGTACGTTTGAGGGAGAATAAGAAACATGATAGAGACGTTTCTAATGTCCCAAGGGTATGTTTCTGGAACGTTCGTGTAACAATACTGTGCTATTAGGGAATGACACGCCTCCGCACGCTGGGAATAGAACCTGATGCAGGATCTGGTGAGGTGAGACGTCGCTTTTGGCAGGAGGCACTCGATACGCTCCCACTACTTCAAGTGAACATGGACTCCTTCTCACCGAGATACATCTTCTATAAGCCATATAAAGTTATAATAGAACAAATAGAAGAACCGGAAGTGGCAGAGGTACGATTCATATCTACAGCGGACGGTTCTAAAACAAAATAAGGCTCAGGATATGGAATATACTCCAGATTCTTAAACCTAAAGATAAAATGGGCTGTAAGTAATAGTGCCAGTGTAGTTCAAACAGAGCTAACGGGAATTCTCATAGCAGCAAAAGAAATAATTAGAAACAATATCACTGGAAGGAACATGCTCATCTATACAGATAGCAGACAAGCACTACTCACCCTGAACAGACCACGAATTTACTCAGGGTTAGTACTAGAATGTCACGAAGCTTTGGCCGAAGTATCCATCAATAATGTGGTCACCTTAAGATGGATCAGAGGTCACGCCACATCGAAAGGTAAGCGTCTTGCTGATTCACCAGCCAAGAAAGCAGCCAACCAAATACTTTTTGGACCTGGCCTGACAAAATCGGTAGTAACAGACCTAATCAAAGAACATTCCCTTGTGAAATTTAAGGAAAGATGGGATGAAACAAGAAACTGCAGAGTTGCCAGGGAGCTCTTAAGTTATCCTGACAACACTGCAGCAAACAAATAGTTGACTGTGACTAGACAGAATCTGCGCCTAGTTACAGGCATTCTGACTGGTCATTGCCAAGTACGAAAGCATCTCCATATCATGGGGCTGTCAGAATCCGCACTCTGCAGAGGGTGCGAACAAGAAGATTGCTCGACGCTCTCATTTATTAGCAGATTTGTGTTCGGCGAGTATCGAGAAGCACCTCTTGGTGACGTTGTCAACTACATTAAATCTGTAGGCTGGCTCACGAGCTAGGATGTACCTATCATCTCAGAGGATGCACAATGGGCCTAATGAGGCCTAATTGCCATGGGGGGTAATCCACCCTCCACACGTTACAGATACAGATACCCTTTACAATGTACGAAAATTTATCATTTTTTATTGAATTTTACTGATAAACTCAACTAATACTTTCACTTGGACTCGAGTGCACAAATGATGTTCGTTCGCTTCAGTTAAGTCTGGCCTTTTAATGATAGACCCGAAGGATATCAGCCTATTCACATTTGCTGATAAATAATTATTTTAAACAAGTTTTTCAAGTAACATTCTTCTCTGTTTTTAAAAATAAGTGCTCTTTACTATTGATCTACATTCATAATTTTTTACTTCTCTCTGGTATATGGTTCAAATTTTTTAATATGTATTAAGTTTGCAGTGGTTTAACATTATGTACAAACTTTTATCAATTTTTTCTGAAAAATTCACAATAAAAAAGTTTCCTATAACGTTCGCACATCTTTCGATACCTTGAAAGCGTCTGGCAGACGTAACACCCCTCGAAAAGTGTCAGGCAGTTTTTGATTGCAGATTATAATCATTCAGTTGAACATTAAAAAATCAGCTTTCATACTATAACGTTTTTGTCCGATATTTGTTGATGCCTTGAGGACGTGTTATCTACCAAACCCACCCGTAGTCAATATTTATAAAACTCAAAAGTTATTATCTACTATAATGTGCACATACATAAAAAATCCTAATCTTTATACTGCGAGAGTATAACGTAGGTCTGGTGACCGCTGGTCCTTAGTCTATGTTGTTTCAACAACAATAAAAATCGCAGGTTATAAATATATGTATACTTACAAAATTATATTTCTGTTTTTATAAAATAGGTACTGAATGTTTTGCACGTCTAAAGTCGAAAAATATATGTAATGGTATTTTAGTCTAATTAAATAGATAATATACCTACTGTAATAAATGTTTAGGTAAGTCGTTAAAGTTTAACTTTTTATACTTTTCAATCCAATAAATTTTATGTGCAAACTGCTTTCTTATTTAAATAAGAGCCTTCGCCACTGTTATATCGATCTAAAGTAACGGAGAAGGAATATTTTAAAGTGAGGCAGACGATGACTAGTCGATGACGCCTGTGGCTTTTTCTTATTGTTAGTTGAATCGTATTTTACTAAATTATTATATAGGTACTCGATTCATTTTTTCTACTTACTCTAGGAATATATTTAAAAAAAAGTTCAAAAACAATATAATTTATGTAAACCAAACGAACAAAAAAAATGCGATCAAAAAAATACTTTCCCTGTAATTGCCAGTGGAACCATAATAATTATATCATCACCTCGGTCATCACTAATTTGGCTTTTTGAGGTTTTTAAAATGAGGAATTATTGATCTGTTTTCTTTTTTTGCCTTTTGTAAGTTTTTAAATTGTCACCCCGTATACAAAGTAGTGTTCTACAAGAAAAACTGTATATTAGAAAGGATATTTATAAAAATAACTGGTAAGTTAAATAGTAAGTAGCGACTAAGAGCTTGGATATTTTAGTTTCGAAAGTTATTTTGGTAAAAAACCATTATCGTAATTTAAAAGCTCTTTTCGAGTTTATTTACATTCGGGTGACAGTTGGTCAATAAGCCTAATGTTTTTTCAATTATAGTCGTTGAATCATATTAATTACATTTTCCCAGTAATTGAAACGCTTTTTCTGTTTAAACTGACTTTTTCTAGTTGTTTTAATGTTTTTGTTTATTTTGGTAATAATCCATTTATAATCCGTTCATGTTTTTGTACATATATTTAGCATGAAGCCATCGCTTTTAAGTTATAGTCATTAAATTTTTTTAAATCTTTGTTACAGGTTCTGTTTTTAAAAATCAAATAAAGAATTGTTTTGCGATAATAAAATTTTATTTTCTCTTGATTTAAATACACAAACGGTCATATAAATATACCGACAAACTTTTAGCGGTGGTAGGGGGACATCAAAATAAACTTTTTTTGCTTAATAAACATGTGTTTCAAAAACGAAGCATTTTCGGACATATTATATTCATTAATCAAAAAATGTTTATTTTGATGTCACCTACCATCATTAAAAGTTTTTTGGTATATTAACGAGACATCCTATATAATTCCTACAGGAAAATGTTTTTGGAATAAATTCCGAATTCATTTTATTGATATTTGTTATTTTTTAGGTTCAATGACTCAACTGCAAAATGATGATCAGCCACACCAAGGAATATCCTTGATACTTAAAAAATGGTATGAGATTAAGCAAATATATGCTACGTCACATTGTGGTGCGAAGACGTGGTTTGTAGGAATTTGAGGTATCAGTTGATCGAAAACGGAGTGCGAAAATAAATTTAAATCTGCATCGCCATCATATATAGCCATATTCCGCACCACAATACGTCATGCGTGAACCCGATGAGATTTCGTCGGCTAAGTATCATTCCTCTGCAATTTTTTGTTTCATTAGGAATAGCAACATTGTAAACAATTATGACCAGGGTTTTCTAACACTTAATTTATGGTAATAAAGATCAAAAATATATATACTTTTAAGAGTTTAATTATGTCAGCCATAGTTTTATACCAAAAATAAAAATTAACTGAAATTATACATTAACAATAAATTCATAAATTTAGCATATTTATATCATTCATCAACTCATCTCTTCTGGCTAAAATATTACTTATCCATCTATTCAGCTCTGTTCTGTATATTTTTTGACTTCAGCCTCCTTCTGATACTTCCATTCGTTCTTATTTAGTGTAGTATGCATGGTTTTCAGAATATTAAGTGTTATACCTATATGTCTATCTGATGCTGAGTCATGCAAAGTTCATCTTCAGTACAGCTGCTTATCTGACATATATCTCGATGTCAATCTCGATTGCTTATTAGTCTTATACTTAACCAGAAGTTGCTTAGCACTCGACCAAAACACAGCCTCGGTACACAAATATCTATTTTACCTCTGGCTTCATTACAATGATCGATGGTTTAATACAAAAACTCAAGTAAAGTATAAAATTATCTTTTACCCAGCACACTCATATCCACTTGAGTATTAGCCTATATTATTTTTGAATGAAGACATATACATAAAATGTCCTTTACTTAAAAATAAAAATATTTAATTTTGATATATTATCTCAATAAAAACATTTTAATTATTACTTTTCATTCATATGGCTTATACCGGACCTGTATGTACTATAGTAGCTGACAGTAGTGCCGTCAGTTGCCGCTACATATTCATTAGCGACATACGTTTTATTAAACTCATCGTGTGTTACGTATTTTGACATTACTTCAAAAAAAAAATCGATAATACGAAATTTTCTAACCTAAAACAAATCGTGATTGCCGCGAAGAAGATTGAGTTGGGTCTTAAGACCAAAAATTAATTATAATTTTCAGTTCAAATACAAAAAGACTTATAATATTAAAAAGGAGGAAACGTCAGAATAGTTATGTTTAGGGAGACCATCAACTCTATTAGTTCTATTTATGTACGTATTATTTCATTTTATCTGTTTGTTGTATTTTCAAATTGTTTTGATATTAATATTATCTATTTCTATATTTTTTATATTTTCATTGAAAAAAACGTTTATTTGCTTATTAATTAATATGAATTCACGTTGTTTCACTTTAATTTCCTTTTGAAAATGAATTTTGAAGCTAAATCCAAAACGATGAAAGATAATAAAAAATTAGACCCTTACGGTGACTTTGTTTTATTTCTGCATAAGACATATAAGACGGTATATATTTTAAATATAGCAAAATTAGCGAATTTTTTTTTTTATAATTTAAAAGTTTGCGCAATATGTTCTTACAGAGAAATGGTACGCCACTGAACCAGAGAGTGTGTTTACCTTATGATCACTTCCTCACGTTCTCTATAGATTCTGAGAACACAACAATCGCCTATACATTCGCTTCACGCTTCTTCTAGTAAAAATAACTCGGAGCGTTCAACTCAATTGATATATTTTATATCCATTCTACCTAGTAAGAACACTGCACAAATATGAAATCTACTAATCACAATTCATATCTGGTCACCAATCTATTTTTTTTTTTTGATTTGGTGTCATTGGTGTCGACTACTACGGCCATTAGCCTCGTGTTCTGTGTAGGCTTTGTTATTGTTTCCCAGCGCCACTTTAGGAACAGCACTGTTAGTTAGAACCCAATAGTGAATGGTCGAGTGGGGGCCTACCTATGCATTAGAATTAATATTTAATTTTAATTTACCAACGTTATGTGCTACGTTTGAAAAGTACCTTCTGGAGCGGAGTAGAACGAGTAGATTTTTTTAATCATGTGATAATCGAGCTCATGTGGAATAAAAGAACAGCTATAGATTTGTTTGTGTTTCCAGTTTCCATTAAAATAAACTAAATCCTTTCTTTTAAATCAAATTTGATTTCTCTTCTCCTGGTTTTTATTGCAAGTTGCAAAATAAACTTCATTTTTAGCTGTGTTATTTTTCGCTTTTTGCCATCACTAGAAAAAAGATAAAAAAGAAGAAACTGTGACACAAGAGACAATAGACAAATGTCTGTACATCTCACAGAAGTACATCTACAACTTCAGTTGCTTTTTTCCAGTGAACTGTATAGTTAAAAATAGTTTTCTGCTTTTTTCTTTGTCCATTGTCACATAAATTACATTTACTCCGAAAGCTCTAAAATTTAATTCGGAAGAAATAGATCTTACTTGACTTACAAGCTCTGCATTAAAAGACCATGGAGCAGATCCCATCGAGAAACCACAGATGTATTAAAAGAACAGCTTCGAGTAAAATGAGTAAAACGAGGTACTTTTCAAATGCAACAATGTTAACTGTATATTATTTATTTGGCTATTTAATCAAAACAATTATTGTATTATCATTTTTAAATTAAATTATTTTTATGTACCTATGACAATGTATTTTGTAGTCGAGAAGACTTGATTAATATA
The DNA here is from genome assembly GCA_927349885.1 of Psylliodes chrysocephalus. Classification (NCBI taxonomy): domain Eukaryota; kingdom Metazoa; phylum Arthropoda; class Insecta; order Coleoptera; family Chrysomelidae; genus Psylliodes; species Psylliodes chrysocephalus. The sequence continues at coordinate 34,463,048 of OV651821.1, forward strand.
ACCAGTGAATAATTACACAAAAGCTACCAGTTGTGTAAAAAACATTTTCCTACGACCACTTAGGAAAGTGACACATATCACACTATATAGACCTATGGAAAGTGCCCTATATCACACGCGTATGAATAAGAATTTACTTTCCACCCAAGTGAGAATATGCTACTTTCCGCAGTAGCTGTCAGAAAATGTCAAACACATAATTTCTATTTTGATCTATGTAATGTCCATATTAATACTAAAATCGATATGATTGTTAAATTATTGTAAATTAGATCCTAGATATTTATCTTTAACAATTATTTTTAAAATAATTTTAAAATAACTAAGATATATTTGCTTTTTATTCTGGTTAAACACATAAGCGATTAGATCAATCAATTACCGTAAGGCCTGTTAGCTCAGTTGGTTAGAGCATCAACTTTGCAATTTGAGACCGTCCAACGACCGCGATCGAATCCTGGCTGTGCCAGAATTTTTTTTTTATTTTTTTTTTATTTTTTTTTTTATTTTTTTTTATTTGTTTAGAAATTATGAAAATTTAATAAATACGATTATTGTTGATTATTTTTTTAAATACATTTTAATTATTATAATAATCTGGTTTTACATTTTTTGATGAAATTATTTTGTGGTCGTAGGAAAAATATTGTACATCACTTGTGTGAAAAGTGATTTTCCACACTCGTGTGATAGTCGCACTCGGCTTACGCCTCGTGCGACAATATTTCCCACTCGTGTGAAAAATGTCACTTTCCACACTCGTAATGTAATATACTATTCCAGCCCAGTACTTTTTCATTTGGATCAACTCGGAAACGTTTATTTGAAAATGTACTTCTGAAAATATTCTGACACACACCCGCAACAAATGAAAACATTGATCATTCTGAATGAATCTGTACCCTACTAAATCCCGCGACGATTTTCTCAGTACACCAGGCATTAAAAATAATATAAAATTGTTGTGTTTATGTATTTTTTTAATTTAAATATTTTTTTTAGGTCCCAGTAAAAGAATGACTAACTTTGAAGATTGAAGAGATATTGTTTCTATTTCGATAACGCATGTGCCAGTCCCAAAAATATCCTTTGGTTGGGCCACAATTTTTAAACCAACCACTTGCAGATATAATTAAATCTCAAGCGAAATTTAAAAACAAAAAGTCTCTAGCTAGAAAACTTTCCAATAAATACAAGCAGTTTGCGCTTACCTTGTATTTTTTAGGACCTAGGGTATATTCCTTTGTCTAAAATTTTGTGCCTTTTGGTGTGTATTTTTCATATTGAGATTTTTATTAATTTCATTTTTGTAATACGTGTTTTTCGTATTTTGGTTTATTAAAATTAATAGTCAGTACGGGTACGTGTTTTATTTATAACAACTGTTTTCCTACAGTACTTTTCTTCAAATCTCATTTTAATTCAAAGTTCTAATAATTATGCATCTAAAAATGCAAATTTATGTGTACAACAAATTCATATGATTTATAAACAAATCCTAAGTCCAGTCTGGATTTATGAAATATAGCTACGAGGATGTGCCATAATATAAGTTTTCCAAAATAAAGTTCTAAGATGTATCATTGATGCACCTTGACTCTATCTAAACGATTATCTTCATACAGACAAATAAGAAAAAGAGGTTACCGCAAAACATGAGGGTCAACTCCACTCCACTCCCACGTTAATAAAGAAGTGCTGCAATTACTGGACAAATCTGCACAGAAGACTCGAAAGAAAGAAAAGCCATTTGAGCTAGTGCAGTGAACGTTAGCTAGTGTAAAACAGTGTAATAAATCGATACGTCAATTATTGGTGATGCTTTTCTACGACTACTAGATTAATTTTGTTTACAAAAATAGAATTGTAAAAAATCACGGATTTATACACAGAGTTGTCAAATTATTATAAGAGAGTATGACGAAAATCTTATTACAAGGATTGTTTATGGTATTATGACATATCATAAGGTTCTAAAACACATAAAAGGCTTTCAAAATGACAGTTAGAAAGTATATTCGCATTTTTAATGCCAGTTATTATCAGTTTAATCTATTTTTCTAGATCAAACTATCATAGTTGAAGGTGTTTTCTAGGAAAGTACACAATTAATTAATACATCAATAAATTGTAATAGAATCACTCTGTTAAAGAGTTAATGTTATCTAAAAAAACTGATGAATTAAGTACGAGTATTCGGACTGGTTCCTCAAATAAAAACTATTTTTTAGTTTAGCGATCAGTACAATTTAATTTAAAATAAATTATTGTGAAGCCTTATGTTTCTAATTATATCACTAACCTTCAATTCAGAGAATAAATAGTGGATGTTTCTAAATAAGTTTGTTACATATATTTAAATCCCTTTCTCAGTGTATTATCCGAATTTATACGAATCTTGGTAATTTTTACCAGTGCAACAACCGGCAAGAACGTCAATCAAGTGTCACTTTACATTTTGGCCACCCAGACATCAAACATGCCGACGCAAGCCTTCGCTTCTGTAATAGTTATTCTGTGCTCAAACATCATCTTCGTCCGATATTGGCGATTCAATTTAATTTTCGCGCGCCTGTCATTTGTCACTTATAAGTAGGATGTTTGTTTATTTGCATGTTTTTGTTTTGGGCGGATTTTGTATTTGTGATTGTTTTAACTGTTTTTAGATAATATCCCAGTATAAGTAATAATACAGTAGCGACAGTTCATTGTTTATGAGGAATCCATATTTTTCTGCGCATGTCCGTAAATAAGCGGCAAATACGTCAAACTGGCATATATGAATTGTCAATGGATTAATGGTAGTTGATTGTTTTGATTATCTGATTGGTTGTAATGCACATTTTAATACATTTTTATTTTATTTAGACTTAGTTTTCATCTTTTATTTATTCAAACAGCCAAAGGGACAAGATATTTTAAAGTTACTTATTTCAGTGTAGAAATAAGCGGCAAAAACGTCAACTGTCAATAAAAATCTGACCACCCCGACATCAAAGGAGCCGACTCAAGCTGTCGCTACTGTATTATTAATTATACTGGGATAATATTCTCATTGTAATAGTGTTTTTGAGTTTCATTTAGTGTTAATTTAAGTTTAAGTCTCGTGCTTTCGTCATAAATATAATATTTATCATGTGTATGACTTATTTGTTGGAAATATTCACCTATTGGTTGCTACAAGAACATCTAGAAATATGTATTCACTAAACCCAGGACATGTTTTATTATGTGGTTTAAAGGACATTTCAGGTACCACACGTTTATTATTGATGAACTTATTTAAAAATCTTGCTAGACTTATGCTTATATTATGAAGTGAATCATGTAGTATTTTGTATACATGTAAATGGTAATAAAACCGTCACAAATCAGATTACAGTTTGATTCTAAACAAAGTTTTGTCAAATTTCAATATTGTGAATTTGTAGATATTCATTTATCGTAAAAAACAAAATTTTATGACTTGCACTTGGAAAATATTGAATACTTCAATTTTGATTTTGACATTAACACCATATAGATTGCAATTTTCTGTGAACATTTTCGCAGATTTAATTTTTAATATAAACAAAATCACATACTATAAGAAATAAACAAATTTAAAGCTAAAAAGTAAGAAAAAACTCGAATTGTAATTGATAAAAATTAAAATGTAAACAATGAACACGAACGCCAATGTTGCCAAATGATCAACTAATTTTAAAACAAAATTAATAAATGAACTGAAATTAAAAAAAATCAATATAATAAATCAGTTTTATAAAAAAATCCTTAAATAAATATAGAGTATGATTACATATTACCACACACAAATTTTGATTTTTAAATTAAAGGTCTTATCCACTTCTTCAAAAGCTAAAATCCGACGACGTAGCGAAGTTTTGCTACTTCTGGCAACACTGAACGATATCCTACTTATACAGACCTTCTACAAATTTCTTCCAGAGGGCGTATCACTTATCTTGAATCGCGAATGGCCATCATATCCACTCTTATTGCACAAACTACTAATTACATCCTGGATGTACCAAACTTATACTTTTTGACACATAATAAATATCGTGTACCTAATATTAACTTTTAATGACAGTTTTCGAAAAAATACATATTTAATTTCTAAAAGAACCCAGTTATAAAGGCGATTTTTCTTTGATGAATTGTTTTTAATCTCGAGTATTTGTACATCATTGATAACCAAAGATATTTGATAACTGTGCTTACATATAAACCATTTACTGTTAGGTTTTAATTTACGGTATTATTTTTTTAATAAGATCATTTGAAAAGGTAAAAAAGTGATGAGTAGGCACCTGGAACCAAATAAGGAAATCACAAGAAGTCAATTTGGATGCTAGTCACAAAACAATAAAAAAAAAACTATTCATATCAAAAGGCTACTGACCATGGTAGTCGATGTTGTTGATGCCAACATAAAACAAAAAAACGAAAAACCGTTAGGAATAAAATTATTAGCCATAAATCTGCTAACGTATCTATTAAAAAAAATGCTGTTATTATATTATAAAAAAAAATACTTACCCTTGCAATCATTTTTCCAAACAATCGATCATATCTACTTAAACAAAATAGAAAACCAACTGAATACGTTGTAGGTATAGTCAGTCCAAAGTGAAAGTACCTACTACTACTCGTACTCTTTAGCCTACTTTAGGAGATAAATTATATAATACATGAGTCAATTTCATTAACTAATTAATAAATATACAGGGTTTTCAGAGATGGCCCATTCTTCAGATATAGTTAATTTGGACAAAAAAAAGTCCATTGAAGTCAATTTATCTTAGTACGAAGTTACAAGGTGGAGAACATATTTTTTATTTCTCATTGTAATAATAATTCAATTATTTTTTAAGTAAATATACTCAAATTTTGTGAAAATGAGTTTTCTGAGTGATTACAAACGAATACAATAATGTTTGTTACATTACATGTACAGGGCATTCGAAACTAACATGCCATTAAAGTATTTACTTCAGATTTTTTTGAGAATGGACATTTTTAAAAAAATAAATAATTATTTTAAAAAAGTTTCCAATTTGCTTTAAAAATGGTATAATTGTTGCATATCGTTAAAATGCATCATTTCATTGAAAACTTGTATAATTATTGTCAAACCAATATTAAAGAGTTGAAGTGTTTCCAATACGTTAACGTAAACGTGAACGTCAACGCATAAAAATATAGCGTTTTCGACTGGTGAAACTGGTGCGCACTTTTTAACACTCAGTGCAAAATTTGTTTTCGAATCGTAAGAGCAGTGCGAACCGGGTCAGTTTTTGAATTTTCGGTTGGACTCAGTTGAACTCAAAAAAGTGAACCGGTGCGCACTTTTGTGAACTGAGTGTAGAGACAGGTTTTCATTTTCAGTTCAGTCGTAACAAATATGGCGATGGCAAATAAAGAGTTGTTTCTAAAATATGTAAATTTTTTAGAATTTATAAAGAAATATTGGAATTTTCTTCATCAGATTTAGATAAAGAAGATTTAATTAAGGCCAAGTTTAATAAAACTAAACTACCAATAATAAAAGATTACATTGAATTGATGGGGTCGCACCTGGATGACTCCCAGGTAGGTATCATAAATATTCTTGTAATTCCTGTATATGCACAGTATACGTTGACATCTTAAGAACTTAAACATAAGTAGGTTTATGTTAATCTGTTGATAAAATATTCTATAGACAATATTAAATAAATGTTTAAAATGAAAGCTTGTCTTGGATCTTGTTTGGAATTTGGAAGGTACTACCCGAGAATAACGATCAAGAAGAAGCGACAGCTTGGTGTTTTTAGTGTACCGTTTTGTAACGCGCATGTGCGAAAATAAGTTGTGTATCACTCAAAATGATGTTATCTGTCAAAGTCAGTCCAAGTTGTGTTTAGTACGTGAGCAATGTTAAGTGATATTTTTTGGTGTTTGTTTTGTGTATTAACAAGATGAAGATTTTTACACACTTAGGTATTCTAATGCAGATATAAAATGTGCCAAAAAAGTTACTAGGAAACTAAGAATTTTATCACATGCATAAATATTAAGTATAATGATTTAATCATTTTTGACATTTTATTTTTCATATGTAGGAGATTTTGTTTATTTTATTTTGAAATTATATTTAAAAAAAAATATAATAAATCCGCGTGTTTCAATTAGGATTGGTCAAAATGGGCGAAATCCCTTTATTATGGCTAAATTTGAAAAAGGGTTGTTTCTTCATAAAAAAATATAATCAGAAAATGGAAGGAGAAAGCTCTAAACGTTCCAGACTTTACGGATGTCGACAAAAAACTATTATTCCATTTCGTTATTTAGCACAGAGATGTGATTGAAAATAAAAATCGATGGTACAAATGTAAAAGAGACCAATGAGGCATGGCTGGAAATAACTAACAACTATAACAGTAATTGTCAGACGAGCCCTCATACTTCCAAACAACTACATGCTCTGTATGATACAATAAAGAAAAAAGTATGGAAAAATCTTCACGACGAAAAGGTTAGAAGTAGTTTTTTTTAATTATATTAATATTTGCACATTTTTTTATAGAAGAATTTATATATAACTGGCGGTGGAACTTTTATTCCACAGAGTGATGAGCTGAAAAGAAAATCTCTACAGTTTTAAAACCACAATACCAACCTTTGCACAATAATTTTGACTCATCAGCTGAGGTATTTTCAAGGTAAGGTTATGAGTAGAGATAAGGGACATAAAGATAGAAAACGCTCATAAGAATCCAATGTAACGAACAGCTTTAACGCACTTAACATCTGACCCACTATGTGGCGCTTTCATCGATATCAAACAACGCAGCGGGAAATTTAAAAACCTGATAATAAAGGTTGTATATAAATATCGACTGCACTCTCATGTTCTTGTAAATAAACTTAAACAATGTAATTACGCTAAATTATTTATTAAAAAGAATACTACACTTACAGTCTATTAATTATTGTAAATCTATTCATGACAAATATTTTTTAATTTTTGATCGTTATTTGTAACATTACATGTTTGTTCTTATTTTCCAAACGAATGGCCAATAGTGTCTTATTTAGAAATGTTGAGTGCAAACTCAATAATGGGAATTCAGTCTGAAGATATGCAAAGTCCCACAATTCAAATTCCTCAGTTGACAAATACAGTATTATCGCGAACCAATCAGTCCAAAAGACCATACAACAAATATAATGTACCAAAGGAATCACGAAAGCAAAGTGTTGATCATTTATCAATAAGAATAGTTGAATGAAAAATTTTTAAAAATACACATAGATTTACAAAAAAATCTGATGTGTCCAACACATGACTTTCCTATCTAGTTATTATAGGCTTTTTCCGGTTATTTTGTACAACCTATTGCAGCACCTCTATAAATGTTTAGAGGATAAACTAAATATATACATTTTTCACATACATCTACCTCGAAACATTTTTCTATAGATATTCATTGAAAACGAAAATACTGAAAAATTTAAATTTAGCACTTTTCCTCCAATTTTTCCATTACGGTCCATTTTAGAAAAATCATGTATAAACAAAAATTGTAGAGATCGATATCACAAACAACTTTTAGTTTAACAATTTTCTTAAAAATCAGAATTTTGCACATTTTGTCAAATTTCTCGAATACGGACCATTTCAGGAAATTTTGACATTTAACAAAAATTATAGATGATAATATTAGAAGTAACTTTTATTAAAAACAATTTTCCTCTCCAAACATAAATAACAGATATATTCCATAAAATATAAAAACGGCCTCCCATAAAGTACCCCCCAAATGTTCCGACTTTGTCCAAAATCTAATTATTTCACGTCAGGCCTAAATAAACCTTAAGTTTAAAATTGAACGTTTTTTTCTTTATCCGTTATTGAGTTTTCTTCAAAGTTCGAAATTTACACATTTTCTCAAATATCTCGAATACGGTCCATTTTAGAGAAATTATGTGTAAAATAAAAATTATAGAGAATTATATTACAAACAACTTTTATTTGAACAATTTTTATAAAAAAATATGTTTTTTACATTTTGTCAAATTTCTCGAATACGCACTATTTTAGAAAAATTTTGTATAGAACAAAAAATATTGATAATAATATTGTAAGTAACTTTTATTTAAAAAAAAAATTCTTTTTTAAATGTAAATAACAGATATATTCCATAAAATATAAAAATGACCACCTATAAAGTACCCCCCGAGATGTTCCGACTCTGCCCAAAATCTAATCAGTTCATTGGATACCAGAATTAAGCTTAAGAAAAATCGGCAAGAGAAAATCAGCTAAATTCAACAACTGTTGAATTACTAATTAAAGAGGCCGAATTAAAATTAAAAGAAAAAGAAATGGATATGAAAAATATGGAACTTCAGCAAAAAACTGATGAACTATAACATTTCAGACGGCTTCAAGAAATGGAAGTTGAAATGAAAGAACACGAGCTGGACATGAAAAAGAAAGAAAATGCCTTCTACAAAAAATAATACATTTTTATTTATAAGGTAATTTTTTAAATACATTTTTCCGTCGACCGACCATTTATGATGTATTTTAACGCAGTCAAAATCGTTGATTAATGACCCCTATTAATGAATGATTTTCTATTATTCAACGATTTTATTATATGCAACCCAACGTACATTGATCTTATACTGTCACGAATTGCATTTAAAAATAATTAGATTTTTATTAAAGATAAAATAAAGTACTTTCCAAAAATATATTTCAACTCAAATTTTATTAAATCCATTTCCAAAAATATAATTTTATTTCAATCTTTTTAATTTCCATTCAATTCCAATTTGTGTTTAATATTACATTTAAAGTTATTTAAAATAATAACAATCTTTTCGTCTAGTAATTAAAAACTTTATTTTATGGTGAAAATAAACAATGCACTCAATTCGGTTATGCTGATTCTACAATTTCAAAACAATGTTGGGGTCAGCTAGCCAAATTGACAAAACAAAAAATAACAACATTTTTGGCACAACCGAGGCTATAAGTTCTTCGGCTGTGACGAAAATCGGCAGTAGGTAATACTCTGCTGTATTACAGCAATAAAAATAAAAATAAAAATAAAGTCGTGACATTCCAGCTTGCTGTTAAAATATGTGGTAAGGTTTTTTATAAATCTAATAAAAAATAAAATAAAATAAAAAAGGTATTTCTCAGAAAAGTAACTAGTTGGTTCTTTAAAGTCTTTATAGTGTATATATATTGTATATTTGGGGTGTATTATTATATTGGGGATTTCTGGACAGTTCAGGGGATTTTAGTTTGTATTTATTAAAGATTTGTAGTTTTTTATGCAGTGACTTTTATTCCTTCCCAAGTAGCGTAAAGCCAAGCCAAGCGTAATAAATCATAAGAAAGGTTCTCCAGTGAGTATTTTCGGGTGGCGCAAAGATCTTCCTCAACTGGAAGATCGTTTGGGCGATCCGAAATACGCAGTGGCGTACCCCACGATTAATTGGTTTGCCTAACAAACCACTTAACGTGACAATACATTTATACTGACAGTTACCTATGGAGTAGGCAACCAAACATACGTATACATTTAAAATCAAGGTGTGTTAATACAATCTGTCATTGTGTCATTATTTAATTTCTTAAAATTCAAAAACTATAGCATTGTTGCTTTTCGTTAAATAAATAAAAATTGAAAGTAAGATATCTTTATTTTTGAAAAGTACTGTCGTCGCAAAAGTTCTATAACGAACTCGTGAATTAAAATGGGGATTAACAATCTCGAACATTAACGCGCTCGCTCAAATTATCTCCATTGTTAATCGCTCTTATTAATACTCTTTTTCGTTAAATAATCATCAAGCATCTAATATTTTGTTTTAATTATCAGGTTTATCTAAATAAATTTATTACCGCTGCTCTAACATCATTTACATTGGCATTTATAATATATCAACTTCGCCAGTAAAATCTTCGAGTTTTCTTGTTAAGGCTATGTTATGAAGAACTGCCGTCGCTATTATTATAGGTAATGTCAGTGATTCTAAATCAGTACGAAAGCCCAAAGGAAAACAAGGAAACCTTCATTTGCAGACGCCTAAACATCTCTCCACAGTATTGCGATGACTTCAACTTTTTTCTGGAGCATTTTATCAAGACTCATGTAAGACCACAAAGAAAACACCGAACTCTGCTACTTCTTGATAACCATTCGTCGCACATGGCTTTGAAGAACATTGAGTTTTTCATAGAAAATTGTATCATTTTGCTAACTTTCTCTCGAACTGTACTCACAAGCTGCAGCCAATGGCTCGTGCTATTTTCGGTCCTTTAAAGAAGGCCATTATTACATCTTGTTATAATTAGATGCGTTCAAATGCTGGGAAAGTTATGTCCATCTATGACATTCCGTCGATAACAAAAACGGCGTTTGATATGGCGATTCACGGTGAAGAATATCAGCGCTGGTTTTGCTGCAACAAGAACTTGGTCTGTCAATACAAATATTTTTGGAGATGAATTTCTGCCTAGATAAATATGCAGTACCAGAGCAAGCTTTAATTGCTACGAATACTACGGAAAAATTAGAAGCAGCAGCCACTACTCCAAATGTATCATTTGAAATACCTGAGAATAAATACTTTGCAATTGAAGAACATAACACGACATCTGGCAATAGTCCATCTATTTTGAAGATTATTGTCAATGAGCCCGCAAATAATGAAGAATCTGTTGCCTTCACATTCAAATCACGTAGTCCACTCGTCACTACCCCCAAAGTATTTTCGCCAGAAGCCTTTAGACCATTGCCAAAAGCTCCACCAAGAAAAAGGACAGACTAAAAGACGCAAGATTAAATCTGCTGTGTTAACTGACACACCTATTAAGAATGACATCTAGACCAGTAGACAGGCAAAGAACGTGAAAAAGAATGTTTTTAGCCCAGAAAAGAAGAAATATGACAAAGGAAAGAAGCCAAAGTTAAATAAGAAGAAACACGAAACCGACGGCGAAGAGGACGATGATACAAAAAATAATTATTTTTGCTTGTGTTGTCTCAAGCATTTTGCCAACAGCAAAAATGAGAAGTGGGTACAACTCCAATATATTTGTCACAATTGCTGATCGAACTAGATTGTTATGAATATTTTTATTATTAAAGTTTCGTTTATTCACAAATAATAGCGTTTAAATTACATTACATTTTATTTCTTGTAATTATCTAATACACATCTGTTACAACTTACCTCGACATCTGTTTCAACTTACCTCAGTGCTAGGAGAATTGTAACGCAGGTAGTTGTTTAAAATTTTGTCGATTTTTCATGGACCCTCATTACTTTTACTTATTTTTATATTTGGTTCATATAGTAATAAAAATGTTTAGTTAATGGGTTCATAAAGATCTAACTATTTTTGACTGAGACATGCTAGTTAACGTAAAAATTGTTACAACCCTCCTCGGTCTCCCCTACCTTAATTCCTTGTCACTATACTATTCTTCAAAAGGATAATTTCTAACGCGAAAATGGCGAACAACATCTATAATTTCTAATATTTTTTATATGAAGAATCCGAAGAGCTTAAATAATATATTTTAAGTTTATTTATTCTTTTCCTAATAGTTGAAAAGCAATAATGTTTTATATTTATAAGAAATGTCAAATTTTGATCTGCACATTTTAAATTGCTAATAACACAACAAATAATTCAAAAAACGGCGATCCATGATTATTCACTTACGCGGAGATGAGCGTAGAATAGAAATGTCGGAACAATTCGGGTGGAATCGTGGAAAAAATGCTTTCTATTGGTGGGTTTCTTAAGGTTGGCATAGACAACATGCGCTGTGTGCAATGATACATCTTCGGTCTCTTTAATCTAAGATATTATTAAAAGAAAGTAACCTAATATAAATTTGAAATAATATTTTAAATTGCAACAAGATCGACCATAGTATTGATGTAATATAGCAGAATTGTTGTGGTTCAAAAAGTAAACCGTTGGCCCTTTAGTTTTTACAAATAAAAAGATCTATTTCTAGGTTATGTCTTGTTTACATTTAAAAGAGAAAAACATTTTTTTAACCCTTTTGTATCTGTTGTGTATTGTATGTTCTTCTAGAATTTTAAATATAATATAATATGATTAAAAATCTATGGAGCATTTTTAATTTCTAAGAAAAGAGAGGTGATGTTTCATAAAATTTAACTAGGACTGTGAGCTATGTGGCCTCCCGGCCTTCCCCACCTTTTCAGGTCTATTGTGGATATAAACTATCCTGTCCAGTTAACACTAACGTCACCGCGACGAATAATTAGTCTCATAAAAATGACGTCAATATCACGTAATATTTTACGTTATATATACGTCGTTATTTGGTCATACATTTTTAAATTTAAATAAAGTGCCAACAAAGTTAGTTATTTTATTTTTCCAGAACGACAAAAACAATGTTTTGCAACCTTCAAGAGAACATTGGGAATTTTATATTTTGGTGGCTGGCCGCTGATAGGGTGAGGGTCAAATAAGAGAAAGTAAAGAGAAAAAAACAAAAAGTAAGGTTAGGTTAACATGAACATGGCGTGAACGGTGTGTTGAAAAAAAAAGTGGCATCTTATACTTTTTTTTTTTTTTAGTGTGTCATCGTCTTCAACTACCAAGGTTATTTCGCCTGGTAGGCTATGTTACTGTTACCCAGCGCCACTTTAGGAACAGCACTGTTAATTAGAACCCAACAGTGAATGGTCGAGTGGGGAATCCTACCAAGGCATCAGAATTAATGCCTCTTATACTCTTAATTTTGTTGTTGCTATTAGGTAAGATATTCCTTATATTATGTATTTTAGAGCATACAAATTGTTATGTTTCAGTGATTTTTTTGTATTATGTTTTGTTTATTATTATCAATCTGTAATATTATTTCCTATAAACCCCATAGAGCCTGTATCGTGACATAATAACGTAGCTTGATGCCATTTTGACGTCACATGTTTGGTGAAAAATGACGTAACGGATGACCAATAAATGACGTCGCTGTAACGTCAGTGTGCTACCTGGGTGTACATACAGGGTGTTCCATCTCAGACGAGCCACCCCGTATATTTCTTATCCCATAGTAATTGGAAAAATTTCCCGAAACACGTCGGTTGATTTTCTTTGGGGGACATCTTTTGACGTATATTTGAGGCTTAAACGAGCAACACCCTATGAGGGGGCGCTTCAACCCCTCAAAATTGAATAGGAAAGATGGATTGAGTGATACTTCATTTGTAAGGTCTTGGAAGCCTCTTTAAAACGGTGTATGCAAAAATCACATTCTTAAAAATCAAAACTGCGTTTTTAAATCAAATGTTTAAATTGTCCTCCATTTACTTCCATACAATAAGACAATCTTGACTGAAAACCGTCTCTAACATGGTCGAGCATAATTGGAGTTATTTGACGACACTTATTTACAATTCGTTGGCGTAGTTTGTCCAAATTTTCAGTCTGAGTCACAAAAATATTGGACTTATAATGTCCCCACAAGAAGAAGTCCAGAGGGTTTAGGTCAGGAGAGCGAGCAGGCAACTCCATAGGACCTCTTCTTCCAATCCAACGACCAGGATATTGTAAATTGAGGTATTGGCAAATTGGTGCGGCGTAGTGAGGAGGAGCTCCGTCTTGTTGAAAATGCAATTGTTGTTTAATTAGTAGAGGATCGTTTTCTAATTTTTTTGTTATTAACGGATCAATCGTATTTTCCAGCATTTCAAGATAAATTTCGCCATTTAAATTACCAGGAATAAACAGAGGTCCAATTAGGTGGTCTCCCAAAATTCTACAGTTATGCCGGTTAACCTCTTCATTAAGTGAAAAAGTGCATTCGTCAGAAAAGCAAACGTTGTACAAGAAATTTGGGTTATTGTTGATACGCTCGGCCATAATTTCGCAAAACTCTTGCCTTCGATCCAAATCATCATCATGAATTAATTTAATTTTGTACGGATGGAACTTGTGTGTATGTAAAATTCTGAAAACGTTAGATTGGCCAATACGGAAAACTGCAGAAAGTTGTCGGACAGATTGCGTGTTTGGCATAAGTTGGACATGGCCCAATACCGCCACAGCTGCTCCTTCATCATTCACAATTCCAATGGGTGCCCTTTTTTTATCCATTACTGAACCCGTCTCAACAAATTTTAAAATCAATTCCATTACGTACTTATGGCGAACGCTACGTTCAGGATTGTTTCGGTTAAATATCCTTGCAGCAGCTCGGGCACCATTTTGATTTTGGTAATACAGGCTAACCAGCTCAACACGTTCTTGCAATGTGTACACCATAATTTATTTTTAAAATTGAAAGCAAATCAGCAAAGTAGTAACTCAACAGATTGATTTTTAATACATGAAATGATCGAAGAAACGTGATAAACACCTTCTAAGAACCAAAAATGAAGTCAAGATAAGAAAATATTCTGATTTTTTTTTTATTTATTAGTTCGAGAGAATTTATTATTGTATGGAAGTCAATGGAGGACAATTTGAACATTTGATTTAAAAACGCAGTTTTGATTTTTTTGATTGTAAGCATGATAAAACAATTAATTTTTTTTAAGAATGTGATTTTTTTCATACACCGTTGTACAGAGGCTTCCAAGACCTTAAAAATGAAGTATCACTCAACCCCTCTTCCCTATTCAAATTTGAGGGGTTGAGGCGCCCGATCATAGGGGGTTGCTCGTTCAAACCTCAAATATACGTCAAAAGATGTCCCCCAAAGAAAATCATCCGACGTGTTTCGGGAAATTTTTACAATTGCTATGGGATAAGAAATATACGGGGTGGCTCGTCTGAGATGGAACACCCTGTATGTATGAATGCCCTTATCAGTTAAAAATAAATATTTAATATATAAAATTATTGAAACCACAAGAATTGCCAAAATATTTATTAATAACAATTACAAATTTGCATGCATACAATGAATAAAAACGAACATATAAAGTTGAGAAATATAATTTAATATTTTAATAATGACAATAAATAATATATTAACGCAGATAAAAAAACCTTTACCGAAAATTAAAAAGCGTATTATGAGAATGTAGTAAGCGAAAATCTTATTTGTTTACTACAGGCATATAAAATTTATGAGACTTTGTATCTCTGGTATGTTTGAAAGGTCCTTGAGGAGTATCCACTAGTACTGCTGGACAAGGCCCAATGTTTCTCGGAGTAAATTCTTTTTTATAAGATGTAACAATGTGAGTATTACTCTCGCCTAATGTTATGTTTGATATATTGGACCTTCTTGATACTTTTTCGAATTTGTGAATATTCTGTTGTTTAGTAAATTCGCCATAAGACTTAGACTCTGATTGACCGTAAAAGTGGCCACCAACTGATAAATTGTCTTTTTTAACTATTTTCTGGGGCCTTTCTATGACTTGATAAACTTGTTGCTGGTTACGTTTGTTAGAAGTATTTGATTCTTGATTTGAGCGATGCATAGAACTTAAACTATGTCTTTCAGTATTTGTAACAGTTCTACCCTGATCATGAATATTACAAACGGATTTTCGCATATCCAATGCAGATGAACTTGTAGCATGTAGAGCTTCTGACGAGGTGTGAATTCCTTTTCTGTGTAAAATTTGATTATTAATTTCTTCAGAAGTAAGAGTACTTTTTTTATGGTGAGATACTTGCTTAACCGCAGAAGATTTTTGAACTTCCTGATTGACATGAGAATAGGATGAAGATTTTTTAACTTCATTAACAATGTTCTGCTTTACAACACTTTGTTCTAATTGATTGGCTTGTTGCGAACCTTTTGTTGTGATTGTTTTTTGAACGGTAGTAGAGGCAGATCCATTTTGAAGAGTTTTAATATTGTCACTATGCAATTTTTGAACCGTTTCAGTAGAACCTTTTTGATTGATTATATTGTTTATTTCAGAAGTTTTCACAGTGGTTGCTTGTTTATCGATTTGGCTTATATTATTTACTTGATTGATTATGTTGTTTATTTCAGATGTTTTCATAGTGGTGGCCTGTTTATCAACATGTGTTATATTATTTACCGTTTTTCTATCAACTTTAGTAGTATATGATTTATAGTTACTTTCATTGGTAGTTTGCATTTTAGAAGTATCATTTCCAAGTACAAAATGTGATTCCATATGATTGCGTGTATTTATTATCCTTCGTGACGGAGATATTTTTATTGTTTTGTCAAAAGTGTCCTGTGTGGTAGTGGTTGACTCCATTTTTCCAATACCAATGTTAAGATTATCTTTTTGTTTCTTTATTTCTGCTCGTTCTCCTCTTACTACAGTATATTGAGATTTAGCCATGGTAGTGTCTTGGAATTCTCCGGTAATTTTTAAATTGTCTTGTGGTTTTTTCAGCAGCGGTCTCTCGATAGATTGATATTCAGGTGCTTGTGGCCTTTCGAATACACCTTCAGGTCTCAAATTATCTGGATGTTTAATAGGTGTTCTACGTTCGCCTGTTACAATCTGAGTTTCTTTACGGCGATCAAAATCGCCTTCAGGTCGTAGGTTATCATCATGTTTAATAGGAGTTCTTCGTTCACCTGGACCAGCTTTTGTAGGTGTCGGTCTTTCGAAGTCTCCTTCAGGCCGAAGATTGTCTTCTGGACGTTTTTGTTGAGGTCTCTCTGCAGGTATGTATCCAGGTCTTTCAGGACGATCAAAATCTCCTTCAGGGCGTAGGTTATCGTCATGTTTAATAGGAGTTCTACGTTCACCTGGAGCAGTTTTTGTAGGTGTAGGTCTGTCAAAATCTCCTTCAGGTCGAAGATTATCTTCTGGACGCTTCTGTTGAGGTATTTCCGCTGGTCTATACTTATACTTTTCAGGACGGTCAAACTCTCCTTCAGGCCGTAGATTATCATAATGTTTTATAGGAGTTCTGCGTTCAGCTGCTAAAACTTTTGTAGGAGTAGGTCTTTCAAAGTCTCCTTCAGGGCGAAGATTGTCTTCGGGACGTTTTTGTTGTGGCCTCTCTGCTGGTCTGTACTCAGGTCTTTCAGGACGATCAAAATATCCTTCAGGACGTAAGTTATCTTCATGTTTAATTGGAGTTCTGCGTTCAGCAGGAGCAACTTTTGTAGGAGTCGGTCTCTCAAAGTCCCCTTCTGGTCGAAGATTGTCTTCTGGTCGCTTTTGTTTAGGAATCTCTGCAGGTCTATATTCAGGTCTCTCAGGTCGTTCAAAGCTACCTTCTGGTTTAAGATTATCGTCATGTTTAATTGGACTTCTCCTTTCTCCTGGACCAACGTGAATCGCAGAAGGCCTATCAAACTCTCCTTCCGGTTTTAAATTATCTTGAGGTCTCTTTTGAATTGGCCTTTCTGTTGGCTCATATGTTGGTCGTTTTGGACGTTCAAATTCACCAGTCATCTTTAAATTATCTTCATGTTTAATAACTTCACATTTTTCTCCAACAACTAACTTATAATCGTCTCTAGACCGCATATCTGTAAATTCTCCTTCAATTCTTAAATTATCTTCATGTTTAATTACTTGTGTTCGGTCTATTTTAGTAATCTGACTATAATCGTCTCTGCGACGTATGTCCCACTCTCCTTCCATTTTCAAATTATCTTCGTGTTTTCTGATTTCATTTCGTTCAATAATAGTTACATTAGAATAATCATTTCTACGTGAGAAGTCACTTTCTCCTTCAATTTTCAAACTATCTTCATGTTTAATCATTTTTGTGCGGTCAACTTTACTAATTCCGTAGTCATCTCTCTTTGTAATGATCATATCACCTTCAAGCCGTAAATTATCACCATGTTTGATAGGTCTTCGTAATTCAGCAGGAGCCACTTCTATAATTTCGGGTCGTTCAAATTCACCTTCGGGTCGTAAGTTATCGTCATGTTTAATAGGGGTTCTGCGTTCAGCCGGTGTTACTTTACTTGGAGTAGGTCTCTCAAAGTCTCCTTCAGGTCTAAGATTATCTTGTGGGCGTTTTTGATGGGGTCTCTCAGCTGGTCTATACTCAGGTCTCTCAGGACGTTCGAATTCACCTTCAGGTCGTAAGTTGTCGTCATGTTTAATTGGGGTTCTGCGTTCACCTGGGCCAACTTTTGTTGGAGAAGGTCTTTCAAAGTCTCCTTCGGGTCGAAGATTATCTTCGGGACGTTTTTGTTGTGGTCTTTCTGCAGGTATGTAACCTGGTCTTTCAGGACGATCAAAAACACCTTCAGGGCGTAAGTTGTCATCATGTTTAATAGGAGTTCTACGTTCACATGGGCCAACTTTTGTCGGAGTAGGTCTCTCAAAGTCTCCTTCAGGTCGAAGATTGTCTTCGGGACGTTTTTGTTGAGGTCTCTCTGCAGGTATGTATCCAGGTCTCTCAGGACGTTCAAAATCACCTTCAGGTCGTAGGTTGTCGCCATGTTTAATAGGAGTTCTACGTTCGCATGGGCCAACTTTTGTCGGAGTAGGTCTCTCAAAGTCTCCTTCAGGTCGAAGATTGTCTTCGGGGCGTTTTTGTTGAGGTCTCTCTGCAGGTATGTATCCAGGTCTCTCAGGACGGTCAAAGTCACCTTCAGGTCGTAGGTTATCGTCATGTTTAATAGGAGTTCTACGTTCACATGGGCCAACTTTTGTAGGAGTAGGTCTCTCAAAGTCTCCTTCAGGTCGAAGATTATCTTCGGGACGTTTTTGTTGAGGTCTCTCTGCAGGGATGTATCCAGGTCTTTCAGGACGATCAAAATCTCCCTCAGGTCGTAGATTGTCATCATGTTTAATTGGAGTTCTTCGTTCACCTGGACCAACTTTTGTTGGAGTAGGTCTTTCAAAATCTCCTTCCGGTCGAAGATTATCTTCCGGACGTTTTTGCTTTGGTCTCTCTGCAGGTATGTATCCAGGTCTTTCAGGACGTTCAAAATCACCTTCAGGGCGTAAATTATCGTCATGTTTAATAGGAGTTCTGCGTTCACATGGGCCAACTTTTGTCGGAGTAGGTCTTTCAAAGTCTCCTTCTGGTCGAAGATTATCTTCGGGACGTTTTTGTTGAGGTCTCTCTGCAGGTATGTATCCAGGTCTCTCAGGACGTTCAAAATCACCTTCAGGTCGTAAGTTATCGTCATGTTTAATAGGAGTTCTGCGTTCAGCTGGAGCAACTTTTGTAGGAGTAGGTCTTTCAAAGTCACCTTCAGGTCGAAGATTGTCTTCTGGCCGTTTTTGTTGAGGTCTTTCAGCAGGTATATATTTTGTTTTTTCAGGACGATCAAAATCTCCTTCAGGTCGTAGATTATCATCGTGTTTAATTGGAGTTCTGCGTTCAGCTGGTGCAACCTTTGTTGGAGTTGGTCTTTCAAAGTCTCCTTCAGGGCGAAGGTTGTCTTCAGGACGTTTTTGCTGTGGTCTTTCTGCAGGTATATATCCAGGTCTTTCTGGACGATCAAAATCACCTTCAGGGCGTAAATTATCGTCATGTTTAATAGGAGTTCTACGTTCACATGGGCCAACTTTTGTCGGAGTAGGTCTTTCAAAGTCTCCTTCGGGTCGAAGATTATCTTCGGGACGTTTTTGTTTCGGTCTTTCTGCAGGTATGTATTCAGGCCTCTCTGGACGTTCAAAATCACCTTCAGGACGTAAGTTATCGTCATGTTTAATAGGAGTTCTGCGTTCAGCTGGAGCAACTTTTGTAGGAGTAGGTCTTTCAAAGTCGCCTTCAGGTCGAAGATTATCTTCTGGACGTTTTTGTTGAGGTCTTTCGGCAGGTCTATATTTTGGTTTCTCGGGACGTTCAAAATCTCCTTCAGGTCGTAAATTGTCATCATGTTTAATTGGAGTTCTTCGTTCACCTGGACCAACTTTTGTTGGAGTAGGCCTTTCAAACTGTCCTTCGGGTCGAAGATTGTCTTCAGGACGTTTTTGTTGAGGTCTCTCTGCAGGTATATATCCAGGTCTTTCAGGACGTTCAAAATCACCTTCTGGACGTAAATTATCGTCATGTTTAATAGGAGTTCTACGTTCACACGGACCAACTTTTGTCGGAGTAGGTCTCTCAAAGTCTCCTTCAGGTCGAAGATTATCTTCCGGACGTTTCTGTTTTGGTCTCTCTGCAGGTCTGTACTCAGGTCTCTCCGGACGTTCAAAATCTCCTTCGGGTCGTAAGTTATCGTCATGTTTAAGAGGAGTTCTACGTTCAGCTGGAGCAACTTTTGTAGGAGTAGGTCTTTCAAAGTCACCTTCAGGTCGGAGATTATCTTCTGGACGTTTTTGTTGGCGTCTCTCTGCAGGTATGTATCCAGGTTTTTCAGGACGTTCAAAATCACCTTCAGGACGTAAATTATCGTCATGTTTAATTGGAGTTCTGCGTTCAGCTGGAGCAACTTTTGTAGGAGTAGGTCTCTCAAAGTCACCTTCAGGTCGAAGATTGTCTTCTGGACGTTTTTGTTGGGGTCGTTCAGCCGGCCTATATTTTGGTTTTTCAGGCCGTTCAAAATCTCCTTCAGGTCGTAGATTATCATCATGTTTAATTGGAGTTCTGCGTTCACTAGGACCAACTTTTGTCGGAGTAGGCCTTTCAAAGTCTCCTTCAGGCCTAAGGTTGTCTTCTGGGCGTTTTTGTTGAGCTCTTTCAGCTGGTCTATATTTTTGTTTTTCTGGGCGTTCAAAATCACCTTCAGGTCGTAAGTTATCATCATGTTTGATAGGAGTTCTGCGTTCACCTGGGCCAACTTTTGTTGGAGTGGGTCTCTCAAAATCTCCTTCAGGTCGAAGATTGTCTTCTGGTCGTTTTTGCTGAGGTCTCTCAGCAGGTCTATATTTCGATTTTTCAGGACGTTCAAAATCTCCTTCAGGTCGTAGATTATCATCAGGTTTAATCGGAGTTCTGCGTTCACTTGGACCAACTTTTGTCGGAGTAGGCCTTTCAAAGTCACCTTCAGGCCTAAGGTTGTCTTCTGGCCGTTTTTGTTGAGCTCTTTCAGCTGGTCTATATTTTTGTTTTTCTGGGCGTTCAAAATCACCTTCAGGTCGTAAGTTATCATCATGTTTAATAGGAGTTCTGCGTTCACCTGGGCCAACTTTTGTTGGAGTGGGTCTCTCAAAATCTCCTTCAGGTCGAAGATTGTCTTCTGGTCGTTTTTGCTGAGGTCTCTCAGCAGGTCTATATTTCGATTTTTCAGGACGTTCAAAATCTCCTTCAGGTCGTAGATTATCATCAGGTTTAATCGGAGTTCTGCGTTCACTTGGACCAACTTTTGTCGGAGTAGGCCTTTCAAAGTCTCCTTCAGGCCTAAGGTTGTCTTCTGGGCGTTTTTGTTGAGCTCTTTCAGCTGGTCTATATTTTTGTTTTTCTGGGCGTTCAAAATCACCTTCAGGTCGTAAGTTATCATCATGTTTAATAGGAGTTCTGCGTTCACCTGGGCCAACTTTTGTTGGAGTGGGTCTCTCAAAATCTCCTTCAGGTCTAAGATTGTCTTCTGGTCGTTTTTGCTGAGGTCTCTCAGCAGGTCTATATTTCGATTTTTCAGGACGTTCAAACTCTCCTTCAGGTCGTAGATTATCATCAGGTTTAATCGGAGTTCTGCGTTCACTTGGACCAACTTTTGTCGGAGTAGGCCTTTCAAAGTCTCCTTCAGGCCTAAGGTTGTCTTCTGGGCGTTTTTGTTGAGCTCTTTCAGCTGGTCTATATTTTTGTTTTTCTGGGCGTTCAAAATCACCTTCAGGTCGTAAGTTATCATCATGTCTAATAGGAGTTCTGCGTTCACCTGGGCCAACTTTTGTTGGAGTGGGTCTCTCAAAATCTCCTTCAGGTCGAAGATTGTCTTCTGGTCGTTTTTGTTGAGGTCTCTCAGCAGGTCTATATTTCGGTTTTTCAGGACGTTCAAAATCTCCTTCAGGTCGTAAGTTATCGTCAGGTTTAATTGGAGTTCTGCGTTCAGCTGGTGTAATTTTTGTTGGAGTAGGCCGTTCGAAGTCTCCTTCAGGTTTGAGGTTATCTTGAGGTTTAGTTATAGTTTGTCGTTCAACCTGTTTTGGCTTATAATCCTCACTTGATTTAGAAATGCCTTCAAAAACCCCTTCTGACCTTAAATTATCTTGACGCAATATAACAGTTTTGTTAAAATCTGTTATGTCGTAATTTTTAAATTCTTCTTGAGTTGTTGTGGTGATTTCCGTGTTTTGGGTCGAATAAAATTTATCAACATCATCTTTAGTCCATGTTTTCCGACGCCTGCTTGTAACTGGTGTTTTCTCAGTATATTCCACAGATGAGGAGGTATCAAATGTCATGTTACCCTCAACTTTTAGGTTATCAGTATGTGTGGTAACTAAGGTTCTTTCTACAGTTGAACTAAAATCTACAAAATCGCGTTTACTAGTGGTGTCCTCTGTAAACTCTCCATCTATTTTCGTAAATGTATTACGTCGAACAGGACTTGGCCTAATTACTAATTCCCCAGTGAAGTCTGTTTTGTTGGTAGTAATATCTGAAATATAAATTGAATTACTTTAAAGATATTGTAGTGTATAAAAATTTTAATTATTAAGAAAATAGTTTAGCAAATTTTTTGTTTTGGTTTCAAAATTTATTTTATTTTCATTGTTGATAGCAGTTAACATTTTAACACAGTGAACAGTGGACATTTTAAGTCATTAAAAATAGCTTGTTTAAACGACGTCCCACATGAATTACGTTCTCATTTAGTAAGTAGCATTTAATTATTTGAAAATCGCCTACATAAGATTAATTAAAATACAATTATAAGTATTTATGTTGGATAAAAACTGTTCAACAAAATATCTAAGATTTACACGTAGTACGATCAAAATAATAATATTATGTAATTAATATAATCAGTGAGACTGACATAGTTCCAAAAGTACTTAATATTATATTTATTAAGAAACGAAAATAAATCAAACTCAAATGTGATCAAGACGTAAAATAAATAAAGCTAAAAGTCAATATCACATAAAAACCAACGGCCGTTTCCCTTCAGAAAACAGCTACTCACTTATTAGGACTCTGAAGAGTCATAATAGGGACGAAACCGGTCCAACAATTATGTTCTCCTTAGTGAGCAAAATCAAAGGTAGAGTATTGAAATTTAATTTCTGTCTCTGCTGTCTTTCCTTCGGATATAATTCAATACCTATTTCGGTATTAGCCAAAGGAGTAGTTGTTTTCTGAAGGGAAACGATCGTTGGTTTTTATGTGATATTGGCTTTTAATTTTATTTATTTTATTTTACGTCTTGATCACATTTGAGTTTGATTTATTTTCGTTTCTACAAATTGTCAGCCTGGTTTTATGGTTCCACCTAGTTTTCTAACTGGGTACTACAGCGCCCTTTGATTTTGCTTACTAGAAATAGATGGCGACACCATTTCATTACTTGCATTCTTATTGTCTTCGTAACTAACTTTATTGTATACTGGTGAAGTGTGTAGCATTTGTTAATTCCATTAGAGACTGGTATTGAGAACCTATCTATTTCTTGCTGAAGAGTCCTAATAAGGACGAAACCGGTCCAAGAATGAAAAATGAAAAATGAAAATCAAAGGTAGAGTGTTGAAATTTAATTTCTATCTCTGCTTTTTTTCTTTAGGATATAATTCAATACCTGTTGCGGTATTAGCCAAAGAAAAAGTTGTTTTCTGAAGGGAAACGTTCGTTGATTTTTATGTGGTATTGGCTTTTAGTTGTATTTATTTTATTTATTACTGAAATATAGTCTTTTATGGATTTTTTCAAAAATTTTAGGTCTTATATTTGATTTAAATTACTTTTTGTTTTTTTAATTCTTCTTTTATTTTATTTTCAATCCGGTTATGATAATGAAGAAACACATATTTTTAGATAATTTATTATTTTTTATTTTTTATGGCAATTAATTTTCAGTAAAAGCAAATGAATTTTTGAATTATTATTTTTAAAAACATTTTTTTTATGAATATGTTTTATGAATATTTTTGAATTAATATTTTAAGGAATATTTGAATGAATATTTTAATGAATATTTTAATTTTATTGAATATTTAATTAATATTTAATGAAAATTTCAACAATTATTTTAATGAATTTTTTTAATATATTTAATGAATTTTTAGTTTAATATTTTTTTATATATTGTTTTTATGAATATTTTTACGTAATTTTTTATTTGAATTTTTGTTTGAATATTTTAATAAATATTTTAATAAATATTTTAATAAATATTTTAATAAATATTTTAATAAATATTTTAATAAATATTTTAATAAATATTTTAATAAATATTTTAATAAATATTTTAATAAATATTTTAATAAATTTTTTAATAAATATTTTAATAAATATTTTAATAAATATTTTAATAAATATTTTAATATATATTTTAATAAATATTTTAATAAATATTTTAATAAATATTTTAATAAATATTTTAATAAATATTTTAATAAATATTTTAATAAATATTTTAATAAATATTTTAATAAATATTTTAATAAATATTTTAATAAATATTTTAATAAATATTTTAATAAATATTTTAATAAATATTTTAATAAATATTTTAATAAATATTTTAATAAATATTTTAATAAATATTTTAATAAATATTTTAATAAATATTTTAATAAATATTTTAATAAATATTTTAATAAATATTTTAATAAATATTTTAATAAATATTTTATTAAATATTTTAATAAATATTTTAATAAATATTTTAATAAATATTTTAATAAATATTTTAATAAATATTTTAATAAATATTTTAATAAATATTTTAATAAATATTTTAATAAATATTTTAATAAATATTTTAATAAATATTTTAATAAATATTTTAATAAATATTTTAATAAATATTTTAATAAATATTTTAATAAATATTTTAATAAATATTTTAATAAATATTTTAATAAATATTTTAATAAATATTTTAATAAATATTTTAATAAATATTTTAATAAATATTTTAATAAATATTTTAATAAATATTTTAATAAATATTTTAATAAATATTTTAATAAATATTTTAATAAATATTTTAATAAATATTTTAATAAATATTTTAATAAATATTTTAATAAATATTTTAATAAATATTTTAATAAATATTTTAATTATTATTTTAATAAATATTTTAATTAATATTTTAATAAATATTTTAATAAATATTTTAATAAATATTTTAATAAATATTTTAATAAATATTTTAATAAATATTTTAATTAATATTTTAATAAATATTTTAATTAATATTTTAATAAATATTTTAATAAATATTTTAATAAATATTTTAATAAATATTTTAATAAATATTTTAATAAATATTTTAATAAATATTTTAATAAATATTCTAATAAATATTTATTTTAATAATTATTTTAATATTCATTTTAATGAATATTTTTGTATATTTAATTTTTTTATATATTTTTTTAAATTATTTTTTGTTTTGATTTTTATGAATATTTTTTTAGTATTTTTATGAATACTAGTTATGAATATTTGTCTGAATATTTTAATGAATATTTGTAAGAATATTTTTTTTAATATTTTTATGACTTTTTTTTGATGAATCATTTTTATAAATTTTTTTATGAATATTTTTTTGGATTATTTTTAATGTCTTTACTGTTTTATTTTTAATTAATTCTAATTTAGTAAAAGCAGTGGTCTTTTAATGAATATTTCAATAAATATATTTATTGAATATTTTTAATTGTAAAAGAGAATAATTTTTTAAATAAGTTAAAAAAGTACCTGCAAATTCTCCATATAATTTAAGATTATCTTCTCTGCGAATTACTTCTGTTCTCTCTCCTCTAACAACTTTATAATCTTCACTAATTGTAGTTGTTCCAGTAAAGTTTCCTTCGGGTTTTAAATTATCTACTGGTTTCTTTTGTTGTGGTATTTCAGCAGGGCTCCATTTAGGTTTATCTGGTCTTTCGAAATTACCTTCAGGTCTAAGATTATCTAGCGGTTTTTTTACATCTCGCCTCTCTGCAGGACTCCATTCAGGTTTTTCTGGCCTTTCGAAATCTCCTTCTGGTCTAAGATTGTCATGTGGTTTTATCACATCGGCTCTATCACTGGGCCTCCATTTTTCTGGAGTTCGTCTTTCAAAATCTCCTTCTGGTTTTAAATTGTCTTCAGGTTTTGTTTGTTTTGGTCTTTCAGCAGGACTCCATCCTGGTTTTTCGGGTCTCTCAAAATCTCCTTCTGGCTTCAGATTGTCTTCGGGTCTTTTTTGTTTTGGTCTTTCTGCAGGACTCCATCCGGGTTTTTCTGGTCTCTCAAAATCTCCTTCTGGTTTCAGATTGTCTTCGGGTCTTTTTTGTTTTGGTCTTTCTGCAGGACTCCATCCGGGTTTTTCTGGTCTTTCGAAATCTCCTTCTGGTCTAAGATTGTCTTGTGGTCTTCTTGCATCGGGTCTATCACCAGGCCTCCATTTTTCCGGAGTTCTTTTTTCGAAATCTCCTTCTGGTTTTAAATTATCTTCGGGTCTTTTTTGTTTTGGTCTTTCAGCAGGACTCCATTCGGGTTTTTCTGGTCTTTCAAAATCTCCTTCTGGTCTAAGATTATCTAGTGGTCTTCGTGCGTCAGGTCTATCACCAGGACTCCATTTTTCCGGAGTTCTTCTTTCAAAATCTCCTTCTGGTTTCAAATTATCTTCGGGTCTTTTTTGTTTTGGTCTTTCAGCAGGACTCCATTCGGGTTTTTCTGGTCTTTCAAAATCTCCTTCTGGTCTAAGATTGTCATGTGGTTTTATCGCATCGGGCCTATCACCTGGTCTCCACTTTTCTGGAGTTCTTTTTTCGAAATCTCCTTCTGGTTTTAAATTGTCTTCGGGTTTTTTTTGTTTTGGTCTCTCTGCAGGACTCCATTCGGGTTTTTCTGGTCTTTCAAAATCTCCTTCTGGTCTAAGATTATCTAGTGGTCTTCGTGCGTCAGGTCTATCACCAGGACTCCATTTTTCCGGAGTTCTTCTTTCAAAATCTCCTTCTGGTTTCAAATTATCTTCGGGTCTTTTTTGTTTTGGTCTTTCAGCTGGACTCCATCCGGGTTTTTCTGGTCTTTCGAAATCTCCTTCTGGTCTAAGATTGTCATGTGGTTTTATCGCATCGGGCCTATCACCCGGTCTCCACTTTTCTGGAGTTCTTTTTTCAAAATCACCTTCTGGTTTTAAATTGTCTTCAGGTCTTTTTTGTTTTGGTCTCTCTGCAGGACTCCATGCATGTTTTTCTGGTCTTTCAAATTCCCCTTCAGGTTTAAGATGATCTTGAGGTTTTATAATAGGATAGCGTTCCCCTCGGACTGCATTATAGTCATCTTTTGGTTTTCCAAAAAATGGACCTTCTGGATGCAGATGATCATTATAATTATCTGGATTATGCGGACACGAGTGGCGCCTGTAACAAATAAATATGTTAAAAATAAATAACCAATAATTAATAATAGCTTATATCACAAATAAGGTATTTTCCAACACATTCAAAAGCCATAATAATATGCTACAAATGATGCGCTGTACGCTTTTTAGACAAACTGCATGATTTGTACCCATTGTTAAGGTTTTCGCGAGTGTTGGAACATACCTAGTTATAACTTTTAGTCTAATGAATACAGTGCTGCAAAGATCAAACTCTCGGTCTTACTTTGCTTGGGTTGCATCAAATAATAAATTACTCTCGCACGTGCAGAAATAGAGACGTCACAGTATCAATATTGCTAGAAACAGTTCGAGTTACGTGTGTCACATATAACTGGCAACGTTGATACTGTATCGTTTCTTTTCCTTTGTGTGCAAGCGCCATTTGCTATTCATTTCAACTTAAGCAAAGCAGAATTGAAGGCTTGATCTTACCAGAACGGTATAAGAAATACAAAAAAAAAATAGTTTTTGAACTTTCTACCATCAATATTTTTTTGTGAAGAATAACACAAGTCGACAAAAAAAATATTTTTTTTTTGGATTTCTGTTCTAATGCTTGAATTCTGATTCTAGATCAACAAACACTTAAATTTCTATTTTTTGCTTTTATAGTTGGACATTAACTGGTGGGAAAATAGTATATTATTCAATTTCTAAGATTGTTTTGACAGGATCAGAATTGACGTTTGATTAATATTTTTAATGAATAGAGTCACATCGGAAGAAAAGTTTAGATTTTAAACCCAAAATATTAAAAAATAAAAATATACATAAATTTTATAGTGACTTATTAAATACTCAACTCAACTTAACTCTTAACATAAGGTAATTAACAGTATAACCAAAACAGCCTTTTACAATTAATTGCCAAAAAGTAAAATCAAAATTCGCTCATAAGTTGGAGGGACTCAACCAATAAACAGAATAAATCTGTGGAAATACACAAATACCAAACCAAAAAATAAGAGAAATGAAAGCAATTAAAAAATTAAAGAAGAAAATGTAGGAAGATTTTGGTGCAAAATTGGCTATTCAGATAATTGAAAGTCCTGGTACAGACTAAGAAATATAAGAGGAAGAAAAGCAGAAAAAAAACATCTGGAACAATATGAAGTGAAACTCTCAACAAAAAGAGGAAGATATATAGAGATTGGAGACAATCTTATGGAACAGAAACTTTAGACGAAATAACAAATATGAAGACAGGAAATGTGATAATAAAAAACATGAAAATATAAAAAGGATAGGAGCAAAGGAAAAAGATACAGGATGGGTAAGCAGAATTTAGGGCAAAGAAATAAATAAATGACAATAATATGAAACAAGGAGAAGCCTTAGCTTGTTAATAGGTATTCGCAAGTATCATGAATAGGTTAAATAAAATCACAAAAGACAAAATCGCTCCAGACTTTTATATCTGGTACTCCATGCAGACTAACTGACAAATTTGTGGTTAGATGGCAAAACCATTAGTGCGTAATTGTTCAATATTTCAATTTGTGTTATAGACACGCAAAAAAGGTTCAAATAAAAGTTATATGGATTTGAAAAATACATGTTTCAAAAATATTTTTGGATGTACAGGGTGTTGTGTTTTTGCCTGGTAAATAAAAATGTATATTTTTTAAATAGAACACATAGTATTTTATTTTTAGAATGGTTTGGTATTCAAGTCTGAAATATATTTAAAATAGAGAATGATGCAGACCCCAAATTAAATTATCATAATTTGGGTAGAGTTAGATTGATTTTAAAATTGATTAATATACAGACTTAATGTACTAAGCTAATGAATAGTGGTGACGGAATTGGTTTATTTTATACAGAGTGTCTTGACTAATTTTAGGTTCAATTTACTCAAATTTTTCAAATGCAACTCCCTGTATATTGTTTTAGTATAAAATTCCTTATAAGTTTGCCTATAAAACGATACCAATATGTTAGTCAATAACACATCAGTGCTTAATTGATCGATAGCTGTTTTGTTACAAATACAAATACGAAAAAATGTTTAAAATTAAAGTTGTATGATTATATTTAACAGTTATTCTTAAATATACAGGTTGGTCCATAAATTCATTTGCTATGTTGTATATAGGGTTTGCTAAAACGTGGGGATATGATTTTCTCAATTTTTTAAATGAAATACCATGTATTAACTAATTGGTGATATAACATATAGGATATTCCATTTAAAAAATTGAGTGAATCGTTACCCCGCATTTTGTCACACCCTTTATACAAAATAATAAATAAATGAAGTCTTTTAAAATTCTTTGACAATGAAAAAACATTCAAATATGTATAACTATCTTTTTTTGTTTGTTTTGCTTTAAAAATGTAAAAGTTTGGTCAGCCCCTCGTTTATGTTTATATTTTCCTACGACCACTTAGGAAAGTAAAATATATCACACTATATAGTCCTATGGAAAGTGCCCTATATCACACGCGTATGAATAAGAATTTACTTTCCACCCGTGTACGAATATGCTACTTTCCGCAGCAGCTGTCACAAACAGTCAAACACATCATTTCTATTTTGATCTATGTAATGTCCATATTAATACTAAAATCGATATGATTGTTAAATTATTGAAATTGTTGTAAATTAGATCCTAAATATTTATCTTTAACAATTATTATTAAAATAATTTTAAAATAACTAAGATATGTTTGCTTTTTATTCTGGTTAAACACATAACCGATTAGATCATTTAATTGACGCAAGGCTTATTAGCTCAGATGGTTAGAGCGTCAAACTTATCAACTTTGCCATTTGAGACCTGGCGAGCGACCGCGTTTAAATCCTGGCGGGGCCAGAATTTTTTTGTTATTTAATTTTTTTTGTTTAGAAGATATGAAAATTGAATAAATACGATTATTGTTGATTATTTTTTTAAATACATTTTAATTATTATAATAATAACCTGGTTTTACATTTTTTGATGAAATTATTTTGTGGTCGTAGGAAAAATATTGTACATCACTTGTGTGAAAAGTGATTTTCCACACTCGTGTGATAGTCGCACTCGGCTTGTGCCTCGTGCGACAATATTTCCCACTCGTGTGACAAATGTCACTTTCCACACTCGTAATGTAATATACTATTTCAGTATGTGAAAGTGGAACAATCGCATATTATATTGCTTACATATTTTTATATTTTTCAATATTAGTATCTGGATTTGCCATCTTATCACAGAAATTGTTCATATAGAATAAAAATAATTAAGAGTAAAGAAAAAGGCGATGATATTAAACAGAAGAGTTCAAATCAGTGAAACATAATTGCCCAATCACCCAGTAAAGAGAATGGGTATTGAAGAAAAATTGAAATAAAAAAGTATTGTAATGCAGTTGCTGTACCGACAATAAGATATGATTCAATAATATTAAAACTAGAAAAGACAGATATCTGAAAAGAGTAACGGAAACAAGGTAGGGGTTAAAAATAAAAAGAAAACAGAAAAGCCATGGGCGTCGTTTGGAGGGGGCAAGGGGGGGCAGTTGCCCCTCTCTGGCTTTTACGACTTAACGTGTAATATATGAATTACTGATATTTTGTTAGGTAGGTACTATAGGTTCTTTAAGCCTGTTACATCCCAAAAACATAAAAAATAATACTTTTTTTACTTCCGATCAGAAATGAAAATAGTGGACAAATTTGGAATCAACAATTTTGAAGCTGAATGCCAAACGTGAACAGCTAACTGGACTACGAAAGAGATTCTTTCACACACTGAGCTCTCCGTTAATGATATAGCTAAACATGGCTGCAGTTTACAACGAATTAAAATAGGCGACTTGGCTAGAGTTGCCACCTTTTTGAAAAGTGAATAAAGGACATTTTCAAGAAACCTTAGACAGACTGGCTTTATGAATGCAAGTAGGGCGGTCGCGTAGGGTATCACGGTAAACCATCTAAAATGCATCGCAGGCATTTTTCTTGTTGAACAATAACATCTAAATTAGGTATTTTCATCATAATTGAATAAAAAAACAACATAAACATAACTAAAAAAGATTAAAAACTAAAAAAATATTTTGAGGAATGGTTCCGCTTGTGCATCCTCTGTATGCAACAGGCGCACAAACGGAACCATACCTCTAGGGCCTAGGGATTACTGAATTTGCAGGTTGAAACAGAAACAGAAACTGTCGAAAGCGGCAACCAACTATTCGCTCAAAATGCACACAAGATTTTGTCTACGATCACATTATTTTAAGAGATAGATATAAAAACTGAAAATTTGTCATATGTAGTGTATGATGTGTTGCCTATATCTACGTTAATCATGAAAAACGGAGTTGATATTCAAATAATAGATAACTTGGATAATAAAACAAAAATACATCAAACTACGTACAGATAACTTGAAAATCATTTTTTTAAAAGATATAGTATTATATTAAATCTAATTTAAATTAGGCGAGCAACAAAGCTGTCAAGTTTTCTGCTCGGCGAGCGACAAAGAAGTTAATAAATGTCAGTTCGCGGAAATCGTCAACTTTGCGGTTTTATTTCGAAGCCCAAAAGCCTACTTTGGATAATGATTATAGAAAAATAGTATTTTATGTTTGATTTTGCAGCCTCCAAAGAAGCCTTGTTTTTTTATGAAGTCGTACAATTCTTGACAACTTTCATAAAAAGCACAGAAAAAATTCGCTCAGAAAATGCTGAACTAGCAGAAACACTTAATAAATATGAAATTAAAGAAAACACATTTGGAGTATTTTTAAAACAGTTTAAAACAACTTCCCATTTTTTAGTGTCCTTGAATTTGGTTTTAATTTTCAATCCCAACAGTCTGAATTCTACATCACCTCAAATAACAATAAAACCGCAAAATAACCAAAATAGTTTAGATATTATAATCTTTAAACGTTGGTTTTAGCCGCAGAAATTTGTTTGGTTTGTTTGAAAAATTGAACTTTTTTCGACAGCTGCACATAATATGTAAAATGATGAAGTGCGTTTGCAAAAACAGTACTGGGACTGGGTTTTATTTGTGGGAAAGTGAGGGTCACGTCGGCGTCGGTGCTGCTGCGAATAAATTAATTACGAAAAATATTGAAATATAGTTTTTAAAAAGGACATGTTCAGGTTTAAAAAGTCACAAGAACAATTTGTTTGGAAAAAGGACAGGTTTCAATCCTAGACTGGGCTATACATGATGAGTTTTCTGTTATCCATATTTTTGGTAGAGAAAGAAATTTTAAATTTGCGTTCTCCTAAAATATTTGTTTGTGTACGTCGACGTGTTTGAGTGAGTTTTTTTTTGTTTTCGTGTTTCAATAAATATTTAATTTTTTTTTATTATTGTGTATGGCTGTGTCTTCTTGTTCCTAATTTTTATATCACACCTTCTTTGTTTTCCAACAAACAAACATTTTAATTTTTTTTTAATTTTGCACCTCCCTATAGAATTGTATAACGACACCCATGAGAAAAGCTGAAGAAAGGATGGATGGATAGGCTGAAGCAGATAGGAATAAGAAGAGGAAAAACAATATACCGGGTGTTCAAATTAAAGGGTTACAGCTAAATACCGTCTTTTATGAAAAAAACTTTTCAGACGAAAGTTTTATACTTTTTTTAAAAAAATTTTTTGCCTAAAATCGTTTTTTATAGCAAAACATAATATGGCCAACTTTTCTTTCGCGCAGCAAAATTTTCAAGTAGCTGTTACTCGAAAAGTTTCTTATTTTTTATGTACTTTAAGAATATCAAAAAAAAATGGGGTTCCAATTTAAAAAAAAAAGTCCATGTCGATATGGCCATATTATGGTCAGCTATAAAAAAATGAATTTAGCCAAAATGTTTCCCATAAAAAACTATAAAACTTTTGTCTGAAACTTTTTTTTCTAAAATGCATGTTTTCGGCGGTATTTAACTGTAACACTTTAATTTGAACACCCGGTATAAAATCAAAATACCTAGATACCTATGACAGCAAAAGCAAGAGACAAAGGAAAAAAGAAATGGACCCAAGAGTTAGCAAATGCGGCACCTGAAGTCACTTCAATGAAAGGGGTTATAAAAAAGAAAAAAATAATGTCAACACGTGGCCCTCTTTAGATAGAAAATATTTGCTAAAACTTGGTGCATGTTTCAGCTTACCTTAAATTCTGCATATACATATACACTGCTCTAAAAAATTAACGCAACGACAGCAAAATTCCATATTTTTGGTGCAGTGTAGTTAATATTTTTATAAATATTTTTATGAATCTTTTATTTTTTCTATAAATCATTTTTTTTTTTAATGAAAATGTATGATGAAATAGGTACCATTTTTTAACCATAACAGGCTTATCCTTTATAATTCCATACACTTTTACACGTCACATAAAATAATAGGTTCATTTTGAAAATATAACATAACTATTTTATTAATCGAATTCATTTCTTTAGTTACCGCGCAGTTTGACAATCGATTTCTAGGTCATCCTACAATAAATTAGTATCCTATAACCCAATAACTAAGACAATTTTATTTATTATAATTGAAACTCTGTGGTAGGTACCGGATTGTCTATTCGATTCAAACTAAAGCTAATGCGGCAACCTGTATCTGAATGTGATGGCCTACATTTCGTAAAGGCTATAAAAAATTAAGTCTGATCGATTAACAAAACTTCTCTTTTGTGTATTTTTAGTGTGGGGGATTTTGATGTAATACTGCAATAGTCAGAAAATCAGAATAATGTTACTATTAGTAGTCCGCTGGGTCTTAGAATAGAATACTTTAGGTAACTATGTTATTTATATAAACATATAGCACGTGAGAAAAAAACAGAATAGTTACAAAATAAACAAATCATGAGATAAAACCTGCAAACAATCAGAAACACAAATTATAAATATTTATGTTCTATTACAATTAAATTAAATATCAGTAATTCTTAAAACCTAATTGTAAAATGTCTTAATTAAAAAGGCATCACTATAAACAAAATAGTTTTAGGGTATCTTGAATGAGAAGACCCAAGGAGATTACACTATCACCACGGAAAGTAATGTAAACGAACATGCTTCAACAATTCAGAAATATAATAGAAACTGCTGCATTCAAAGTAAATTTTCAATCATTTTCTAAAATAAATTAAGTTTATCGATTTTAAACTAAATGAGTTTTTTATGTTTTCAATAACCTATATCTAGGTAGTCGAATGAAGTCAACGTTTCTAGAGTTATAAAAGAGTGAATACGAATACTAGACTGAGCATAAAATAAGAGAGCCTTTTTATGAATTTCTATACAATATGTCTCACTAAAAATTTTATTCTTGATAAAATGTTCTTCATGGTCCAAAACTTAAAATGCAACCATCAGATATCAATTTTGTTAAGCCGTATATTGGGATCTGTCCGATGGGAGGAGCCAAAAAATATAGCGGATATAAAGTGACAATTTTCCCAAAGAGATAGGATTAAACATAGAGTGAAAATTTAAATTAATATAAAATGATAAGCATTCGTGAAATTTGCTCGTGGGCTGAAACAAAGCCAGATAATAGGAACTTTATTGAAGGGGAAAGAGTTTAAAGGGCCTGGAGGTAAAAATCAAGTTAAAAGTAACCGTGGAACCGTGAACATCACGGCGTACTGCTTGCAGAAGTCCCACATTAAAAAAAGCCCCAACAAATTGATGGGTAAATTTCAACATGTGGCAAAATTGAAATGATGGTATGTTCGTGCAAAGCTGGTTTGGGGGAAAAGTGCAAACATATTATTGCAACTCTAATGTTCTGTAATAGGTAGGTTTCTAACCTCACTTTTACATCAATAGTGACAAAATGTCATAATTATGTTACTGAATTTATAAAATTTTTATTTCAGACGTAATATAAACGAAATAGAAGAGCTTTCGTGCACCGATAAGGAGCGCTACTTTGAAATGGAATGAACAGACTTTCATATTCTGTGTAATATTTTTTATTTTTAATGCTTTCATGCAAGCCACTAACAAATCAATTTTTTCCAAAGTGATTTGCAACACTAACAAAATGTTTCGCCTTATATAACTTATATCTTCATGTGAGCAGCTGTTGCATCCAGGGATCGAGCAAATCAGTCTGGCCCTTCGTTTAACACAGCAACTTTTTTTATCTTCCATTTTCACTTTTATTCGCAAAATTCATAGTAATTATGCACGTTGACACTGATGTATACGTAAACGCAATATATTTCTAATAAAGTGTTACCTAAAATTTCATTTTTTACCACCAGACGTCGTACCGTCATCAGATACATCCCAATACGAAGACAGTTGGTGGCATATGAAAATCTTTATTATTAATATTAGGAAAAAAAGTTATTCTTCATAAAACGTCGAGCGCTTGGTCTAAAACCTAAAATACAACCATCAGATATCAAATTTAATCAGTCCTATACGAGGTTTGTCTAAAATAAAGGTACTTTACTCTTCAGCAAAAATCATATTTTTTGACAAACCTCGTATACGCTTTAAAAAATTGATATCTGATGGTTGCATTTTAAGTTATCGATTATGCAGAACTTTTTATCAGGAATAATTTTTTTTACAAAATCAATAATAAAAAAGTTTTCTATATGGTTCCAACTTAGTATCTTAGTATCTTTAATAAATTAATCTCTACAGGAGTCCCTGTGCCTACCTCCCATTTGAGAAAATTCTTTTTGCCCTTTTTTGTTGAACGAAAATAGCTTTAGATTCTTTACAGTTGATATTATTTTTCGTTTTTGAGTTATGATTTTTTTTTTTTAAATTTCAACCCCCCCTTAAACCCCCATTTTTATTCAGATATTTTCAGAATCAATAGACTTCATCTTCTTGATTTTTTTGATTTTTACTAAAAATTTGAATTTGATATCGTTTTTTGTTGCTAAGTTAGGATTTTTTTCAATATGTCAACCCCTCTTATGCTCCTATTTTTACTTATTTTTTTTTTTCAGAATCATTAGGCTTCATTCCCTTGTAGAGCTTGATTTTAAATTAATATTTCATGTTGATATCGCTTTTCATTTTTGATTTTGATTTTTAAATTTAAACATCCCCTCATTTTTAATCAAGGGCTATATTTTTTTATGAAGCAAGTTTTTTGCTAAAAATTTCAAGTTAATATTATTTTTTGTTTTTGAGTTAGGATTTTTTTAATATTTCAACCCCTTCAACCCCCCATTTTAATTTAGATTTTTTCAGAATCAAAGGGCTTCTTCCTCTTATAGAGATTGATTTTTGCTAAACATGTCAAGCTGATATAATTTTTCGGTACTGAGTTAGGAATTTTTTAAATGTTTCGACGGACGGATGGACGGACGGACAGACGGACGGACAGACGGACGAAGCGAATGCATAATACTCTTCACAGACTACTCTGTGAAGATATAATAATAAGAAAAATGTTTAACTAAATTGGGGGATAATGATAATCAATTATTACTACAGCTAAATAAAATTTTAAATCTCTATCGGCTCTTTTATATCTGTTAAATATTTAAGTGTTGTTATTTCATAATAAAATTCGTCACTAACTACATCCTTTGATTCGCCTTGCGTAAATGCCAGTTCAAACTCAACGCATTTTTGTTTTAAATTGTCGGGTTTAATTTCATAAAACCGTAGTACTTATTTTTTATTAATTTATTTAACGTTAGTGTATTTCTTTCTAACTTCGAGGTTTAAACACCATCACTGATCAGAAATTTATCCGAATCCTCTGATGTTCTAACCAACGTCCATGGACTCGGGACCGACAGCTTTACATCTCCTCCGAAAGATGACACGCACCACGTTAATATAGCGCCAGCCTTCTGTGCTATGCAACTACGCCGGCAGTTTGTTTATAGGTATGCCGACTTTCATTGGATAGTCACACATACAAGTACTAACTGCGAGCGACCCTATTTGACTGCATATACCGATATAAAGAGTGAACTTGATTAGCCGGGCCGCTGCCCTTAGTAAAAAGTTTGAAAACATTGCTACAATACGAACAAGAATGAAACTTTTTTTCTACTGACATACGAACTCTGTTACAGTGTAATATAAGTTTCATGACCAAATTGAATTTTTTTCGCCATATACGCACTTAAAGCTTTGGTTTCTTCCAAAAGTCGCAGTCGCTGACGCCTGCGACCGAGTAGCCGCGACCGAGT
Organism: Psylliodes chrysocephalus; assembly: GCA_927349885.1. Lineage (NCBI taxonomy): Eukaryota > Metazoa > Arthropoda > Insecta > Coleoptera > Chrysomelidae > Psylliodes > Psylliodes chrysocephalus. The sequence continues at coordinate 34,500,604 of OV651821.1, forward strand.
CGTTGAGACATATCTAATGTATTTAAATGTTGACTGTGACACAGGTCTCACTGTATTTTTCTAAAATATAATAGAAATACGATTATAGTTATGGTAGGTGTTGAATTACATTCAACAAGTTACAACAAGCTCATCAGTATTGCATCAAATGTACACTAAGCTTTAATTTTCGATTTTTACTGCGTCTCTGTAAGCAGCACTTGATGATGAACTGGTTCATCACATATCCAAGTTCCCACCCGATTATAGGGTCTCATAGGAAGGTAATCTTTGATGAGTTTCAATACGTTATTGAATGCATGCCTTGAAACTCTGAAGAATGCTTTGAATTTTGTCTCATTGTCTTTTAAGTGGTTTTTAATAAGAATTGCTTGAAATCCCTCCATCCCGCTTAGTCGAAACATCTTATTAACTTTTGCCCTTTTTTCTTTAGGAGGAATTATTACTACCACACATAATCTGGCTATCCCGAAGCAGTCTGGAGCTGGGATACATACCAGAAGCACGGAGAAGGGCCAGAGTCACCTTTATTCCAAAAGTAGGGAAAAAGGATACCACACATCCTTAATCCTTCCAACCAATCAGCCTCATATCCTTTGTATTAAAAACAATGGAGAAGGCTGTTGATAATTATATCAGAACGGAAGTCCTAGAGAGGGTGCCACTCCACCACAGCCAACACGCGTACCGAGCAGGAAGATCTACAGAAACTGCCCTGGTACAGTTGACTGACGTAATCCAGAATGCACTGACAAACAAAGAAACGGTCGTGTGTGTCTTCCTAGACATAAAAGGAGCTTTTGACAACACGCCACACGAATCTGTAAAAAGAGCACTTACATACAGAGGAGTAGATAACATCACATCCAGATGGATGGCTCAGCTGTTATTTACTAGAACTACAGAGACACAGATAGGGCAGGACAACATCTCCATCTGCACAACCAGAGGATGTCCACTAGGAGAAGTTCTATCCCCACTAATGTGGAGCCTAATCGTATACGAACTTCTATGCAGATTGACTGACCTCGGCATACCATGTCAAGGTTATGTCCTGTCGGGGCATACCCTGTCAAGGTTATGCCGACGACATAGTCATATTTGCTAGTGGCAAGTTTAGTAATATCCTGTGTGATATAGTGCAATGAGGACTAGAACAAACCAAAAGATGGTGCCGTGAAGTGGGAGTATAAACCCTACAAAAACAACACTAGTAGACTTTTCAAGGAAAAGAAAACTTAATTTCAAAACCGTTACATTGGACGAGATAGATATAGAATGGAAAAGTGAAGTCAAATATCTAGGCCTAACCCTGGACAACAAACTTCTCTGGAACACACATGAGAAGGAAGTAGTAAATAAGGCCACAAAAGCCCTAATGGTATGCAGAAACATTGCAGGTAAACGATGCAATAGTGAGAACAATCATCACTTACGGGGCTATAGCCTGGAGTAATAGAACTAGTTTAGCTACTACGAGAGCTAATATCTCAAAAGTACAAAGACTAGCCTGTGTTTGCATTACTGGTGCAATGAGAACCTGTTCTACGGCCGCAATGGAGGTGATCTTAAACCTCACCCCTCTACATTTGATGATAGAGAATGTGGCAAAAGGGACACGATATAGAATGATCAGGAACGGAGTAATCAGACGAAAGTCTACTTGCTTCAAGACTAAAGATACCTAGGACATGCCCCAGGATGAAATACTAAAGAATTACAGTTTTGCGAAAAACTTCAAAACCACAGAGCTGGGCTGCAAGAAAGAATGGAAAGACGTGCTATTCACTGGTTTACGGACGGTTCCAAAACCATAGAAGCAACTGGAATAGGAGTGTATGGGCCGAGAACCAAGCACTCCGAAAGCTTGGGAAAATACCCAAGCATCTTCCAGGCGGAAATTCACGCCATCGAGAAGTGTATCCAGTTTAACATCGAGAGAAACTATCATAGACAAGAGATTATTATCATGTCCGATAGTCAAGCAGCCATCAAAACGCTGAGCTCTTACGTAATCAGCTCAAAAATGGTCTGGAGATGCCTAGAACAATTGAATGAGCAAGGCGAGAAAAATAGAGTTACTCTCACTTGGGTCCCAGGACATAACGGGGTACAGGGTAACGAGATTGCAGATAGTCTTGAAAGGAAAGGGGCTCAAACACCCTTTGTAGGACCTGAGCCGTTCTGCGGTATCAGCAGTAACATAATATTAGGAGAGATTAAAAAAGAATTGGGCAGTAAATGAACCGATAATTGGAACAATCTCTTGGGGCTGAGACAGGCCAAGATACTTCTGGGTGAATATAACCAGAAAAGATCGGAAGCCTGCATCTGCCTGAGCAAGAACAGGCTACGTATTGTAACAGGGATCCTTACCGGGCATTGCCGATTAAAAGGACACCTAAGTAAACTGAGAGTAGTAGAGGATAGTGAGTGCAGATTCTATGAGGAGGTGGAGGACGAAACCTCCATTCACATCCTAATTGAATGTGTAGCACTCCAGAATCCAAGGGCACTATACCTAGGAGGATATCAAATAGAAGAGGAAGATTTACCTAACTTGAAGCCACTTCAAATTCTACATTTCCTTGAGAAAATAGGATTGGAAGGGTCGTTATAGGCATTGAGACATTTCCTTAGTGCATTGGCGACAGAAGGGGACACAATAGATCTTTTAGGTCGCAGTGTATTAACACCCCATTCTTAACATAACATAACTGTTTTTGTAGACGGCTTGCGGCTGCCCTTGTTTCTGCACACCCATAAAAACGTCTCTTTGAAAGAAGTCTAAGTTGAAACTGTCTTTGCAATAACTTCATTGTTTTTCTTACTGTGATATGCTGCTCTAATTGGAACCACCTAATGTCCAAACATCGTGCGGTAACACTCACTTGAAGATATGTAACATCAAAAATGTGCTTGACTGTGATCGATTAATTTCGCAAAAAAGAGTTGTGTCATGCCATTTACTCGATATTGTGTTTCGCGTATATTAATTGTAAACGATTTATTTAATAAAAATATCCGGAACACCTATTAGAATGTTATGTACTGATTAATTTATTAGTCTTATTGAGTACTAATTATTTCTTTATTAGAGTCGGCCATAATTAATTTGAATTCAATTATTACTTATTTATTCAAACTTTCCGAAACCTATTAATGTGTAATTTTAGTTGCCTATACTGTCTAGTAGGAAACTGGATGATTCCACTACCATATTATAGGGTTTTTTTGTTTCAGATTTACAATGGAGAATTACATAGTTGGTTAGTTAGTTTTTGAATATATGGAACTGCAACTGTTTTCCAAGTATTGGCGAATAGAGATCGATAAAAATATTAATATTTTACTGAGACTAATTTTAAATTTACAGATTGTCTAATATTTTAATGTGACCCACTAATTATAAAAATGTATTTTCCTGTTAAATATTTAGATACTATAGTTTTGTAAGTTTCATTTGTACATTCATTTACCTATTATGTACATAGGTTTTAAGTAAAATAATATTTATATTTTACTTCCTGCATTAGATATATATGGAATTTTAAAAATTATACGACATTCAAGGACAATATTCTTATCTACCTACATAAAATATTGCATAATGTTCACATATTTTTCAAACAATTTTTTTATTACGAAAATTACATCGTAAAATATTCATTTAAATACTGACAGTGCATTTAAAATTTCCATTAAATTGGTTTAAACTAAAAATAATTTTGATTATTTTATAGCATTTACACGTTACAAGCAGTGGGTTTTTTAAAAAATATTAATCTTTTAAATAATTTTTTTTATTATTTAATATAGAGTTCGAAATTACAAGAGTTCAAAAAAATTATTCACAGTATTAATAGTAGTTTATGTTATAAAGACGAAAAGTTGAGGCGAGACGTAGTCGAGTATGGCAACTCGTAGGAGTCCGAGAATTCACTTTTCGTCCGTGTTTCGTACATTATTTTTTATTCGAATGTGCTTATATAGATATTTAAAAAATATAGAATTTTAAATCTGAATAATGATTTTCAATTTTTCTTATGACTGAGATGGTTGTGATCGATCAGAATAGCTAGAGCTAGGTATATTCTTAATAAGAATTGAATAATTGTTGTCATGTCAGTATGCGAATGTGTAAAATTGATTTTATTATATTTAATTATTTTTCTCTTATTCAATTAAAAATGATTCTATTCAAATTTGATGTAGATAGATTATGGATTATGGACTACTAATTTATAATAAAAAGAAAATCAGCAGCAGTATTATAAAAGGTAAACTGCAAATAAAACAGAATGGTTAAATAGCAAAGCCTGCGGCCTAGGATACAAAATACTTTCTGTATTCGAATATGTCAAAAAACATCGTTTTTCGGACAGAAAACATAGTCGAAAAGTATAACTTTTGTATATACTTCATAAAGTACTTTATCGGCCATGGCCTCTAAAGTTAAGTGTATAAAGTGTTGTATACCGATCAGAATTCTTCAATCTGAGGTAGGTTCTTTCATAACCATTTTTGATTTTTTTGGCATCAACTTCAAAGATGCCAAATTTGCCGCGTCTCCAATTTTTGGGGGGTGCCCGTAATTAATTCTTTGTCACTACTCACTTTTGTATTTTTTTGACACCAATTTTTAATAAACTAGGTAATTAAATTAATTTGACATGAGCACATTGACATAACAGAAATTGTTCAATTGATCTCATAGCCAACTGAGTTAAGGAAAAAATATTGGAAATAATATCATTTCAGATTTAATTTTCTATATATTTTTTAATATCTAAGCACATTAGAATAAAAAACAATGCATAAAACACGGACGAAAAGTGTTTTATTCAGACTTCTACAAGTTGTCAGGCTCGACTACGTCTCACCCGGCAAGCGTCTCATAGTCGCTCAAAAAACTCAACTTTTCGTCCTTGTAACAAACTAATATTTCAGCAGTTCATTTGAAGTATATTAAATAGAAATGGTATCTAGTTTGAAGGGAATTGTGAGGTGTTCCGACTGCAGGGTTCACACCATTAATTATAAAACTGACAGTTCAGGAGTCGCTTTTGGACTTGTTCTAATTAATGTAAAGTTGGTAGAATATGGGCTTCAAACTATGGATGCATACTTTAGTTTTGACCTTACGAATATGGAGCAGACGACTGAATGAATGACTCTTAAAAGAAAACCATATAATATATAATAAAATTAAGATTATCTAAAATGTTATTACCAAACCCATAAACTAAAATGATTAATTTGAGGTGTTGTTTGATTCTGTAGACTTACAAATAAATCTCTCGGCGTATCTAAATATATAGTTTGAATTAAGCACCTAGAAACTTCTGTGTACGCAGTTAGATTATTATTTTTCTAATATAGATGGTGGTACTTTATTTTTTATGCATCTAAATATGTGCAATAAATATTAGTATTCATATGATATACCTAACTTTGGATAATTCGCTTTCAATTATAGTTACATATTTACTATAAATCTTGTTTTATACATTGATTTTTTACTTTCTAGTAACCCGCAAGGAAAGTATCTACACGAATCATGATTTTTTCGACAGAGTTTTTGACAGATCTTTCTATTTTTGGGTCCCCTGAACCCGTATTGACCATTTTTGTGAAGATGTCTGTCTGTATACCCGATAAATCAAAAACAGATATCCTTCCTGTAATAATTATAATACTGTAAAAGACGAGAAAATTGTGTGAAAGTTGATTTTTGTTCCAAGAGGCATTTTATCTCGAAAACAGATACGAGACGAGAGAGCGTCACCTCTACACGGGAATTTCTCGTTTTTCTCGAGCTTTTTCGAACTCTCTCGAGCAATTTACTATTTGAAATTTTCAATTGCTTACGTAACTTAAAATTTAAACATTCCAGGTTTCCAGATAGTCAAAACGTTAACTATAACACACACGTATTCTATAATGGTAACAAATAATACGTGTGTTATTGGGATTTTATAAATAGTGATTTATAAGAAAAATTATGTCATTTATTTAAAATTACTTTTAAATGGCAGCTGCAAGAAGTTTTAAAATTAAAATTTCAAACGAAAAAGGTGATATTCATCGTCACATGTTAGTTAAAAATGATTACGGGAGTATACATAATAGTTTTTTGAGATATTTTTCATAAATAACTTTACTTTAAATATTATAGTCGATAAAACTGCAGTTAATTGAAAATGTTAATAGAAATTAAAGAATGTGATAAAATTTAAATCATTGCACTTATTTTTAAGTGATTTTAATTTACTCTATTAAGTAAATATTCCAATCAACGATAAGTGTGTATAAGAAATTTTTATCAAATTTGATGCTTGATTATGGGTTTCGAAGTGATGTAGAACTTTTTAACGAGTTTTTCTTGTGAAATGTAAAATAAACTTTTTTCCATTTGCATAAAACTTTTTGGACACACTTTTTATGTCAGATTTTATGTTGTAGGTACAACTTGTTAGGTAATCTAGAACAATTTTTTATATGGCGAATTATTCCAGGCAACAGACAAACAAGTTATTATTATAAAAGTTTTAAAGCTTAATAAAAAAGTTTGACCTAATGAAATAGCGCAATAATGTTCCGTATGCCGGAGATGTTCTAAATCAGTCAAACTCAACGTGCGGCCAGCGGCCCTCGCTTTTCTTTGCGGCCCGAAACACTATTATTAAGAAGGTGCTTTTTAAAACTATTGGTTTCTATTTTTAAACTTTTAAGCGAAATGCGCGAAAACATTCATCGGTCGCTGCGCTAAATTTCACGCTAATTTTTAAATAAACGTCTGGATCATGGGGTTACTGCAAAAACAAGATAGTTCCACTATCGGCATTTTCGAGATAAGTACATTTTCGTCTCCAAAATAGTTTAAATAATATACGGCATAATCAAGACAAGTGTGAACAAAGTCTATATTCATGATAAACAGATGGTCAATAAAAACTAAATCCATATAAATACAATAATACATAATATGCACAAACAAGATGAGTGGCATTTATACCGAATTATTATCATAACATTGTGTTCAGTTGCTAAGAATAGTGTGTCTACCAAAACCAGATAAGAATCATGTAACTTATTTTTTCTAAATGTATTTAGTCCGATTACTAATAGTGTTTCTGCCAAAACAAGGTAAAAGCCGGAACACTTATTTTTGTTAAATGTATTTGTTGAAATGCTTCAACATTTTGCCCAAGCCATTTGTTTTGCATAGAGCTGTCTCTGGTCTTTCTCGATTGATCCAAAAGAAAGATGATTATGTCACCCTTTCTTTCCACGATACAGCTAACCTTCAAAAATTAATAGATGATAACACGTGATGTCCTAATCGCCGAGGTGAATGAATGATTAATTGGTCAAGCTGTAACGAGTAATTGGTCAAGCAGTAACGAGAGGGGATGCTGCTCCTCTCCATATTGTTTGCGCGTTAAAACGACCAGAAGCATTTCTTAAATCACCGAAAAACATCCAAACAACACTGAAACATCAGCTTTTCGCATTGCTTGATAAACCCAAGCCATGCCAGCAGAAGAATGCTTGAAAGAGTGGAAAAAAGCACTGAAAATACTTACAAAAAAGTGCACATTAGTAATGCCAAGAAGAAAGATTTACTAAAACTTTCCAAAGCAGGTGCTCACCATTAATATAACAATCTACCTTTATCCAATAATGTTAAAGACACTTCCTGAACCTTCCACAGAAGCCAGTGACGCAAACATTGAATATTATGACTTGCACAGTGCACATGGATTCTTGTGTGCGAACTCGACATGATACGTATCGAATAGAGAGAGACATTACATAAGAATTGCAGTTTGTCGAAAAAAGATAGGCGTCTCAATACCTGCGATATCGAAAGATAAGAAACCCACTACCCACTGTATGTAGACAGCTAAAATAATCTAAGTGACGTTTTCAATCTTTTTTGTTTTGTTACCAATCGATATATTCTTAGTTTATATTTTGTAAAGCGTAATTATGTTTTAAATTCTTTTTTTTTTTTTTTTTTTTTTTTTTTTTTTTTTTTTTTTCATTGAAGATATCGAATTCTAGAAATGTGAGTTATCTTGTTTTTGCAATAACCCGATGAGATATATTTATGTTTTGTGTTTTATTTATTAGAGGTTCCCACTAACTAATTTGAAATAGACGACCTAAATAAAGGGTCATATTCAAAAAATATTGCGGCCTGTGTAACATAGTAAACATACGTATGTGGCCCATAGGAAAAAAAGGTTGGGTATGGCTGTTCTAAATTAAGAGTAGAGTAGAGTAAAGCTCTCTTTTTCTGTATAAAAAAACTATCCAAGGGACAGCATTTGTGATAATTTTCGTTCAGTCAGATTTTTCTGAGGTTACTTTTGGGGATAAGTTGTAGAGACTGCAATTTTTAAGCGTTTTTTTCTTTTGAAAAACTATCAAAGAACAAGTAAAACAATCGAACGTATTATGTATTTTTAAAAATATGCTTCGAAATGCTCTTATTTGATTCACACGATGGAATCAGAAAAATTCTAACTTTCAATTTAATCCACTCCTCCCAACAGACTTCCAAGACAAAGTATTTACGTTTTTAGTTAACGCCTAATTTGGGCAACTAATAACTTCAAATTTTAATTGTGTATGTCAAATAGTGTCTGAATAAAATGACTGTGACAGACGGACAGACAGAGAGACACCGAGGTGATTCCAGACGTGCTAATTATTGTCAATTTGGGTACTAATTAGACAAATCACTTGAAAAATTATTTGTTGCTGTCTTCAAAATTTTACAGTTTCTTCATGTATTTCCCTAAGTATATCCTTTCCAAATTTAAATTTGATATATATTTTTATCACGAGAGAAACGAGACGAGAGAAAGGCTCTCTCGAGCGAGAGAAATGCATTCGCGTCGAGACGAGAGAACAGTTTTCTCTCGCTCTACGAAACGAGACGAGAGAGGCCTCTGTCTCGTCTCGCCTCGTCTCGCGGCATCATTATTTAAGATGGTGGATCAATAACAATAACAATATCTTCGGAATGGGTATTTCGAACTGGACTCTAGAGTGCCAGCGTCCACTTTGTCTCCCGAGCTTCCAGCATGCGCGTATTGAACTTGGCACTGCTGATACTCTTGTTGTCAGTTTGTTTTGGTTTGTACTACAGTCTCCATAGTTTGTACTTAACCTAACCCTATTTATTATTTTGTATTTGTATGTGGTATTATTTATAATCATGCCGCAAAATAATTATTGTGAATTGTGCCAAAAGGGATGAATAATTATTAGAGTCTTCTTCCATTTTAATTTGAGCTGTGTCCAGGCCGTTGGAGTCTATGCCGGTTGGCGTAGCCAGGTATGGGTTGATATATGTACGAGAAGTCGTTGCGCTTCGTCTTCTTGTTGTATGTTTTCTTCTTTAGATATGTCACTGTTAGTTTGTCATGGAAATATAAATTGTAGGAATATTATTAATTTAAATTTATTTCAGTTTATAACCTCTAAAAACTATTATTTATCAAACAAGGTAAACGTTCCACAGGTTCCTGTATCACTTCAATACAAACAACAATGTTTGCGCATGCGGAAGCTTGGGAGACAAAGTGGACCTGGCTCTCTAGAATCTTGTGTATTCCGAGGATTTTTCTTCATTTCTGTTCTAAGCTGCAGACAATCAATAACATTGTTATAAAAAAATCATATCGAAACAGAGACTAGGCTTTAATTTTGATTTGTCCTTTCTTCCTCCGATAAAAGAAGCTGCTGTGCAGCATATTTTTAGAGTGTATCTTCAAATTCTATTTTGGAAAAGTAATAATTTAAATCCAGAAGATTGGAGTTAGCGTACAAGGAATAATGAACATTGTTCAAATTCTATTTTGGAAAAGTAATAATTTAAATCCAGAAGATTGGAGTTAGCGTACACAGAATAATGAACATTGTTACAAGTCGAAGTAGTTTAACCAGAATGTAATGACTTTGAAATTGATGATTTATAATTTTTTTGTAAAAATGGGTCTGTTCCAACAACAATCAGAAACCAGTCATTGACACCAGGATTGTGTACAGTATGAATTTGGCAGTTTAAATAATCTACTGCGCAAAATCCTGCTGTCAGTGACTGGTTTCGGATCGTTGTTGGAACAGACCCATAGATTATGGATTTTTTAATTTTAACATGACGGAAATTTTTTGGTAACTGATGTTTAAAATAATCAAGTTTTCTTTAGTTAGTATAAATATCTGATGTCTTTTCTAATTTTAGCTAAATTTTCAGATGAATTTCAAAAATAACTAATAAATCCAAATAAATCCATCCAACCGCTCCCACTATATTTAAGCTTAAATATTTATGAGTCCACCATTTGTAAATTAAGATGGCCGACGAAGCACGCGGTGCAGTTTTTATTGTATACCACATTAGTATTAAAAATATTCAACTATCCCTCAATTTTTTCTTCTGAATATGCTAACATGACATTAGATTTTGTGCTTAGAGCTTTTGTTGGAGTACTTTATAGAGGGTCGCTTTTTATTTATGATTACAGCAGAAAATTCGTCGTATAAGAGTTATTTGTTATTTCATTCTCTTTAATTTTTGTTACATACATAATATCTCTAAAATAGACTGTAATGCAAATATTTGAGGAAGAGTACAAAATTAGAATTTTCTTATTATTTTGGTTGGCAATAAAGATATGAAAAAATATTTCGAATAAAATGTGTATGGAAAATTTTTATTCATATTGTAAATACTTTTTGATTAGATTGGTCGTACTCAATATATTTGATAATTTTACTGAAAAGACTTATGTTAGGCACATCAGATATTTTAATATGTGATTAAAGATTATTAAATATCCTCATTAATTATTTTAATTAACACCTTCCGTTGTTATTTCCCACTTTTAATCTTATTTTTTTTATCAATAAGAACACCATAAGTTCCTACATATAGTTATAATAATAACTATACACAGTGTAAATTTCATTGAAAATATAAGGGAAATAAAAACGACTAGTTCGGTCAAAGACTGTCATCATGTCTGTAAGAAAGTACAATTATTAGATAGAATACCTATTAAAATACAGGGTGTTTCCGAACTTGGCGTCCAAATTTGTAAGGGTGGTAGTTCGCATAATTTGAGATCGATTCGCAGATTTCATTTTTCCAAAATATTTCAAATGAAAATAATTAAAAATTAATTAAAAATTTTAAACAGGTACGGTCCTGCACAGCGATAGGACCGCCTCGACTCGCCCGCGCTAAATAAAATTCTCTGAACAATCGGCTACGTCTTTCGATACCGGCCGCGCCGCTCTCAAATTATGCGAACTACCACCCCTACAAATTTGGACGCCAAGTTCGGAAACACCCTGTATGTGTACAATAAGAAAGAGATAATTATAAAAACAGATAAGTACCTACGGTAAATTTTTTAAATATGTGAGCTTAAAGTAAAATGTAAACACTCATTTAAAAAATTTGCTATATAATTTTAACTTTCTCATTTTACACGACAAATTGCATTAGGTATTCTATTTATTTACAATAATTGTACTTTCCTATGGACCTGATCGCCTGATGATGGTCATTGGCCGAAACAAGTCGCTCGTATATTAAAAATATATTTTTTGTGGTCAAGACTTTAGTGGTATGCAGCTGAAGGTGATGTTGTTCCACCAATTTAAAACAAAATTCTTTTTTAATATATAGTTTATTTAAAGACAAAACATTCTATTTTTTAATTGCTATGAATTAGTAAGTAAATCAAACATACTTAATCGAATTTATATTTATAATCAAAAGAAAATATACCAAACTTTCTTCTTCCAGCCTTCACGTCATTACAGATGGGAGAAAAAACAGGTGATTTCTAAGCAATATTGTATAGGATCTACTCTGTTACTATACTACTCTTATTCTGAAAAGCATTTATCTAGTCAGGTAAATGGCATAATTAAAAATATCTTTCATTTAAATTATGTAAATGTTCATTAGTTTCAGCATTAATTTGTTAACAATAACTAGTAATATTCCCCTCGTAGGATTTCTAAAATAAAAATTTCCACTAAAAGTCTAATGGGTCAAAATGTTTGATCAACCTGTTTCAAAAGTTCCTAGAGGTGGTTTAACAAAAGGTTGATTGCCAAATTTAATGTACATGTTTCTAGGGGATGAGTTGACAAGGGGTTGATTCAAACCACATGTGAACATATGAATTAAATTTGTAAATTACATTTAATAATAATAATTTAATGTGTTGTAATATTCCCCTCATAAGTTTTCTTGCAGATGAAGTAAGATGACCTAGCCAATTTAAAAAAAAAAACTTTTAGCAACCAGTTTCAAAATTTTCTAGAGGATGGTTATAACTGAGTACCGAAATAATAAACAGTAATTTAATACCTAGAATGTGTGAATAATCCTGACAAAGATCCATACAAGCAATTGTAATACGAGTATATATTTTTTATTATGACTTTTTTGTTTATATTTAAGTAATCGAGTCGGTGGCGTAGCGGTCTCACGCGCTTATAGTCATTTATAGGATTTCATGTGTGCCGTATTAATAGAAATTCAATTTCTGTTGATATGACATGCAAATTATAAAATCGCCATGCGTTACCGTCCCGATGATGATGGGTGAGGTTTTCCGGGTTTTCTTCACCTGTAAGTAAAATGGCATCATCAATCATCTTTCAGTCGCCCCGGAGCGCCACGGCAAATAATAAAAATAACCGTCCCTTCCCCTACACAAGTCGTTCAGTCAACTTCAGGGGTTGAAATCCACTCATAAGGGGGTGAATTAGGGAGATTATTATTATTATTATTATATGGCCACCATTAAAAAAAATTATTGTCCTGTACCCTCTTAAATGTCTCAAAACTTTGGCGCAATGACATTGACAGCAATCTTGACTTATTAAATTACTGTTTATTAGTTCGGTATTCAACTATAGACAAGGGGTTGATTTCCAAATATGTTTCTAGTGGGTGATTTGACAAAGGGTTGATTCAAAGCCCCCTAGAAACATGTGAATTAAATATGGAAATCAACCCTTTGTGAAACCACCTCCAAGGAACATGTGAATTCAATTTGAAATAATTTCTGTTCAATTAGTCTCTATTTTTTTTTTTTAATTTTGACCATTTAACCATTAAAAGCTAAAAAAGATCAAGAAGATAGATCTCTAAATTGAAGGTAAAAGATTGTATCATATTAAAAAAAGGAGGTGTCATTAAAAGCATTATTTGACAGGTAGTCATGAGGTGAGGTGAGTTCAATCTTTAATTTCACTAAGGCTGTCACAGAAAGTAATGATAGATTTTACAGAAGAACGACAAGTGTTAACATGTCTTACGAGGTGAAAAGTAAATGGTAGTAAGTATTCAATGAGACACGGCACTACACGATACTCTTCCTCAGAAAAAATAAACCGATTGCTGAACGTTTCGAGAAAAATCTTGTATATATACAACTTTATAATATTTTAATTTCTTATTTTGTATTACTTTAAACTCTTCTTATTGTCATATTTTGTATTACTTCATTTTGCCCTCATAAATCTCAGCCATGTTGCGGACAAAGTGAAATTTACACCTCCTTAGTATTAATTTTTTTTAATTTGTAGTTATACATTCTAAACGTGTATGTTAAGTTTTCTGCACGCACCCACAATATCATCACACCACACTTTCAGACGTTAGCTATTCCACTTTGCCCAACCCTCCCCTACCTACGTTATTTACATTTTAAATAGTGACACTTTGTATAGCAGCAATTTTAAATTTATAGCCACAGACTTGTTTAATTGGAATTTCCTTTTGTGGATGACCTAACGCGATATTTAAAAAAAGTAAGATGCACTTTCACTGAAACGATGATATATCTCCTAAAGTTTACTGAACATACGTAATACAAAAAAAAAGTGGCTAGCTCCTTTAGAGATAAAATACGATCTCGCAAATATTTTTATAAGAACGCAATGATTACCTAAACCAAGAAAAGAAGACCAAGAAATAGTATCTTTTTCGAATTCTCTCTAGTCACAGGTTAATATTTTTATGTTAAAAAAAATTATATTGACTCCTAGAGAAAATCTAAGCCATTCGTGTACAATGAACTGGTGATTTATAAAACAATCATAAACCCTTTCTGAATGTATGGCATATAGCTTTGGGGATGTGCAAACTATCAACATGATACAGTTTTTCCAAAATAAAATCTTAACATGCATCGTTGATGCACCTTAGTTCTATTGAAACGATTATCTTTATTGAGACCTGAAAATACCAACAGTCAAATAAAAAATGAAGAGGTTTGCTGGGAAATGCGGATCGATTTCACTACCACGTCAACAAAGAAGTACTGCCATTTACTGGACAACTCTACACTCAACAGAAGACTCAAAAGAAATAAGCTATTTGAACTCGTGCAGGGCCCGCTAATATTAGTACTAGTGGAATAAATCGTCACTCCAACTTGTGATAGATGCTATTCGAGAAATAATTAGTATGGGGACTTCTTAGATAATCAATTACTTCATGTGATTTTTATAATAAAATAGTATGTTAGTTAATGGCCAGTAACAATACTTAAAGAAAAAATAATATATTCTGAGCGAATTCTGTTAATAATTGCTGAAAATTTTACTGGAACTATTCTAAGCATTCTTGAGAGGTACCTAATACAGGTATGAGAAACCACTAATATGGTCTATATGGACTATCTACCTCAAAAATGTTATACGCCAGAGTCAAAGGCATAGTGCAACTTATATAACAGTGGTGTTATGGTATAAACGACTCTAACAACAGCACTAGAATTTCTATTGAACATACCCCCTTCACATACTTATACCTATAATCAAGTAGATACCTGGTGACTACAAGTAAACTGAATGAAGTGTAATCATCAGTAAAAACAAAAAAAATAGAGAATTTGAAAATAAATACAAAACAATTGGAATACTATCGATATGCCTCCCAAAGATATATGTCTAAAAACATTCTTGACAGGGAAGCCATAAATACGCCAATAAATGAATGTTGAAATACGTATTATGGTAAAGAATTCATAGAAAACCATCTGTAATCTGTAAAAGCTAATAGCCTAATAATTAGGTACTGAAACAAATAAGACAGAAATAATAAGGTAGATCTACTAACACACGAAGTATTAATAGTACCAGTGTAGTTCAAACAGAGCTCACGGGGTTTCTCATAGCAGCAAAAGATATCAGAAATAATATCACTGGCAGGAACTTGCTCATTTATATAGATAGCAGACAAGCAATACTCACCCTGAACAGACCGCGAATTTACTTAAGGTGAGTACTAGAATGTCCCGAATCTTTGGTCGAAGTCTCCATCAACAATGTGGCCATCTTAAGATGGATCTGAGATCACGCCACATCCAAAGGTAACCGTCTTGCTGATTCACTGGCCAAGAAAGCAGCCAACCAAATACTTTTTGGACCTGGTCCTTCTATTCGCCTAACAAAATCGGTAGTGACATACCTAATTAAAGAACATTCTCTTGTGAAATTCTAGGAAAGATGGGATAAAACAATGAACTACAGAGTTGCCAGAGAGCTTTTAAGTTATCCTGACAACACTACAGCAAACAAATACTTAACTATAACTTAACATAATCTGCGCTTGATTACGGGCATTCTGACGGGTCATTGCCAAGTACGAAAGCATCTCCATTTCATGGGGTTGGTAGAATCCTCTACGATTGCCTGACGCTCTCATATATTAGAATATTTGTGTTCGGCAAGTATCGGCGAACACCGGCCGATATAAGAGAAGCACATCTTGGCGACGTTGTCAACTACATTAAATCGAGCTGGCTCACGAACTAGGAGGTGCCTATCATCTTAGGAGGATGCACAATGGGCTTAGTGAGGCATAAGTGCTGTTGGGGGGGGGGGGGTAACCCACCCTCCATTTGTTACAGATACAGACTAACCCACGAAGGAGTATAAAATTTTCTAAATGGTGGTGGTATACAAAGAAATAAAATCGTATAATTATGCTAATGTTGCCAACGAAACGTGTTTTAAATATTTAGTGTTTTAGGTTTTTGGTGTAATATTTAACAATGTATCTTTAAATATGTACCTACTTGTAAATCCTTAAAGATCGTCAACGTCAATTCAAACAAAAAGTAGAGTTGTGCGATATCGTTAATTGGTATTTCGTTATTTCGAAGTAGTTATTTCAAAGGGGAAAGTGAGAAAGTGGCTTAGGGCCAATCCTAGTAGTGTAGTTACTTTGCACTACCTGTCTTTATTATTTGGCGCTGCTTTCATAAGAACAGCTACAATTCCAACTGATACAAATGGCTTTGGAAGAACCGAAATATAGCCTGTGGATGGAAATTATGTTTCTGATGCCGATTTTTTACCATCTGCTGCAATTAAAATTGAGAATAAAGAGACACCATATCCAAAAAAACCTAAGAGTCTTTTGGCTGTTGATTGTCAAGAGGGAACTTCTCAAATTAGTGATGCCCTAAAACAAAATATTAACCATAATTCTTGCCCTACGAGTCCGCTACAGAGATCAGACAATAATACTTCTCCCGCATCAACAACTTCAAAATGTCATATTTTAACAATAAAATAAAAAAACAAAAAACAAGAAAAAACAAGAAAAACAAAAAAAAACAAGAAAAAACAAGAAAAAACAAGAAAAAACAAGAAAATACAAGAAAATACAAGAAAATACAAGAAAATACAAGAAAATACAAGAAAATACAAGAAAATACAAGAAAATACAAGAAAATACAAGAAAATACAAGAAAATACAAGAAAATACAAGAAAATACAAGAAAATACAAGAAAATACAAGAAAATACAAGAAAATACAAGAAAATACAAGAAAATACAAGAAAATACAAGAAAATACAAGAAAATACAAGAAAATACAAGAAAATACAAGAAAATACAAGAAAATACAAGAAAATACAAGAAAAGACAAGAAAATACAAGAAAATACAAGAAAATACAAGAAAATACAAGAAAATACAAGAAAATACAAGAAAATACAAGAAAATACAAGAAAATACAAGAAAATACAAGAAAATACAAGAAAATACAAGAAAATACAAGAAAATACAAGAAAATACAAGAAAATACAAGAAAATACAAGAAAATACAAGAAAATATAAGAAAATACAAGAAAATACAAGAAAATACAAGAAAATACAAGAAAATACAAGAAAATACAAGAAAATACAAGAAAATACAAGAAAATACAAGAAAATATAAGAAAATACAAGAAAATACAAGAAAATACAAGAAAATACAAGAAAATACAAGAAAATACAAGAAAATACAAGAAAATACAAGAAAATACAAGAAAATACAAGAAAATACAAGAAAATACAAGAAAATACAAGAAAATACAAGAAAATACAAGAAAATACAAGAAAATACAAGAAAATACAAGAAAATACAAGAAAATACAAGAAAATACAAGAAAATACAAGAAAATACAAGAAAATACAAGAAAATACAAGAAAATACAAGAAAATACAAGAAAATACAAGAAAATACAAGAAAATACAAGAAAATACAAGAAAATACAAGAAAATACAAGAAAATACAAGAAAAAACAAGAAAAAACAAGAAAAAACAAGAAAAAACAAGAAAAACCAAGAAAAAACAAGAAAAAACAAGAAAAAAACAAGAAAAAACAAGAAAAAACAAGAAAAAACAAGGTAAAAAACAAGAAAAAAACAAGAAAAAACAAGAAAAAACAAGAAAAAACAAGAAAAACCAGAAAAAAACAAGAAAGAAAAAAAAACAAGAAAAAAAATAAGAAGAAAAACAAGAAAAACTGTTAACACCCAGTTTTGTTCCTCCGGGCGGGTAAAACGGATTAATTTACATTTTTTTTTATTTTTTTATTTTTTGGTTAAGCTTTTAATTAATTGAGGAAAACAGTTTATTTTTGTTTTTTTTTAATTTATACTTCACAGAAAATTATACGTTGTTTCCAGCTCAGTTGTTTCTACAAAATTGATTTTTATTTGTTTACATATTTAAGGTTTCCTCTAAAGCTTACTTATATTTTCAATAATAGTAATTAAATAACACAGTATGAAGTATTGTTCAACTATATTAGAGTTTCATTAAAGTTTACCACAGAAGAGCTAATTTGGAAAATAGGGAGTGTTATAGCAGATATTAAACAATATTTACATTACAATACAAATAGCCGGTTGCATGAATTTAAGAGACACTTTGACAGAGCTTGAACATGATTTGTTTAAAGTACATGGTACTGCAAATTACTCAATGTGTAAGTCTAAACCTTTTTGTAATCGGCTGAAGTTCTATAACTAAAGAAAAAATAAATAAACTAAGGTTTCTTCTAGAAACAGTAACCGCATACGATAATTCTCGAGCCAAAACAAACAGAAAGAATGTTGAAAAGAATTCGAAAAGTAAAAAATAGAAATTTAGGAATAACTTGAGTCGAGAAACTAAAGTAGATTTTTTATTCTAACCTACTTTAGTTAGTAGAATAAAACCTTTATATAATGTTTGGCTGAGACACCTTGTAGTTAAGAGGTATTTAGCACAGAATGAATTTATTCGTTCAATAGAAGTTGTTATTCGTGTAGGTTTTCTAACTTATATCATGCCTATAAATAGATATATAGAAACATTGAGATTCATGGTCAAACCAGAATTGAAAAAAATTATATCTTGTGTCCACCATCATTGATGTATTTAGGTATTAGTGATATAATGGTCGAAACTGTTTTTAGCGGTGTTTTCAAACGAGAACTGTATTAATGCATATTTAAGTACAAAATGTTATTCTATCAATTATATAAAATTGTACAACTAGTTTTTTTTTCAAATATTAACATTTTGTGTACAATAAAACATTATTTTCTTAAAATACGCTAAAATTTTCGGGATCAATTAATTTGTTCTCCAACAGTCAAAAAATATTTACATTTTCGTACTATTTTCGGGTACAAAAGCTAACAATTCTCTTACTGTACAAAAATGTGCTTGTTGCTAAACAACACTTTCAATCCTAGGATTTAAAGTAATTGCATTTAAAATTTGAAGAAAACAATCATTGCCTCTTTCAACATACTAAAACAAATTTATTGGACACCTGTATATTCTGCACGTTCTAATAGCTATATCCGTAGGTATATTTGTGTCTAAAATAGTTCAGGACTCATTTTCAAAACTACCAAAAAAATATTACGCTCGATTGTAAATGTACGTCTACTCGACAATCAATATTTACCAATAATCACCATAAATCCATGACTACCTACTTGCCATCGATGTTATAATATTCAAATTTATTACACAATTATTACGATTTTTGATGAATAACTAAATGTATTATTTTTGATTTGGTTGGAGAAAAAATAGTGTATATCATACGGACTTTTTTTTACAAGCAATTTTGCATTCGCTTGGCTGCACTCCGACTCGCTATTCCAAAAAAGGCCTGTTAAAAAATGATGCATTTTTAATCTTTATAATAATTGAATCGGTGAGTGAAAGAACAGTACAAGTGCCAAAAACGGTAATTTTAACTGAGATAGGCAAATTGTTTAAAATTCATAGGCCTATCACATAGCGAAAGAATAATACACAGACCAACATCATACGAGCGATGGGGGGCTCGCTCAATTTTCGGCTGAGTGAAAAAACAGTACAAGTACGGCGCATGTACTGTTTTTTCACTCAGTAGCTATGTCGTTTCGTAGACAAATTTGACACAGGTTTCAAAAACTGGTGGTCGTAATTTCTTAAAAAACACCTCTAAATCAGCTGATGAACAAAAAGCTAATTTTGTCATTCCACAGTACATAGACTAGTAAAACTTCTGGATATGTTACTACAAGTGCCTTCATAGGCGGTTTTGGGGGTTATGATTGACAAACTGTGTTATTTTTAACAGGTCTGTTATTTTCTAAACACACAGAAATAACAATCTGTTCACAAATAACGTGTCTGTTAAAAATAACATAACCTGTCTATCATAACCCCCTTTCTCTTGCACACTTTTATGTGTGAGGCGCATTAGACTGATATCAAACCTAATGCCAATCTGCAGTTACCCTTATGGCGGGCATACACGCTACGGTCTGTCTGTGCAAGTGTGCCTGCACAGGTAGACATGCACGCTATGACATAAAGCAAACCTGTGCAGGCACACCTGCACAGGTAGACCTCTCCGGTAGACAGTTACGTGTATGCTCGCCATTAGAAAAGGCATACTCTGAAGTTGTCCCAATGTCCCTATTAACGTAAAGGAGATAGGCAATATGAAGATACTTTTATTCTACTTTAGTGATCAAATCCTAGAGTTTTACTATCATACATTATTTCTTGGAAAGTCAAAAATGAAGATTCTTATTAAAAAATTACAAATAAGTTTGTTAAATAATAATAAAGCTACAAAAAAAATTAAAGCATTTTTTTTTAAATTGAGTGAAATAACAGTATAACTGCAAGTAATGTTTTTCAAATATAATTTTTTCCATAATTTTATTTTTAAATTTATGTACGTATTATTATCGGTTAACAAAAATTAGGAGATATTAAAGAAATTAACACGAAAAAGTATAGTAAAATTGCTGAGGTAATAATGGTACTCAAACCAGAAAAGCAAAATAATGAAATAACCAATCTCGCTGTTACCTCGATATCAAAACTATTTGTGCAATTGCCAAAAAACAACTTGTCCCGCCAATTCGAATTTTAAGGTAATAAACGAAATAAAGAAATATCTAAAGAAGAAAAATGTGCACTGTATTTCCTGATATATCTCAAAAAGGCCTTCTATTTAAAATTAAAAAAAATACTTCCGATACAACATGCCCAACTACTTGAATCGTATATTTATTCCAGCGAACGATCAAAGTTTAAATGGAAAATTATTTTGGTTCAAGTATTATATTTATTATATACTTATGACTATGAAGACGGACTTATGACATATACAAAATATAGAATTAGCTAAAAGCAAAACCCAAAGGAAGAAAAGTCACTCACAATAACTTTACTAATATAAGAATGTATTGTGTATACCAATATACTTAAACAACAGCAATTTTCCAAATAAGAGAACAACAGAAAAACACCTGGGTTTAAATTTGGACGCTGAACTAATATGGAAAGAGCATGTAATAATAAAAATTGAACAGCTAAATATTAAATATAAAAATATTATATTGGTTAATAGGAAGACACTTTTCACTTTTCACTTAGAACAAAGTGCTGATTTACAAACAAGTTTTAAAGCCAATATGAACATATGATCTGAAATTATGGGGTGTACAAAAAAAATAATGATACAAAACCGAAATATCAAGAACATAATAAGACTGTACCGAAAACTTTGAATCTATTCCAGAATAAATTACGAATATTGCCAAGAGCAGATACATGAGATCAAGTTCCACAAACACACCAACATTGAAGTACTTCTAGAAAATCACTACCTAGTGATAAACCAGAGTGCTATAAGCCATATCGAAATGTGCAAAATATGTTATTAACTAGTATGGAACAGAGCAGAGTAGAGTACTTCACAATGAGTATCTTTACAAAATACTCAAAAGAATCTGAGTATGAGTACTTATATGAATAATATTCAAATCAAATGAGTACATTTGCAATACTCGTGAAAGTAGTGCAGTACTCGTGAAAATCGAGTATGAGTTCTTTATCTATTTTCAAATTCTAGTTAGTGACTCAAGTTTAGAAAAAAGAAATTATAATAAATAGTAAGTTAGTAACAAATATATGTTGCCATGATTCTGTCATTTGACATATTTTTATCTTTTGCGTCCTGTATCGTTGACGTTTATAAGTTATTCGGAATTGCCTTAAGGTTGTGACGGCAATGGTAGTGTGATTTTGAAAATTATTGGAAATGTCAAAAGAAAAGATAAAAGATAAAACTTCGACGCTGGAAAAATATAATAATGACATGGACTTTTTGACATTCAAAATTTTACGTGGTTATCAAAATTTTTGATAAACAAGGATAACAAAGAATATTTAAATCGGGTTGAATCTAATATTACTGATAATCCGAAGTATTTTTTTCAACATGTTAAAAACAAAAAACATTCCCCCATTTTACTCGATAATCTCGTATGTTGGTAGATTCTGTGTGTACCGACTTCAGTAAGGCTTTTGATAAAATTTACCATTCTATCCTAATATCGAGGCTCGCTGAGGTCGGCGTACACGAAAATCTGCTAAGATGGTTTGACTCTTATGTAAGAAATAGGTCTCAACAGGTAGAAAAAAAATACTGACATCCATTAATTTAATTCGTATTATTTCAGATTCAAATTTATAAAATATTCTATTGGTACAATTGAAGAGACAAGTGGATGAAGAGCTTATGTAACACTTTTTTTAAATGGTGTTTTTCTGTGAATGAAGGGGGCTTATGTACCTAAAATTCGTTTCAAATGTTTTCCATGAGAATATATCATCAAATATAGAAGTTGTCAGTGGATAAAGAACCCATGTACTTGTGTCTTCAATTATTCTATGTCTTCAATAACTTTAAATATAAATAGTAAATAATAAAACTTGTTTTAATGAAACAAAGTTAGGTAATAATAGAAAACAATATGAATGTTTAACTACTTTTCTAGTTTTCTTTTTTATGGTTAATTTATTTCAAAACGGACAAAGCATTTATAAATATTAATTTAAAAATTAATGTCTACCTATATATGTAAAATTTTAGTATCCATCAAGTGGAACGGGTAAGACTACAATAATATTAGTATAATTTTAGGTTAAACAGGTCACAATGGTGTTTCGTGTGTCATTAGTGTAATCAAACATATCTATTTGAAAAAGCGAATTACATTATTGATTTACCATTAGTATTTGGAAAAACGGCAATGGAAACGAAAGCCAGGCTAGGTTGTAGCATACAAAGCTTATAAAGGATGGGTTTTATGGATGTGGTTTAAACCTGATTTCAGATTGAACTAGGTCAAGGTGTTTAAACCACATACCACATACCACATTCATACAATACGCGTTAAGTAATTACTTCAAAATATATTAAACAGTTACTTGATAATATTATATGGTAATGAAAATGAACGACATTATTTGTTTAACACCTTTTTTATACGAACTTTTGCTAAAATGGGTTCCACATTTGTTGACATGGATCTAGGATATATTCCAAGAAAATACAATTATTTCTATATAATTTCATAGCACTTGAAGAAACATGAATTCATATGCCGATTTTAAATAACTGTCACAGTACGATGTTTTTGGGATGTAATAATCTTTATTAACTGGTAAGAAAAGACAAAATAATTACTAAAATATTATTATTCATCTCTATCTGATCATAAAACTAATACGTACTAAAGAAAAAACGACTATATTTGGCACTTTTTAGGTCATTGAACACAATTGCACTTTGCCATAACAAAATTGATGAAATTTATTATTCTACGAAAATATTATCTACTCTGTGCATTTCCCAAATTTGATTTCAAGGGTAAAATTCAAAATAACTTTACAGAACTGTATCATGAACATTTAGACGTGTAAATAGCTATTAAGGGCGAAAAGTGATACTTTGCCGCTTGAGACAGAAAGTTGCGGCAATCTGTCGAAAGCGACAACGAACTTTTCGCCCTAAATACACATAAGATTTTTTCTAAGATCATATTATGTTAAGAAATAGATATAGGGACCGTGCGTGAAATATAGAGGCAGCACTACTGCCGAAGTTAGCCCTCTCTAGTGTTTAATTTTAGAATTAAATGGGGTAAACATTGCAAGTAAATAATAATGGATATTTTTTAAAATATTAAATATAGTTAAATATAGATACCGGCCCATACCAAACAATCGAGTACATGGTCAAAATGATATAAAATGTAAAACATTATTAAAATCTGGACATGTATATACATTTTAAGCAAAAAGATTTAAATGGCTTAAGTGACAATAAATTGTAAAGTTGTACCTTAAACAAGTGTATCCAATGTCAAAATATCGGTATTTAGTAACACTGAATTTAAAAGTATTACAATAACATTAAAAAATGTAAATTAATAAAAAAGATTGGGAATAATAATAATAATAATAATTCTTTTTTGCTTTATGTTAGTCGAAATGTCATTCATCCACTGACGTTTAGGAGACGCCCAATGATATACATATTATAGATTGCTCACCCATCTATAAAAAATTACGAGAAGCGGGTTGCAATATGCCTTTCCTAGTGCTCACTAAATAGAGCCGTTCTAGCCCAAATGTGTTTTAATATAAAATTTCAGCATTTTAATCTTTAGAAAAAGAAAATAATTAAAGTTTTACTTCAAGACACGTTATTATTTATTTGGAAAGTTGAGTTTCTATGTAGTTAAATAATATTAAGAGATCTAAACAATTTTTAAAACAGATGGATATAAATAATTTTAGACTACTCTCATTTCAGAAATAACACTACATAAAATACATAATTGCAATATGTAATACAATCTTGAAAAGGAAATGTGTAAACAACTTTGATATGAGATATAAACAACTTTGGTAAGAGTTGTAATTGGACACATCTATTATTCTGAATAATGTTTAATGGTAATGTCACTAGATTTTTAATAGTTTATTGCAATCTCTTTTGACAGTACTTGCAATGTATTATTTATGATTTGTTTATTTTAGTAATAAATGAGAAATATATAGTTAATAAATTGTAAAGAGGGCTATGATATTTTTGTCAAATTGGACATACTTATTTCATAGTAACATTCTACATTAGTTTTAATCAACAGAATAAACCATTAATTATCTGTAAAATTATTTTTATATAAAATGTTCATTTAAATATGTAAATATCTTAATGACAAGAAAACACTAAAGATTCTAATTTCTAAACCAGTTCTGTAAATGATTTCTTTACAACTAAGTGCTCAAAATTGATACAAGCTAGATAAAAAAAAACTTTTCCCAGTGAAATACGCTTTTCATCGTCTGATTTACATATGGATAAGCAATCTATGTAATTATGTATATCATTAGGTGTGAGACACTAATTCTGTTCTGTGGAAATTTATAAAATTTCTTTACTATTGAATGAAATCCAGGTTTCCAATGTAATGTGTTCGTACATCCACGGATGCAACAAGTTTTTTCGATAATGATATTACGAAAATAATTCGACTTTATTTAATTAATGATTATTAAACAATAAATGCCATATTAAAATATTAATAAATACCCCCATAAAGTTCAAATTTTTTTCACCAGTTAGCGTTAAAGTCATGACGCACGGTCCCTATAAAAACTGAAAATTTGTCGTAAGTAGTGTATAATGTGTTGCCTATATCTACGTTAATACTATAAAACGGAACTGATATGATAAAGTCAATATTAACTTGGATAAGAAAACAAAAAAACATCAAACTACGTACAAATAACTTAAAAATCATTTAAATTTTTATATTATTTCTAATTTAAATTAGACAAGCAACAAATCTGTCAAGTTTTTTGTTCGGCGAACGACAAAGCTGTCACTTAATGTCAGTTCACGGAAAATGTCAACTTTCGGTTGTATTTCGAAGCGCAAAAGCCTGCTTTCTACAGTGATGGTAGAAAAAAGTGATAAATTCACATTTCCTATTTTTCAAAATATATTCTAGAACTAGAAAAATACAGGGTGGTCCGGGTCCATGATATTCATCGTCCAACAAGCAAAAAAGGTTGTCAGAATCGTTACATAACATATCTTATAAAAATATGGAAATCCTTATTGCGTTTAAAAACTGTTATATAATATTTTGATCTATAAGAACACTATAAAACTTTTTTAGTAACTATACTAGATTTGTCCTGCTATAAACATTATATAGTGGTTATCTTTATCTTTATCGGTTGTAAGCAGGTAGGGTTAGGTTTGGCCGAAAAGGATGAAACGTCGCCCAGTAAGAGCTTCGCATTCGAAGATCACATGGTATGAGGTTTCTTCCTCTTCCATGCAAAGTCTACACGTAGTGGGATCATTGTGTAATCCCATTACATGAAAGTGTTTCAGCAAGCAGTGCCCCGTTAGTAATCCCACAATGTTGGATATCTGAGGCCTTGCGAGTTGTAGTGCCTCAGTAGCCATGTGTGGGTTTGGTCCCCATAGCATACTGATTCTATGCCCTCTTATCTGTTGCTAGTAAATTTGGTGTTTTGTGTCGAGCAGAGGTTTTGCTTATCCCAAATACAGGTTCGGGTCCTGTGAATGGTAGATCTGATCTCTCTTTGTCGAGTTCATCAGCCTTTTCATTTCCTTGGATACCTTTGTGCCCTGGTACCCACGCCAGTTTTACCTTGTTGTGGGTTGCCAAATCATTTAGTATTCCAAGCCAGTTCCAGACAAGCTTTGACTTAATTCTGTTTGAATCAAGAGCCTTTAAAGCTGCCTGGCTATCTGAGAAAATTAGGATGGTTTGTTTTTTGTACTTCCTTCTTAAATTTTCTCGTACACACAATTCGATTGCATGTATTTCAGCTGAAATACAGTGGAATGTTTTCCCATTGAGACGATGGTGTCGCATTTGGGTTTAACTCCATGTACGCCAGAGCCTGTACCCTTGTTAGTTTATACAAACATTTGTTTTCTTTGCAGCAAGTTCTAGCATTATAAAAATAGAATAAGAAGTCGTCAGCATTTCATATCTTATTTCTGATTATTGTGGAATACTTTTTTTAAGTAACAAGTTTTGAAATTATGTGTTTTTTTTTTTAATTTATAAGGGGTAATAAGCAGTAATAAGTTTTATTTAGAAAAATTCATTGGCCTCAAATTAATATCTCTACATTTTTCAACTGATTAAAAGTTTAGTACAACGGCATCGAACCTGAAAAGTTAAGTACAAATAAATAGCCTGTTAATCATCCCCCATCTGTTCAATATTTATTTATAAACAAGAAATAGTTGTGTAAAATTATTTGTAACTACTTTTTATTAAAATCTTCCAGCAGTAAACCCTATTTTCAATAATGTATGTTTTTTAGTAAATCCCTTTGACTTTTTTAGCTCTTGGTTGTGTTTAAAGCTTTTAAATGTAGGGTGGACAAAGCTGCAATTTATTTCATAATAGTGCAGAATAATACTCTAAAATATTACCATTAGCCTTTAATTTCAGTTTAGGCTCGGTATAAACACCACTAAATAATAATAAAATTAGATTTTTTTAAAAAACTAATGTACGACCCCAAGTAGAATATTTTCTGTCAAGTCACTTTTCATTCTGTAACGTCACTCCGTCCTTAGCAACCGTTATGAGGCCACCGTGTCAGTCTACGAAGCGTGAATTTTGACTGTCTACTTGTTTAACATTGGCCCTAAGCATTACGCCATCTAGTGGCGAAGTTAGAAACTTGAAAATAATTTCCAGTGATTACTAAGCAATTTTACGTTTAATTTTTTTTGCAAAATTCTACGACGCATAACTTCTGACATGCAGACTGTATAATACAGCTGCAAACAGCCCAGCCCGCGTCCTTTCTTATTTGGGAACCAGTTTTAATCTTACGTCATAGATTTTAAAAGCGCTTAACAAAAGGTGCCCATTCTAGAGATGGCTGTGATAGATCCTTAGAGAGAAGTGATAAATCACACTCTCGGTTTTGGTCACTGTTAAAGCAAAGCCTTTATTCTTAAATATAAGGAAGTGATGAAATTAGTGTCTATTCTTGCCACGATCTATAAGATACATTTGATCTATTTTTTATGATATTCTGACTTTTCGATATCAGCTTGTTTAGTAATTTTTAAATTTGTAAAGTCAAGACGGAAATTTTGTGTGCAAAGAAAAAGTTAACTGACTCTATGCTAAAACATCTGTATTTTAATTCTTTGACATTTTCCCTAGAACATAAAAAAAAGAGGAGACATTCTTTATTCTTTTTCAACTTCTTTAATAGTTTGGATTACTTGTTTAAATATTAAATCTTCAGTTTTTGGGAGAGAGTAAATTGGAAATTGGAAAAAATCTAATGTCATCATGTGGGACATCCAATGAAAGTTCTTTAAAGCAAATTTAAAAAGTGTTTATTACGTTAGTTTTTTGAAAAACTTCCACAACCTGTATCAAAAATTTGAAAAATCACAAACGTTGAGAAAAAGCTGCAAATTGAACAAAAAATATTTATCTTAAGGGTCAGTTTTGGGGAGGGAGAAATTAGAAGTTAGAAAGCAAAATTTGTTAGCCATCATATTAAAATAAATGTATAGTTCGCCTAAACGCATATTTGCAAACACATATAGGTAAGCCAATGCTAAAAGTTGACAGTTACATATCTGGTTTATTTATTCGTCTGAAGTATAATAACCTTTTTTATTGGATCACCTTGTAAATAATAGCATTGCTAAAGTCCGATTACAATAATAAGATTATTTCGAATGTTCAACTATCAACAAATAAATAGTGTGTGACTTGTTGGGTTTAAAAATATTATTCCTACATTTATATTCCACTAAATCATCAGTAGGCGACGATAGCCAACGAATTACTCCGCCAATTGACGTAGATATGTTTATCTTCTTGTAATCGGATCCTACCTTAGATTAAAGAGACCGAAGATGTAACATTGCACACTGCGCATGTTGTCTATTTTAACCCAAAGTAACCCACCAATTGAAAATCATTGTTTGCACGACGCCACCCGAATTGCTCCGATTTTTCCATTCAACGATCACCTCCGCCTGAGTTTAACCAGCTGTTTTTTGATTTATTTGTTGGTATTTTAGCAATTTAAAGTGATCTAGTTATTCAATTTCAACTTTAAAATGCCACAATGTATCTTGAAAAATTGTATATACTTATAATACAAGTACCAATGTTTTGAAAGATAAAAAATATATCCGTTTTCAGCGGTAAATATTTGTTAACGTTTTGACATAAAGCGTCATCATCCTCTGGGCTGAATACTTCAGATCCGCATTAAGGGGTTTTAATAAATATTAAGCATCAAATACATATTTCAGAAATCAGATTTCATATTACATAAATTTACAAAAGGGTAAAATGTTGAACATTTAATTTAAATAAGAAGTAAATAGGCATTTTTGCTAACAAAATTTTGTATTTAAAAAGTCGTTTTATAAGAATGTATACTAAAGGTGGTTTTTAGCCCCTTTTTGGTAGATAAATAAGAAGTAAAGAAGCATAGTTGCTAGCTAAATTTTATTTGTATAAGGGATTTTTACAAGAATATTAGATGAAATATAGGATGACCTACTTAAAATTTCAAGGTTCATCTTATTTGCGGTCAAATCGAAAGTGACATTTAAATCTTCACTCTTAAAACAAAGTAAAACGCACCATATAATCTAGTATAAGCAAAAAAAAATACTAAAGTCACGGGAGTCACATTGTTAATAAAATGTTACATTATAAACTCCTAAACAACTCGAACAAAATTTTCGTTTACTAAATAAATCCAAATTTTAGCAATATTTATTATTTATTATTTATTATATAATCGAATGCAGTTTCAAAAAATCCGAATCTCTAAATTTTAGAGCCAAATGCTCGGATAAAAGCAAGCGACCGATAGGGGTTACAAAAATATTCAATTTATCGATTATTCTGATATTTTTTTATGAAAATCGATTTATCCGTTATTTTTAATAAATTATTTTCGTTTCTTAAGATAATGTATTAATCGATTTTAACGGAAATAAAAAAAGAAAGTAGATTTATTCAAAATAATTGATTGAAAAAAATCGATTTTTTTAAAAAAATCGATTTATCGTTTAATCGGTTTTTTTAATTATTCGATTATTTTCTATTTTTCAAAGATATTACATGAACATAATCGATTGATCGAATATAATCGGTTATTTTATATAACCGATATTTTGGTTATTTTTTTAAATTATCAGCTTTTTAATAATCGATTATTTTCGATAATCGAATAATCAATTTTAAAGTAAATATAAAAAAATAATTATTAGAAAATAATCGATAATTCGGTTATTTTTTATAAAATCGATTTATCGTAGAATCGGCTTCCTAATTAATTGGTTATTTTCGATTAGGCGATTATTTTGGAATTATTGATTATTTTCGGTATTTCAAAGATAATCGAATTATCAATTTTAAAGGAAATTCAATAAAAATAGATTATTGATAATAATCGATTATTTAAAAAATTCAATAATTCTGTTTTTTTTTTTTTTTGAAAATCGATTTTTCAGTCAATCGACTTTGTAATTAATATTATTTTCGATTTTTTAAAGATTATCAAAAAAAATTTTTCAATGGACGAAAAAAAATGGATTATTAGAAAATATTCGATAATTCGGTTATTTTTTGTAAAATCTATTTATCGTCTTCTTAATTAATTGGTTATTTTCGATTAGGCGATTATTTTGGAATAATCGATTATTTTCGGTATTTCAAAGATAATCGAATTTTCGATATTAAATGAAATACAATAAAAATAGATTATTGATAATAATCGATTAATCTAAAATAATCGATTATTTAAAATAATCGATAATTCTGTTTTTTTTTAATCGATTTATCAGTTAATCAACTTTTTAATTAATCGATTATTTTCGATTTTGCAAAGATTATCGAATAAGCTGTTTCATTGGACGAAAAAAAAAGGATTATTTGAAAATAATCGATTATTTAAATTAAACTATAATTATTTTATTGTATTTTGTAAACACCGATTAATCGGTTGATTGGCTTATTAATTAATCGATTATTTTTGATTTTTCAAAGATAATCAAGTAGTCGATTTTAAAGGAAATACGACAAAAAAATATATTGTTAGAAAATAATCGATTGATCGAAAATCGATTATTTTCAATGATCGATAATTTATTTTGATAATCACCCACCCCTAGCGACCAAATGACTTTTAATAGATTTAAATTTTAAAATGTTATCTGGTTTCAGACATGCATTTCTAGAGTTTTATGTGACTCATTCTCTATAATAATTAATATTCCTAAAGAAAGAAGCCTTAATATACTTTTTTCTGAGGTTACAATACAGAACAGCATTTTCTCATTTTGACTAATAATAATAATAATACTAATACGTTTATTGCTTATAAACCTAAGTTACAGCAAAAGTTAAGGTTTTATAATATATACAAAAAAAAAATCAATGCAAAATTGTAATAAACAAAAGTTACAATAGCTCCAGTAGTAGGTAATGCTCACTAATGCTGATCGTAGGGCGACCATAAAGAAATTTATGCGATATAAATAATAAAAAAATAATAATAAAAATAAAATAAAAAAAAATTCACAAATTGTCACAAAAAACCACGCGAGTGACATTTTTGTTTTGTCTTGACATTAAAAGGATCATTAAAAATAATAACATCATTTCATATTAAATATTTATTTAAATTTAACTAACAATAAATCAAATCTTTAAATTCAATACTAACAAATTTTGATCTCCGTTAACCACCTCCAATCACTCGAATCACACTTGGAGAAACATGTTCCACACTGAGGTGAACGCACCTCCTCTCTTGACATTTGACAAGTCAACGTCTTTAAGTGTCGCTTATCACTACTGTCATGTGGAAACGGTTAAACAACTTGAATAAAAATAAAAATGAATAGATAAAGAAATTTAAATTTGAAAATATTAATAATACTAATAATATGATTTAGCAAGTTGTAAATATCCCGTAATATCGGGCACGGTGGTGTATCGGTCTATCGCGCTTATATTCATTTATAGGTAAGTTTATGAGTCTGAGACTGCTGGGTTTCGAATCCCAGACCAGACCATGTGGATTTTTAATTAAATTGCATGGTTCGGTTTAGGATTTGATGTGTGGCGTATTAATAGAAATTCAATTTCTGTTGATATGACATGCAGATTAAAAAAATTCGCCATACATTACCGTCTCGATGATGGTGGGTGAGGTTTTCCGGGTTTTCCTCACCTGTAAGTCAAATGGCACCATCAATCATCTTTAAGTCGCCCCGGAGCGCCACGGCAAATAATAATAATAGCCGTCCCTTTCCCCGGACAAGCTCAGCTTTTGGGGTTAAAATTCACTCGTAAGGGGGTGAATTAGGGAGAGTATTATTATTATTATCTAATTTTGGGAGTGAGGATGACCAGGAACTTGTTGGATACATTGTGGACAGTAGGTAGATTTTTTTTATAATTATAATCTATATACATATAAAAAAACCTTTAGTTTTTTACTTTGGCCTTCTGCGTTTAACTTGCTTCATATTAACTATTGCATTCTAGATTCAAATTTCAATATATATTTTCCACAGTCACCCTCTATTTGTAAATTTCTTTAAATTTTAACTAATTTGTTAACTTGTTTTCAATTGTGTGAATGGTGAAGGTGGTATAATTCCTTATTTCCACACAAGCTAACTTGCTTCTGGAGATCAGATATGATTTGTAAGGGCTTATCCCACACTCACTATTCCCAATACTGGTTTTTTGTCACTTTGTTTGTATCTTTTAATTGTTAATTTGTTCAAACAACCATATATATACAATTTTAACTCTTGACTTAAAACTCTTAATCAGATTTATATTTTTTAAATTGTAAGTTTACATCCACAATTTTTGTAGATAAGCACTGATGATGGCTAATAAGCCGAAAGCGCTTTGCATTTAATAATTAAAAAGTTTTGCACGAAATACAAGTCTTTCCTTTTGAACTTGCAGAAAAGTCCGTAGTAAATGAAAGCTAACCAAATATTCTATAAAAGGTTTGATATTAAAAAATCACGTTAATTTTATTTTATAATACAAAATTCCATTAAACATCTTTTAAATAAATCTAATAGTTCATTATGATGCTAATAAACAAAGTCCGATCCCTGTCACAGAGTTCGGGCGCCGCCCAGTTCCCCGACTCCGTTAACCTTTCTTTAGAAATTGGAAACATTTGCGCAGGTTTATCTAAGGATTTTACCTACTTATTATAAAATTGACCTCTCTATCAAACTCAAATAGAATTGATTTTCCTATAACTGAACTTGTTTGGGGTTTTTTTATAAATAAATTATAAATAAATAATGTTGTGCGACTAGGCTAACTACTCCAGATGACAGGAAAAATAGAATCAGCAATGTATTCTTATTTGTTTCATAATATTTTCATTCAACTGATATCTATTGTATACCATTCTCCTTTGTATTTTGTTCTTGGCAGAAAATTGAAAAAAAATCATAGCGTTTATAATCGCTGAAAATTAGAACAGATTTAATACAACAAAATGAAAACTTTTATTTACAATGGATTGCATGTTCAATAGCTACTAAAATAACGCGATCAGAATGAAAGCTTGTCTGTTTACATAACACGGTGTTCTTGACATAATTATATATGGAAATTACCCAATGCGAAAAGGATGATGAGATGAATCACAAGAGCAATTAAAAAATTCAATGGTTCATATTCCCGATGACCAAAAGCAAATTCGCTGAAATAATCTATTGTTAGCGTAGAAATGTTAGAAATTTGTACAGGGTCTTAAAAAATACTCGTATCTCACATGACTAAATTGAAGTCATCAATTGGCTAAATGTAACAATAATAACTTCAGCATTAACACTATAGAACAGTGTCACTGACCTATTTGACAGAACGGATACTTAAATTGTCATAAAAGTCTCCAAGAATGGCCATATTCATAAAAAAATTTGATTTACCAGATCACGTAGGCTCATAGAGGCAATTGTTTCCCATAAGATACGTGTTATTGGGCAGGGCTTGAAAAGCCGTTTACGCAGGATCGTATTAAGATTAAAGCCGCGTGTGTAGAACTACAAATTTTTGTTTCTTCAGTAGTTTTTAATAGTTAGAAATATGGGCAACTCTAAAAGCACTATCCAGATTACTCTGAAATGGCAGTTTTCAAACGGATTACTGACTATCAAAAAATCTACAGAAACATACCTAATTGGCCACTGATTTAGAAGTTTTGGAATTGCGCGCCATTTTCATTTTGTAACGCTTAAGTCCGTACTTATAAAGCGGTCTCGGCCAAAACCGTCTTCACCGAAATAAAAACCAACTTTAAATCATTTATTTGACGTTTAAGAATGACGGAGCAATATAGAAAAAAATTGTTGACATCTATTGAAATCGTGACATCCAGGACCCGTGGCGCAGTGCACAAAATAAGCTACATAAGAAATGCATCGCATTTCAAAAACAGTGATATTTAAAGCAATAAAGTTAAATGAAAATTCTGACCTAAATTTTAGAGTTATTGTGCGCGTACGCATAGACGACCAGACGAGTTTTTTTATTTTCGGATTAAAAGTGATTGGAAACTTGGAAAAAGTGTTAAAAATTAAGGTTAAGATAGAAGTTTCGGTAATTCTTGTCAAAACATTTTGTAAGAACTGATCAAATCAGGTGCCAAGTACCTATTTTGTGATAATTTCTTTAATTATTGTTTATGGTCATAATTAGTTTCTCTAATTGTCTATGGTCATAATTAGTTGAAAAATACCATTAACAAAATTATTTTGAGGCCATAACAACTCTTTTTTGGGAATGGATCTATTAATAAAAAAATTAATGCTGTCACCTTCCCACACAAGTTAGTTTTTTTTTTAAATATCCTACACTTATGTTTCATATTAATTGTCGGTACCTATAAGTTCTTTATTTCAATTCTTTTAAGAAAATATAAATAATCCCGTTTTTTGGGGGTTGCATTTGCCCTTCTTTCGCAGATGTGTTTCAAAGGTTATCAGACCATTAAGCTTAACACAGTAGTCTGTGAAGAGTATTATAGGTTTACTTTGTCTGTCCATCCATTGTCATGTTTTTGTCCGCACGATAAGTCAAAGACGAAAACATATTAACTTGAAAATTTCAGGAAAAATAAAGCTCTATAAAGGAACAAAGCCTATTGATTTAAAAAACAAATCTGATTAAAAATGGAGGTTAAGGGGAGGTAAAAATTTAAAAAATTATAAATCAAAATTGAAAAGCGATACCAACATGAATTTTTTAGCAAAAAATCAAGCTCTATAAAGAGATGAAGCCTATGGATTCTGAAAAAATAAATGAATAAAAATAGGGGGTTAAGGGTGATTGAAATAATAAAAATTCGAGAGACGCTAAAATGGTGGTTCCCACCTTATCGAGACTGAGGCCCACAAGGGTAAACTCGTAGCGTAACAAAAACGAGAAATGATTTAACTTTGAAATGAAAGACCGAAAGCCGATAGTAGTATTAGGAAGTTGAATTTTTTTGTTTGTGAAGCGTTGGCATTACTTAGGTTAAACCATGTGATGATTTTCACAAGCCTTGATTTTTAAAACCATTCTATATCGCCTTTTGATTAGGGTTTAAAAACGTGTTCGAGCAATTTATCCAATAATAATTGGCCCCTTTACCTCTTAAGCCTGCTCATGTAAAATATTTAAAGCAATAAATTAGCTTGCAGTTCAGAATTATGTTCAGTACATGACTGATATTTATTTATAAAATAAAAATGACATAGTACCATCGCATCAGATCTATTAGAAAAAATTCAATATAATTCGCAATATTACAACTATAATACAAGAAGCCAATCTGACTTTCATGTACGGCAAGCCATCACTAAAATTTCCCAAAATACAATTTTTATTAAAGGTTTAAAAAATTTAATAGACTGCCAACAGAATTTAAAAAAAAAAACAATAAATGTATTCAAAAGTAACCTCAAACAATACTTGATAAATAAACAGAACGGATATACTTTCTTCTGATAATACTCATTAAACCTGCCCTTTTTAAGTATTTTCCTTAATTTATTGTTATTTTACCCCTCGTTTTACCCGAATTTATTATGAATTATTTCTGTTTTGAGATCATGTGCTTTATTTTAAAAAATTACTTGATGTTATATTAATACTACTTACTATGTTTAAATTATTAATAGTTTTGCGACGATAGGTTATAGCAACTTATAGCCACAACACTATTTTTGTGTTAAAGTAGATCCATAGAGGGCAATGTAATTTACAAAGGCCTTCTTTCAACATACAAATAAATGACAACTTTATAATTAAAATGAACAAAAACAAGGAAATACCTCGGTATCATAACTGATTAAAATTTGAAATGGGTTGATTACATTACGACATTAACAATCAAAGTTAGAAGATTCGTTTTTGAATTTTATGAATTAAGGAAATTTATGACTAGGAGTTTACTAATTATTATTTACAATTCTCTGGTTGAATCTATTTTGCTATATGGTATAATGTGGACTATATGATATTGCACTTCAACACCTTAATGTAATCCATAATTGTATAATTAAAATTATATACAAAAACCAGCATTTATCCTACCTCTCTTTTATATAATAAAAAAGTGCTTTGCATAAGAACATTAAAGATATTAAATTAAACTCTTTAGGAAAAATCAAGCTTTATAAGGTGATGACGCCTATTAATTCTAAAAAAGCATTATGCACAAAAAATGTCTAGGCTAGGGGAACTAAAATGACATAAAAGAGAACTCGCCCCCATCAACCCCCTGGGCCCTATCTACCCCAACTAAAAAAGTTTAAATAACAAACCCCTACTTGTGATACATCATTGAAAAGCCTATAACAAATGCTATCCAATTGTATAAATTATAATTGTACAGGGGGGTATCAATAATTAACAAATGAATATCTAACAATTTTAAAACAAACATACCCTACCTGTCATACAATGTTAAAATGCTCTAAAGGCCAATAAAACCTTATTTTCAATGATAAATGTCCGTAGGTACTTTTTGTTGTTAAATAAAAACTTTAATATATAGCCCATTGTAAGTTTTTAAATTGTCACACCCTATATCTTCATTCTAGTTATTATTAATATTACAAACAAATTTAATACCTTATTATGAAATTATTATTAGGCAGATCTACGTTAATTGTCAACATTGGGCCAGAGTCAGTACCTACTTAGACTACTTTTATAACAAAATAAATCATATTGAGTGTAGGTATTTAGTATTACAATTTTTGATATACTTAAAAGAACTTAAAAGAACTATTTAAATACTGATACTTAATATTAAACTGTCAGTAATTTTTTAAAACACATGTTTAAGTTCTTCTACTTGCCAAATTTTCTAAATATACTAATATAATATACTTAATAGTTACTCAGTACTTAAATTCTTGGTTTTGAGTATTACTTAGGTAAACTAAATAATTCTGTACATAATTTTCTCTAATGGTACTTGTACTTGGGTCTACTTTGAGTAGGTACTTGACACTTGCAACAGCTCTGATTGTGGAGAGAATGTTATTATTATGCACCAAAGTAAATAACCCCTGTAGAATTAGAGAATAATGCACACCTCACAACCAGTGTCGGATTGGAACCTACAGGTCCTACCGGTTCAGGAAGGAGAAGGGCCCGCCTATGAATTTTTTTCACATGGTCTGATTCATTGAAGAACAAAAAAAAGATCTACACACTGAGGCTTTTCCCGAGGTGGCCACATAATATAGTGTCCAAGTGTCAAAAAGTAAACACATTTATCCAAAGTCAAATAAATAAACATTTTTAATAAATGTGTTTTCATACAAAATTAACTGCAATCTAAAACTTCATAAACATGTTTCCATATGATAAAGGGCCGATGTACAGTTAATTTGTATAAAACTTGTTGATAATTATCACATACATATTTGTACGATTTTTGTAAGAATACAACTGTACTGTACCAAATTGCCCAAACTTAAAATACCTACTTCTTCAAAAAAACTTTTGAATACCTTTTATTCACTTGTCTTCATATTGACATTTTCCTTTTGATTTTTGTTTTCGTATTCATATTTTTTTTGTTTCTCCTATTTGGCATGTTAACATTAATAAGCAAAAATTAGGTGGAAATATATGTAGGTATTTACACTATTTCATAATTTATTATTTGCAAAAAATAGAAAATTCAGAAAATCTAGATGTTGCCACTTGACTATTCAGACACGATTAACTGAATTCTACTTTTTAAATTGGTAACATTAGTTGTTTGTATTGTATGTGGAAAATGATGTTTTTTTAAAGATAATAATACTGTTTTTGACTAATAATAGAAACTGATAACGATCGTTATTTTAATACAAAAAAAAAACATAGGTAAGGTTGCCTAATACTCTTTTAATGTATTTTATAATTAATTACACATAAAACTAAATAGGAGTGAACCAAAAATTTTAATATACAGGGTGTCCCAATTTCCAGAGCTTATAATTTCTAAACACCTAATCGTAGAAACGTGCGGTTTTCGCTGATATGAGTTATTTTGCTATAAGTTTTGGTTTAGTGACACAAAAATTATGTATTACTACAGGGTGTTTTTTAAAAATCTCCTCTTTTAAATTCACCGTAACCAAATTTTATAAATTGGAACACCCTGTATATGTTTAGGTCATCTGAAAGATACACTCTTCTACTTTTTAAAAATGTATAATTTGTTACAAAATAAATATGATAAAATTTGGTTACGTTAATTTAAAACCCTGTAGTAATACATAATTTCTGTGTCACTAAACCAAAACTTATAGCAAAATAACACATATCAGCGAGAACCGCACGTTTCTACGATTAGGCGCTTAAAAGTTATAAGCTCTGCAAACGGGCTACTTTTCATTGGGACACCCTGTATTTAGGAAAATTATTGCTAACATTTACATAAACAAAACATAAAAACAAATATCTATTTTTCTTGTATTTGTTATTACGTTTATACTTATATTCGTTTACCCATATTTTTAACAATATCCGTTTTATTTTTCTATAGAATTTTTATAAAGGGTGATTCCAAAGGTCCCTTTTTTTAACTAAGTACAGAGGTTATTAAAATAAACAACTTTTTCAAGAAAGTATAAAATTTGGGGTTTTTTCTTTATCCCTTTTTGAGTTATAGTAGATACAGACACACAGACATAATCGCGAAAATTGTCAAAACGGATTCAAGGGATTCCTATATTTTCCTTACTGGTTACAGAAAAGTTAAAACCAAACAAAAAATCACAAGGATTTAGGTTTGATGACCTCGGTGGCTGCCCAAAAAAGAACGAAAGTCACAGAATTAAAAAATCCAAATTTGGGACTCTTTAGTACGAAAGTTTTTAGATATTACACTCACGAATATGTGGATTTGTCGAAATTAACCATTTATGTGGCCACTGAGATCGCCAGACTTAAATCCTAAAATTTGTCTACTTTAATAACTATGTAAATACAATTATTTGATTTCTATCATCCACCTTGTTTTCTGAACATATTTCACTCATCTACTAGCAAAAGTGGTGATGCGTGGAAAATATTAAAACTAAAATAATGAAAG
Source organism: Psylliodes chrysocephalus (assembly GCA_927349885.1). Taxonomy (NCBI): domain Eukaryota; kingdom Metazoa; phylum Arthropoda; class Insecta; order Coleoptera; family Chrysomelidae; genus Psylliodes; species Psylliodes chrysocephalus. The sequence continues at coordinate 34,539,973 of OV651821.1, forward strand.
ATCTTTTAATTTTTCTGTTATCTAGTACAAAAACCTATTTATATTTATTTTAGTTAGAATTTCGACCATCTAAGACGACATCGTTAAAAGAAGATTGATTCGTTCATTTTGCGGGGCCTCGCTCCGCTGATACCGCAAATATTCACTTGTTGCATAGAATGAGACATTCTGTAACTTATTTTAAATTTTTGTGAAAATTGGTCTGCTTTCAAATTATTATTTTTGTTATTATTGATTTATAGAATTAAGTACAAAGACTATAAAACAGAAAACTTTATTCGACAATGCGGAAAATATAATGATACATAAATACAAATAAAATAGCCGAATCCCAAAAGAAATTTAATGAAAATAGCCGTTATTGGTGAACTTTTATGAAGTATCAGTTCTGTCAAATACCTAGGTCATTGGCATTGTTTTAGGGTTACTTACTGAAGTTATTAATATTACTTTTAGCCAACTGATGATATCAATTTAGTCACGTGGGATTCGGGTATAGTTGAAGACTCATTAACATAACATACAAATCATTTTCAAGGGGCCTAATATAGATAATACATCTACTTGTCTTAGTATTAAGATTGATGGGTTATCATCAATTAAATAAAGTGGTAGGTACTTCATGAATTTGATCAATAATCTTATCATAAGTAAACATTTGTTGCAAAAATGCAGAAAAAACATAAAAAACACTCAAAGCGAAAAATATACCATAATATTTATTACTTATTTTTATAACATGCATTATAATTTTTAAATTTCGTTTTCTATATAAGATCGTTTAATATGTTGAATTTTTTTTATGATTATTATTATTCTATTTATTAATATTGAAAAGATTAAAGTATAAAAGTAAATTTTATACGAAATATGTAGTAGATCTTCGTGCACCAACATATTTCCTACTAGATATTATTGTATACATATATTTTTCCAGGGCCGTCTAGAGTCTAGAGCAGCAAGCAATCTTCTCATTAACAATATGTTCATATACAATGAGTTTTTAATTATTTTTATAATTTCTGATTTTTTGTTCTAATTTTTCTTAAGAGTTTGCTCCCATTGATTTAATTTTTTGGTAATCGCAAGAATGATATTTTTGTTGTGTTCCTACATCCATGAGTTTGTGATTTTTGTTAAAGGTTTATATACTTACTTATTATTATATGTATGTATAATTATATATCTTTACATTTAAATATTACTGTAGGCAGATGATAATAAAAATGTTACAACTAACTTACGTAGTAGTTTTTTATAAATACTTAGTAAACATTTGTTGTTAAGAAAATATCACTGGTCCGCAATTTTTTTTAACAAATCTACTGGTCCGCGGGCCAAAAAAGGTTGAGAAACGCTGGTCTAGACCATGCTAGATCCTCGGGCACATAAGGTTTGGGTGCGCCATTAGAAAGGCGAAAAAAACATTTAAATATAATTTTGTTCTGTGACCACTGATTTGTAATATTGACTAACTATAGTTAGCTAAAATTTAGCCTGCTGTCAGAGTGACAGTAAACGAGAGATTCCAAAGTAAGTTTTATTTAATTTTCACGTTTACTGCGTACCGTACTCTAAAACTTAACACTGGTGAACGAATGAAGGACCTCATTTTATTCTAGTATAATTATATAGATTATCGTCTTTCTACACGATGTCATAGGGATGGCTTAAGAAGAACTGAAGGAGCTGAGATGCGATGAGAATTTGTGTGATGGAGAGAGTCGAAATCTGATTGACTTCAAATCTATGAATTCGGATATCTAAGCCATGTGCTTCGGTAGCTCAATTGGTAAGAGTATATAGATGGTTAAAGTCTGAGGTTCCGGGTTCGACCACCCGATGCACTCATTTTTTTTTTCTTTCTATAATTCTCTGCATTTTGGTTGGTTTCTTTTTACTTTGGGGATAGGAGGGTGTAATTTTTATAATTTCATAGAGTAAATTGGGGATTTTCCATTTACATATTTCCAAAATTGCATTCAGTTTTTTGGATCTCAACTGATTACTTAGACAACACACACAGTCCAATGGATGTCCACTTTAGATCCATTTGAGGGCCAGAACGTCTATATCCGTATTCAGACATCCAGTGTACGTTCGTTTATGACAGCTGCATATCGATGCCCAGAGGTCGTTTGTTTTTGGACCTAATTTTAAGTTTAGTATTATTTTGTCGTCCAGTGGACGTCCATCTTAGATCATTATTTATTTAGTCTACCAGATAATACCCATCTATATATTGAATCTATTACATTTCATTCTATCAGCGGAAGTTTGAAATCTGAATCTATTATTTTTCAAGTGGCTCCTTGGTCGAGGTCGCCTAGCGCTTGACAACCTAGAACGACAATGGACGTGTCGTGAGTTCGATCTCTGCCTAGGTCTAATGATTTTTAATAAAAAAATTAATAAATGGTGTATAGCGGGTTGCGAAAATAATAAATAAATTATTAATAATATAAAATAGTGTGTGGTGAGCTGCGTTTGTGTAAAAAAAGTGGGGATGTGATCTCAATGGAAAATAATACAGGAATGGACGTTTTTTGAATGTCCAGTATTCAACGTCCAAATATAATCCAGAATTGGACGTCCTATGAATGGTCAAAAGTGTGCCGTTTGTATACTTCACTGGACGTCCATTGGACGTCGGAAGTCAAAAAAAAACTAATTTTTGGACGTCCAGACATCCAAAATTGTATATTGAATGGACGTCCAATGAACCTATTGTCTGTCTGGGTATTCTCACTTTCATTTGACTTTTATTTCTTGTAAATAAGGAAAATCTTAGTTTTTCTGATCCAATTATGAAATTTGGATAAAGTTTCACCAAGTGCTTATTTATGGCTAGCACATGTACCTATCATTATTGATGGATGCTAACATATCGTGTGGTCCGTACCTACAACACTATAGGTAGCTCTGACATAAGTGACATGATTTCCTATCTGTATTCTAATTATTATAAGTTAAACTAAGAATCCAATGTTTTTTAAATTGAATATAATTATATGAAAAATATATGGGTACAGAGTATCGGCATTTCGGGGCTTCTATTACGCCGGAGCCTCGGGTTCGTACCCCTGAACACTTAGGGCAAAAACGGAACTACTTTTTTTCTCTTATGGGAGAAATTGTTCTTTTTTTGTTGTTGTTGTTGTTGTTGTTGTTGTTGTTGTTGTTGTTGTTGTTGTTGTTGTTGTTGTTGTTGTTGTTGTTGTTGTTGTTGTTGTTGTTGTTGTGTGTCATCGGCTTCAACTGCTAAGGTTATTTCGCCTCGTGTTCTGTGTAGGTTTTGTGACTGTTTTCCAGCGCCACTTTAGGAATAGCACTGTTAATTAGAACCCAACACTAAATGGTCGAGTGGGGAATCCTACCAAGGCATCAGAATTAATTTTAATTAATTAAATTAATTAAAAAAATCCCGGCCAACGGTGGGATTCGAACCTGGGACCCTTGGATCCACAGGCAGAGACTCTACCACTGAGCCACCCACCCCCCGAAATTGTTCTTATTATTATTTTCGAACTTGTATGCTTTTAGTATTAAAACCGATTGTCATTGGAAAATTTACAAAATTTTAAAAATTAATTTAGAAGCTATTAAGATAAAATAGATATTTTAAAGGTAATTAACACAAAAACTTATAATTACGAATTTAACTAGCATTTAAAATAAAATAAATAAAAAAAAATTACGTTAACCAGGATTTGAACCGCGGACCTTGGAACTAAAACTATTGCGCTTACACGTTTTACGTTATGGCCTAAAAATAGTAGGGAATTTTTTTTTTTTTTTTTCAGAAATTAACGGTATTTTTTGTAAATATAAACGAATATCTAGAGTGGATTGCCATTTATTGACAATTGGTTAGACATAATTGTCACTTATTTAAAATAATAGTAGGTCGTTCACTAAATATGAATTGTAATTGGTGGATTTCATATCCGTGCAGTGTCTATACTAGGATGGACATAAAATTATATCCGTTCAGTAGATTAATATAGCCTACTAATTCGTTATGTAGTAGGTACATATGCATGTAGAATACTAAGCCCTTACATTTGTTTAATGTGTTTAATAATGAAGATATTTCAATTTTAAACTGAATTTTTTTACGAAGAAAAATCAACAAACTAAACTAAAGATGAAATAAAACTTTTAAATAAATGGTCCACACTTTGACTTTCTTCAACAATTAATTTATTTACCAAATGAATAATTCAAATCTTTTAAACAATTTCTTTAAAACGGCAGAGAACCAGATTTCGTGCCTTTTGGTAAGTTATAGTGAAAAGCTAGTCGGGCAGTAAATCTATTACTTCTCTTTAGAGTTAAACAATCACTTACTCTCTCCTTTCCTTTCATAATATTTTATAATGTTTTATAAGAAGCAAAAATTATAAAATGCAATTCTTATTTAGTTATGAACCCAAATATATTGTATTATTGTTTTGTTTAAGTTTCCTTGACCTTTTGTCACTCAGGACTTAGGTTCAGGTTGGCGCAGACATTTAAAGGTCGAAGACCGCCATGGTAGACAACACAAATTCATAAACCAAAGAGAAGTAAGATATCTATATTTTCTAGCGAAGTCGCATTTTTGATTTGACGCGAGACAATGGCAGCTACAAGTAGTGAGTCTTCTACACTGAAGTCAGTACCCATGAAATAATAATAATAATAATAATAATATAATATTGAAAAAGTCTATGTTATGGTGATGTGATAGAATATTAAAAATGCATGAAATTACTGTTGGTGTAGGCGTGTCAACTGACCTCCAACATTTATTGATGAATAATTGTTGTAAATAAAAAAAGTCTGATAATATTTCTAAGAATGGGTGTTTCAACAAATTATCAAGTTGTTTCGTTACCATTATTGTTATTGTTGTTTTAAAAAAAGTTAAACAATTTTAAAAACTTTTAAGTATGATGAATGCTTTTAAGTACGGTGCCTCTTAATACAAAGTACTTTAAAATGCATATCGAATTTATGTACGACAGTAAGGCTCTTTAGATTTAGAAAGTCATAATCCCACGTTCAACAACTTACCAAAACGGTCAACTAAGTGGGATAGGGAGATAATGATATCATACTGAATAGAGTGGGATAAAACAGTAAACACATTATTGAAGGATTTACAAGAAGTGAGTTAAATAAATATATGATAAGTAACTTTATTGTAAAAGTCATAGTTGTTAGGGGCAACGTTTTAAAAAAGTAGAATTTCTGTAAAATTAAATAAAAACGGACACTTTGTGACTCATTTTGTTAATTAAGTATTAAAAACCGGTATTCTACTACAAAAAATTCAATTAACTGTGTTGTTTCGTTGCCTGGTCAACTAATGCATCTACATATAAGATAGATAAATAAAATCAAATGACTGATGGAATACAAACAAAAATAAAATAATATTTGTTTATGAAAACAGTTACGAAATGCTTTATTTTATGTAACGGGTGAATATCTGCGAAAAAACACTCAAAAATAAAAACTTACTATAATTAATTTAAAATTGTATCTAGACAGATTGAAAAGAAATGAGATTTTTAGGAAAAAATTAGAAATGAGATTGGTGAAGGAAATTTTTGAATATATATCAATTGGTATGGTTGGGGCAATTTAAAAAAAGATTTCGTAAACCAAACCAGTATAGAACAAATGAAAATGGAACAGAAATATAGAAAATATTGTAAAGAAACAAAGTGAAAACTGGAACTCAGTTAAAGAGAAAAAAGAACGGAATAACATGAAAATTATGGATAAAAAAATTAAATATAAATTATCTCTTTAAACTTAGAAACTAATTCAGACAATCCTTAACTTTATACATAATGAAATGTTTACCTAAATGCGCTTTATATTTTTAATTTTTCATAAAGAAATTTCCGGATAAAATCATAAATTATTCACAATAAAAATGGTTTTACATCTGATAATGAATTAATGACGTTTTGTGTCATATGTCAGTTTAACAAGTGTACCAATACGATAAAAAATTTGTAAATAATTGAGGTTGTGTTTAAACTAATATGATCGAAACCGGACATTAATTTATTGCATAAAGCGTGTGATTGGGACCGTACACAATAATCTATCGCCTAAAGCAGTGATCGGCAAACTCTTTCGTCAAGAGAGCCAAATAGTAACAGTAAAACGACTAACATTTCTTTGAAAGTTTCCTTCGCTTATTTCAAACTGAGCATCATAAACCTCCCCAAGTTGATACCTTAAAGGAGTTATTGCATCTATTCTACTAGACCTGTGACCGGCAAACTCTTTCGTCAAAAGAGCCTAATAGTAACAGTAAAACGACTAAAATTTCTTTTGAGAGTCAAATTTTTTAAACTTAAACTATCTAGGTAGGTACATTGTTGTTAACTTAATTAGGAAACTCCTAAGCTGACCTTTGCTGGTAGACATTTTCCAATTTTCTCATCTACACTCGTCTTATAAACTTGTTTCGTCTAACTCCTATCGTTCATTCACTTTATAAAGATTAGGAAAAATGTATACGAGCCATATGCTATAGCACTACTAGTGAACATCGTTCCACTGTATAAGGGGCGTTTAATTAATATTACAATCTGATCAAAGGTTGATCAATGAGTAATTTTGTTCTAACCTAACTTAGCTAAGGTTTCAATCTTAAAAACTAAAGTTCTACTCACTAATTAAATAAATACAATATTTACGTAATTCCCTGATTCTAGAATTAGAAATTAGATTCAAATGAAAAATATTAACTTGATTTTGAATTAAATCTCAATATTTTTGACCGTTAAGTTTTCCATCAATATTAATCTCGATGTTTATTGTACATGTTTACCGAATTGCTTACTGTGCTCTTCTAAGTTTTACGTATTATGGCCTGCAATTAATAGAGACCCTATGGCTCTTATATTTTTTCCAAACCTGTATATCCAAACCATCTCAGCATACCTTCCTTAATATTTGAAACTACATCTTTCACTTCACAATTCTAGTCTTTGCTGCGGGGATACGCGCTCAGAAGTAATATATTATACGATATACGCTGATATTTTATCTTTCTGAAAATATTTGCTCAGTAAGTCGTTTTAGAGTACTTATTTGTCTAAAGATAAAGACACATAAATAGCAACCAAGTATCAACAAATAGAAATAAGGAAAGCAGTCATCACAAAGTTTCACTCTCACTGTATTAGCGAGCCTCATGTTGTAGTTTGTGGAAGAGCCACACCCAAAGGGCTAAAGAGCCGCATGCGGCTCGCGAGCCGCGATTTGCTGATCACTGGCCTAAAGGAATAAACCTAATAAAAATAATAAAAAATAAAAAATTCAATATAACGAAATATTTAGTATTTTTAGGTTGGTTGGTTGGTTGGTTGGTTATTTGGAAAGTTGGTACGTTTGAACTTTAATGTAAAATTGAATAAAAAAATTGAACATATGTCAGTAAACACAAATAGTGAAGTGCTCAGGAGAGGGTTTACCTGTGAAAAATTAGAACAAAGCTTCAAATTGGTATGTTGGTGCAATTTGATGACCTGATGATCCCCTTTCATTAGCTCCCGGGCACCGGGCTATCTGACTTGCATTTTCAGGTTTTTTTTTGGGGGAAAAAAATGTTTTTTTTGAGAATGCTCTCAAAACAAAATTTCTTGTCCAGTCTTCAGCTAAAGGATATTTGCACAAAAACTTCGCAAAAGTGATACTCTAGCGTTTATAGTTTATCCTCTAGAGCAGGTATTCCCAAAGTGGTCGATACCGATCCCTCAGTTTCCCAGGGGTCGACATAAACTAAAACTGCAAATTTAACAGTTTATTATTGTTTTTTAAGTAGTTTCTTAAACATATTTTTTTTTATTTGCAGGTTTACTGCGAGTTTTATGATAGCAGACACGAAAACAAAATGCAGACAATACAGTTTGGACTACTTGAAGTTAAGATTTATTCAATATCTATCAAATCAACAATTGCCGGTGTGTCTCATATGTGAAAAAGTATTCTGTAACGATGCTATAAAGCCTTTAAAAATGCAGACTTGATAACTTGACAATAATTAAGAAAATGGCGAGTGCTAAAAATTCGACGGATGTTTGTAAATTTCATCAAAAACATGATGAAATTTTGCAGGTATACTTAAAAAATATTCTGTTGAACATATCCGAATTTTAATAAAGAAAAACTGACTCCAACAGTGTATTTTGCAATAAATTTTAAATAAAAAGGCATATGGAAGACTTTTTTGCGTTCTATAATATTTTTTAGTTTTCCGCATTTCTTGACTTCTTGACCGCGGGCCTTTAATCGCGTTTCAGTCATACAATATTCGCATTAAAAACGCACCCTTTATGATTATAATTGATTATGGAAAATCATTTTTTATAATCAGATTTTAAGGGAAATTATAGGTGTAACTTTGATAAAATTTATAAACATCGGTTGATTTTGAGCGCTCGCCATTCCCTTAATTGTCAAGCAATCTACTAGAACATAAAACTATTGTGAATTGTGTTCATTTAGGAATAACCTTGTTTCTTAAAAATTTCAATATGATCATGATCATGCGTTCGACCCATAGAGCTCGCTAAATGAAAGCAGTGCAAGCCATGAGAGCATGCTTATCAACGACAAGACATGCCGCTCTCCATAACGCTCTAGCTAAAAGATAACCTACAAATACTAGGGTAGTATCTAATCTCGGGTTTTTGTGATAAATATCCTCTAGATAAAGAGTGGACAAGAATTTTTCATTTCAGACTAGTCTTTGCACAGTGTACTCACAAAATCGAAATATGCAAGCCAAATACCCCAGAGCAAATGAAAGATGCAGGTAAATCTACTCTATTTCCTGACCTTACATATTTTACAGCTTTATATTGATTTTAATTGGCTCTCTACGAATTTAAAACTTTTTTTTTAGGGAAAATTATAAACGGAAATTACAGATGGTGTAAGTTCTTATAATACACCGCCTTATTGAATAATTTTCACCGAGGAGACTAAGGTGGATTAAAATAGAGGAACTCATTTTAATAGAAAACAAAAATATACCTATCTATCTCATAGCGGTATAGAATCGTTACCTAACTGTCCCAAAATAAACGAAATATCACCATTTTAGATAAAATTGTATATTAACGGGTCAAGTTGATTTATATTCAATTTAATAAGTGCAAAGTTCAAATAAATAATAAACATATTATATCATGCATTTTTTTAACCATGCGGTTCGTCTGCATAAACAAAATGATAAAAGTAGGTACTGTTGATGTTATTATTTAAAATAAATATCTTTTTATATCTAAAAAGCATAAAAAAAATGATCTGAAACACCGAAACTATTTTAGATTATATTCATGATCAATACATTTTTTCCTATTTATATTTAATAGATTTATAAATTTTAATACAATTTAAGTTTAGTTCAACTAACAGCAGGTGTATGATATATTCAAATAAATTAAAAAATTGTATTTTATTTGAAATAAATTTTAACAGATTTTAGAAATATTACCTACCTATTTCAAATTTCATATGAATTATTTCTAGAGTTTATAGAAATATAAAAATAAATATTCCAACAATAAATATTTATATCATTTTAGGAACCACTGTTAAAATATGACTATAGTGAACGTATCCATGTTTTACCGACAACGTTAGCATCATCAAAAGACCATTGCAGCTTACAATCAATTTAATAACGAACCATTTATACGAAAATGTTTTTTAAATCAATATTTGTAGCAATTATTGTGTGCGAAGACTGCGAAGCAACTGTCCCAAATTAAATAATCTCTACCTAATATTTGTACATTGTATAACCTCCAAAAATATCTTAATAATGGAAGATAGATAAGGTGTTTCCGGTTTTCCCCTTTACGAATTGATTAGAAATTTACGGCTAGAGAAAGACATAAAAATGTCGACAAATTCGTACAAAATATGACAGTTTAGAGTGATTTCGACGAAATCAAATTTTTTCATCATATCAAAACATCTGATTTACCAGACAAAACTAAAATATAATTACGATGAAACCAGTTAATTACAGTCGATGATAGTGTATCAAAGCAAGCATAAATAGCTTGTACATCAACCGAAAAGTTTCTAGGCAAAGATATTTGAAAGGGAACGGTAAAATCATTAAAAATTCCTTTATCTTTACCAGATCATTGAAATGATACAAAGACAATATTTGGCGAACAATTGTTTTTCCTTTATAAACCCAAAGTTCTGCAATTGTGAGATTAGACAAAATTTAAAAAACTTAGAAAAAACTTAGACAAAACTTAGACAAAACTTAGACAAAACTTAGACAAAACTTAGACAAAACTTAGACAAAACTTAGACAAAACTTAGACAAAACTTAGACAAAACTTAGACAAAACTTAGCCAAAACTTAGACAAAACTTAGACAAAACTTAGACAAAAGTTAGACAAAACTTAGAAAAAACTTAGACAAAACTTAGACAAAACTTAGACAAAACTTAGACAAAACTTAGACAAAACTTAGACAAAACTTAGACAAAACTTAGACAAAACTTAGACAAAACTTAGACAAAACTAAGACAAAACTTAGACAAAACTTAGACAAAACTTAGACAAAACTTAGACAAAACTTAGACAAAACTTAGACAAAACTTAGACAAAACTTAGACAAAACTTAGACAAAACTTAGACAAAACTTAGACAAAACTTAGACAAAACTTAGACAAAGCTTAGACAAAACTTAGACAAAACTTAGACAAAACTTAGACAAAACTTAGACAAAACTTAGACAAACCTTAGACAAAACTTAGACAAAACTTAGACAAAACTTAGACAAAACTTAGACAAAACTTAGACAAAACTTAGACAAAACTTAGACAAAACTTAGACAAAACTTAGACAAAACTTAGACAAAACTTAGACAAAACTTAGACAAAACTTAGACAAAACTTAGACAAAACTTAGACAAAACTTAGACAAAACTTAGACAAAACTTAGACAAAACTTAGACAAAACTTAGACAAAACTTAGACAAAACTTAGACAAAACTTAGACAAAACTTAGACAAAACTAAAACAAAACTTAGACAAAACTTAGACAAAACTTAGACAAAACTTGGACAAAACTTAGACAAAACTTAGACAAAACTAAGACAAAACTTAGACAAAACTTAGACAAAACTTAGACAAAACTTAGACAAAACTTAGACAAAACTTAGACAAAACTTAGACAAAACTTAGACAAAACTTAGACAAAACTTAGACAAAACTTAGACAAAACTTAGACAAAACTTAGACAAAACTTAGACAAAACTTAGACAAAACTTAGACAAAACTTAGACAAAACTTAGACAAAACTTAGACAAAACTTAGACAAAACTTAGACAAAACTTAGACAAAACTTAGACAAAACTTAGACAAAACTTAGACAAAACTTAGAAAAAACTTAGACAAAACTTAGGCAAAACTACATGGTTGGTTAATGAATACGAAAACCAGAAACAAGAATTAGCACAACCATCGAATAAATAGTTTTTTAACAAAATTATCTCTTACATTTCTGATTTATTTATTATTAAATATCAGAAAATTATTTTTAGTCAATATTTTTATAATTTTCTTTAATTACCCAAAATAGATATATATATTTGTGTTTAGAAATAATGATAACGTCAATTATAATTTTTAGCTGATAATTATTACATGTAAACATCAAACTACCATAATAAAATTTACAAATACCAAAATGTTGAATATTACCAAACAAGAAGAAAGCCAAAGATTATTTTGCTTTAAACTTTTGAATGCCAGGAAATATTATACTAACATTATAGATATTTTTGTAGCAGTGTTTGAATTTAATGGATTTTTACAAAATTTTTTAGACGTTATAGAAAAAGATCTTTTGTTTTCAAGAATAACTGCTATGGTTGGAACGTCAGAGGATTCGACAAAATTTCTGGTAAAGAGGGTAGAGTTCACCAGCTTGCTATTAAATCTGGTAGTTAGAAATAAATCGATTTTAATGAAAGAAATAAAAAAATCACCCGACCTTATATTGCATATTTTTTAAGAGAACTAGAGCAAAGCGAGGTTCCGCAAAATGAACTAGTTACATATAATGGCATTTCGTAACGTGTTACATGCAATAATTTTTCTAATTTTAAGATTATTTATAAAATTGTGTTTTGATAAAACATTACTCACATCTAGGCAACCAATATTACTTTCTTGTATTGTATATGCGTAACTTCATTTATTTCATTGATAAATAGAAAAGTATATTAATTTATTCTCAACGATTTGTAGTGTATTTATAATGCTCGTTAAAGTTATTTAATTATGAAGAAAGTTGGTTATTTTGTCGTGTATTGTGTTTTAATTATTTTTTGCTGATTAAAAATAGAAAACAGGACTCGCTTATCGGGGACAACACTAATGATTTGTTATTGCTGTGGTGGGAGGTGTTTGTGTGAATGCGTCTTATTAGTTTTCATTTACGCTGTAACTAGCAGTAGTATTTTATAAACCTTAGAAGCAAAAATTTCACATACATGAACAAATAATAATAAATCCGTGACAACAAGAAGACCATGCAACGACTTCTCGTAGGGAGGCGGCTTCGCCGCCACCAGAAAATTTCAATCCATACCTGGTTACGCCGACCGGCATAAACACCAACGGCCTGGACACAGCTCACCTACTCTGTCAAAAGGAGACCGATGTACAAATAAAACGCGTACGACATGCGCACTACAAATCATTAGTGTTGTCCCCGATACGCGAGTAAAATAGGAACCAAAAACAACATTACTGCTAAGTTGTAAGTTTAACAAAATTCTATTTTTATAAATCAACCTGCCCTTCTTTGATATAAACTTTCAATATTAATGTATGTATTGATTTTAAAACCAAAAAAGGTTTATTTTTTATTTGTTTTCTTTTTGCAACTGGTGAAATAATGAATTTTTTCTAACCAGTTTCATAATGTTCAACGTTATGTAACTGATGGTTGCGTAAAGTATATAATTTTTACACTTGCTGCGATTACAAAAAATGTCACTTTGTATGTCAAAATTACTTCTATAATTTGTTTAAGCTAGTTGTTTGCAAGTTGCCCATGACGGTAGTCATTTATTACACTTTTACAGTCATTTAGTTTAACAACTCAGTCATTTTAAAAACAAATAATTCATTTAAAAGTGCCTAAAGCAATAGTAACAACAAACAAAATGAGATTTGAACACTTTTTATCAGATTCATGTTCGCGCCAGAAATTTCATCAATCACCTCCAAATTTTTTTCTCAAAAAGCTGTAAATTGTAAATCATCAACCTTATTCGCGATTGAAAATTAATTTTCCCGAGTTGTGTAAGTAGGCAAAACACACCACAGCGTTTATTTATAAGAAAACCATTTACTTATTGGTTCTAATTAAAGATATTATTTCTAATGTCAAATTAAGATTTCTATCAGCGGTTACCACTTTTCACTGTCACTTTGTTGCATTTTTACAACCGGGACATTGAGACTACTTACACAATGTTATAAATTATACCCCGCAAAGGGCGTATCGCTTAGCTTGAATCGCCATTATTCTATGCTAAAGGATATGTCTTAATAAGACCATTGATATATACATTCAATAAACTTAATACATATTTAAAACACCAATCGGAAAATCATAAACCAAAAAAATAAAAATTATTAACCATAGAACAACTGCAGTTTATTGATCAAGCCCAGATAAAGAAGTCAGAAACAAAAATTATTTTAAAATGCTTATTTGCCAAACAAAAGCAGATCTGAATTCATTTAAATATTCAAGTTTCTTATGCAAATTAGCAATTTCTAATTTTTGTTTGCGTCACGAATTGTGTGATCTTCTAATTGATGGCTTTGAGAATGCAGCAAATATTTTAATAATATTAGAGAAACTAAAACCTGCGGATCCAGCTATAAAACGATTTTTTCTTATATATCGCGTGCATATTGCTCACAAAACTGTAGGCACGAAACAACCGGTGGGCATAAACCAATTCGGATATTTCAACATCTAAATCATATAAAGAGTATTATATACACGTTTATCTGTATCTTTTCTTGCAGATTCAAGATGCAGACGTCACTGCAGTCTGCCCTAAATCGTCACGGAAGTAAAAAATCGGCAAATGTTGTAGAAGAATATATTGTAAATTTTCTTCAAAACAAAAAAGATACCACGAAACAATTTTTTGGTAAATCAATTCCAACGGACCAGCCCATCAGCTGACAATCCGTCACATTTTCAGTCACGACAGAACTAATAATACAAAATAATGAAAAGATCGGTATTAATAGTATATTATGCAACGATCATGTAATGATGGTTATTAATACACGAGCATTAACCGGGATACGAAACGAGCCAAAGGCGAGTTTCGTATGGTTTATGCGAGTGTTTTAATAACCATTACATGAGAGTTGCATACGCTATTTTTTCTACACCCGATAAATAATCAAGACCTATAAATATTATATTTATATTGGTATTGAACACAATAACAGTAATTACTCGTATTTCTATAAAAAATTCTACAAAATTGTAATTAATGGTATTACTTCAGGTATTGGTATTTCCCTAGATTTTTGCGGTAAAATATTTTGTACTGTATTTTCTGCTTTCTCCGATATGTGTGGAGGAGTCTTCTATATCGCTAATATCAGACATTTTAATATTATAATTATCGAAGTTTAGCTACCTACGAAAATTTAATACGTTTTGACAACTAAAATAATTACATAGGAACCTAGGACAAACGTCAAACAGCATGCTTGATTGAAAAATTGTAGGTTTCTATTGATTAAAAATCTGTATCGTAATGAAAAATCTGTATCATAATGGGTATCATTATGAAACGGATTATGGGCATATAAGTGCATTATTATAATACGGGTGTAGAAAAAAATAATATTGTACCTGTATTTTCTCCAGTTAATGTTCTATCTACCTAGTTATAATTTTAAAAAGAATTGTATTTAATAAAATAAAGCATTGTTCTGTATAAGATGTATTTTTTGAAAGAAATAAAAAAGAAAATTGCTTTTAATAAGTCGTAGATAAAATGTTGTACAACATACGTACGCACAAACATTGTTTCATAAACTTGTTTCATAAACTTGTTTCATAAATAACTGTTATGAAACAATAAGTGTTAAAAGTGCAACGATAAAGAGAAAGCCAAAAAAAATGTTTCTTAAGTAGGTCATGTCCGAGATTACAACGCACGACTCTGAATTAAATCCAAACAGGCACTTAAAAGAAGAGGAATTCGCACCTATAGAAGAACTGACACATGTCAAAAAAGTGTATTTTGAGAAAAACGGTTTAAAAATTTTAAAATACATAATAAAACATTATAAGAAATATGCACCGATAAATGCTTAAGTTAACTATTTTTAAAAAAGGAAAATAATTCCAACTCAAATGTGAATAAGATAAAATAAATAAAACCCAAATACATATGTCACAAACAGTTTCCTTCGGAAAACAACTATTCCTTTCAATGGGGTCTATTCTGTAACAATTCCTTTATATTTAACGGCCTTTAAAAATATTGGCGGCCTATAAAAATATGTTCGTATTCGTTAATTTACTTCTATCATTATTTAAACAGATTTCTTTAAGATAGTCCTTTAATGTATTTTAAAGATCCGTTTAAATAGTGACCGAATTAAAGAAGAAAATATTTTTAAAGGCCGTTAAATATAAAGGAATTTTTACAGAATAGACCCCAATATCTCAATAGGTATTAAATTTCAAAACTTTACCTCTCTATCTCTGCCTTCTTTTTTTTTTGATATAATTCTATTAGGTATTAAACCGGTTCAAGAATGACGTTCTCCTTTCTCCTTTGTAAGCAAAATTAAAGGTAGAGTGTAGAAATTTTATTTCTATATAATTCAATACACGTTGAGGTATTAGCCAAAGGAGTAGCTGTTTCCCGGAGGGAAATGGTCGCACCTATTTGTGACATATAGCTTTGGGATTTAATTTATTTTATTTTAACTATTTTTCTTTTAATATTGTGTGGCTTTAATTAAAAAAATCAAATATTACTTTACCAGTCTGTTTTTATTAAAAAAAACTGGATTGTGTTGCTATTCAAAAACATGTTTTTATCAATTTCAAGTACTTTATACCAGTTTAGTGTTGTGTTTAGGAGCTTTGAAGGTTTTAGTACATTTATCATCCTTTTCCTGGTGAAGAGTTCAACTTTTCTCTGTTTTCAGAATGACCAGCTCATCTGCATACGCTATTGTATAGTGACCGTCGTTATTGAGGCGGCAGATGAGGGTGTGGATGACTCTGTTCCCCAGTAAAGGTCATAATACCTCTCCCTGTGAACATCTCCTCGCAATCAAACCTCTTATATTCGCATCTTCTAGACTTATGTTTACTGCTCGCTTTGAGAACATGTTCTATATCTATCCACTAACTAACTGTGGAACGTTCCTGTTGGTTAGTGGGTGTATTAACTTGGAAAGGTGATCTTGTCAAAAGCACCTTCTGTGTCTATGAAAACACCCAAGGTGGGTTCTGTATGTCCAGGGATATCTCAATCCGGTCAGTGATTAGGTGGAGGACTGAATCAGTAGATCTGTCTGGGGTGCATGCATGTTGATTTGAGGGTTGTAGTGTTGTAATCACCACATGCCTTTCGCATAGCCTTTCCAAATGTCTTTCTGGAAAACGGTGTCAGGCTAATTGGCGGGTATGTTTTTGAAACAGTGTAATCCATCCTTGCAGGTTCGGATATATACCTCAGTACAGATATGTACAAAATTTACGTAAAACTACCTTGTTTTGTATCTTTACTTCAGCCGATTTAAAACTCTCATCAAAACCACCTTGCTGTTGATTTAATGATTTTTTTATTTACTTTATTTATGTTATTCTCATCTGTATTTTCTCATAGTTCAGCTAGCCAATTAGCTGATAAAGCCATTGCTAAAAACTTTCATTAAAGTTAAATTAAATTTAGAAGCCTTGTTACTGTTTTCGAAAGAATAACGACGGAATTAAAAATAAACCTAAGAAGAAATTGGAGAATAGCATCACATTTCAAAATCTAAAAAGTTTTCGGTAGCAACATCTTTATATTAACAAAGATAAAAAAATAAGTATTTTAAAAGATGACATTATTTTCATATAAATATGTTTAAAAATACACTAAATTATAATATAACGTTTTAATACTAATTATGACACTATTCTTCTTAGTACCAGTTTAACTAAAACAATGATTGTTTTGTAACACTATATTCTTCGAGCCGGAGATCTACCAAATGGACATCCATTCATGACGATCTGAGAAATAACACTATTGCACTGTAAGAAATGGAAAATAGATATAATGAAACAGTGACACCACTTCCATCTCTAGGCAAATAATAAAAGTACAAGTTGTGTCATTGTTTCCCGACAAATTTCAGTATTTTTATATTTTATGTATTTACATTGAAAATCAAAAATTGATGTCACTGTTCTTCTAGGGCTGCGAATTGTATGCTCCGTGAATTTATCAAAGACCTACTTTAGATAGATACATTTCTTGTGGATCACTCCATATATTATAAGCGAACAAAATATAAAAAGAATTTAAAGTTTGTATCATAAACTATATTATTATTATTGATACAAATCCTGTTAAAATTGCATAAAAAGTAAACATTTTTATCATCTAAAATTTGAAATGTATGTGACAATATTTATACGGTATGGTACAGCCAAATGGAATAAATTCAGTAATAAATAAATGGGGGCGTGTTCGGAAAAACGCTTGGACACGTCGATTGGTAATTTTAGTTGCGCATTTTTTTAACAAAAACTTTTTATATAGGGTGCGTCATGTAACAGTAGCCAATACCAACTTTGACACGTTTCGTGTAAAATGACATTTGTAACACCAAACGTAAAAACCTCACTTTTAATGGATTTGTGGAAAAAGAAAATTAAAACTAGTTTGTAAGTGGTACCTATTCAAATTTAAAGCCATTAACTCAATTAATTACCGTTTCAACCTTACTTAAAATTTATTCCATTTTGTTTACATTCTACGTATGTAATGACAAAACCGTATTAACAGAATAATTTTTTATTTAAAACCAAGATTATACAAAATTCAATAGAAAATAGCATTAATGCATTTTATTTAAAAAGAGTGATCTAATTACTAAATTATTAAAAATAAATTATTTCAAACGATGTGATCCAACAAATTGTTTTGATAAGAGATTAATTAATTAAATATTTTTTTGAATTAATCTATTGACTATGATAACATCATGAATTAAACGAGGGCTAAATTAATATTACAACGTTTAGCAGATGGCGAAACTGAGATGTGAGGTCCGTTTGATAAGCTGTCAGAAAGTATTGTAATAAAATTTATTCTGATAAGTATAGAAACATAAAATTACACTTTATGACATTGTTTTATGTTGAGAAGAGAAATTAAGGCAACAAATAAACAAAATAAAAAATTATATTAAAGAAATCAAGTTGTTGTAACCATCCTAGCCAAAAGTTCTTAAGATATAAATTCGATAAAAGAACAAAATTCCAAAAAACAGGTCAATTTTGTTTTTAATATCCGATGTTTTAAGAATTTTCATATACAAGGCGATGCGTCTAAATAATTATAAAAATGCACTTTCCGTTTTCATAATTCTTTCCTCAAAAATATCGCTATGGTATGATTTTTGGACTGTGCTCATTTGTTTTTTAATCAAATTACAATTTTCATAGATAATTATTGATAAAGAAATACGGTTTTGCCGGGTTGCCTCATAGAAAAAGGTTAAGATTAAGATTAAGATTTAATTAGGACTATGGGCCATGTGGCCTCCCCCACCTCGAACTTTTTAGATCTATTGTGGATATCCTTTAATCATTGTTTAGAGTACCTTGTCTAATTCGGTCTTTTGTAGTAGACTCCATAGACTGGGAAGTAGTTCTCCGGTATAGCTAGTTGTCCTTGGTTTTTCTTCTCCAAGTGTAAGGAATCTCAGTCTTACTAGACCTTCGCAGTAGCACAATATGTGTTCTGCCGTTTCCTCTTCTTCTTGACAGAATCGGCACAAGGCCTCTTCTGTCAGACCGATATTGAACATATGTTTGTTAAGCCTACAATGCCCTGTTAATAGACCTACTAGTATTCTAGTATTTTTCCTATTAAGGCTTAGTAGATGCTCGGTGAGTTTAGACGATGGTCCTTTTAAGAACTTTTTGGCCTGTCTCTGTCTTGTTGAGTTTTTCCACCACTCCTGAGATTTTTTGAACATCCACTGCTTTGTGCATGTTCTGATAGTTGTTTTTGTTACACCACAGAAGGGTTCTGGGCCAATAAGAGCATTTGAGGCTCCTTCTCTGGCTAGTAAATCAGCCTCTCCATTGCCCTTGTGTCCCCTGTGGCCTGGTACCCAGGCTAAGGTTAGTCTATTTTGACTACTCAGCTCTGTTAGGGCTTCCAAATAGTCCCACACAAGCTTTGAGTGTACCTGCATGGAACTGAGTGCTTTTAACGTCGCTTGACTGTCTGAGTATATGACAATGGTTTTTCCATTTACCTTCTGTCTTAATACTTCTCTTGCGCAGTGATGTATTGCTGCTATTTCTGCCTGGAATACTGTCGCATGTTTACCTAAGCTCAGTGAGATTCCTGTCTTTGGCTTGGTACTACATATATCCCAACTCCTGAACCTTCATGGATTTTGGAGCCGTCTGTATACCAGGTGAGATCTGCATGAATAGGAGGTCCTCCCGTCCACGCTTCCCGGTCTGGTATACTTACTTTATATTGCTTTTGAAAGCTATACTTTGGAAGCATTTCGTCTGAAGGCGTTCCCATTATTTGGTCGTTATCCAACTCTTTATATAGCTCGCTGTAGTCGCGTCCATGCAAACTGCTTATGGGCGATGAACCTTTGTGCAGTCTGTATGTGACAGACCTGGCTTCGCCTTAAATGAATATATGTAGTGGTGTTAGGTTTAGCATGACTTCTATAGCTGCTGTTGGAGTCGTTCTCATAGCTCCCGTGGTACTCAGGCATGCTTGCCTTTGAATACCATTGAGCTGTCGAATAGCTCCAGCTTGCCGAGTCTTTGGCCACCATACCACCGACCCGTAGGTTATCATCGGCCTTATGACTCTGGTATATAACCACAGGGACATTTTTGGTTGTAATCCCCAATTTTTTCCACACAACCTTCGACATAAGTTGAAGGACGTTGTGCTCTTTTGGGTGACTTTTTGCAAGTGTTGATTCCATGTTAACCTGTGGTCAAAGGTGACTCTTTAGCGAATGGAATCTTCACTCCTTTCAGTACTGGTGACTTTAGTCGTTGGTACTTTTCGTTTTGTAAAGTTGACTATTGTGGTTTTGTGAGGGTTTACTGTTAGTTCCTCCTCTCTGCACCACTCGTCGACAATGTTTAGAGCGGTTTGTGTGCGCTCCGATATTGTACCTGCGAACTTGCCTCTTACGACGATCGCCAGGTCATCGGCATACCCTAGACAGTAAAAATCTGCATATATTAGCCTTTTTATAAGTTCGTCCACTAGGACTGACCAGAGGAGGGGTGATAGTACTCCTCCCTGTCGGCAGCCCCTGTCTGCTTTAGCTGTCAGTGTAGCTTCGCCTAGAGATGATGTTATTACCCTTTCTTCTAGGCTGGCTTTTATCCACTGACATAGGACTACTGGTACCCCTTTTATTGCTAATGCGTTAATTATAGATCTTGTTTGAGCATTACTAAAAGCTCCCTCAATATCTACAAAAGTTGCTACTGCCATTTCTTTATCCCCCAGGGGTTTTGACAATAGCCTGTTAAGATCATTCAGGGCCGGTTGACTTTCCTGGCTGATATGCATATTGACGGTCGCTGAGAGGATTTTCTCTCAGTATTTCGTCTCGTATATATCTATCTATTAGTCTTTCTAGCGTTTTCAGCATGAATGACGATAGACTGATTGGGCGGTACGACTTTGGCGTCATGTCATTAAATCTTCCTACTTTAGGGAGGTATATGACTTTCACCTTTTGCCACGCCTTTGGTATATGTCGCCAGGTTATACATGCTTTAAATATGCGACACATATGTGGAATTAGAATTTCCTGTCCCTTTTGTAGTAGAATGGGATATATTCCATCTACTCCTGGGGATTTGTATGATTGAAATTTGTTTGTAGCCCATCTAATTTTATTCGGCCTCGATATTTCTGTAGCTAGCCTCCATTCCAAAGGAGTTGGCCTACGAGACCTTCTTTGAGGGCTGTATGCTACTATCGGGTTTAGCAAAATTTCTGCGGCCGGAAAGTGTACTTCTGTGAGCATTGTTAACGTTTCCTCGAAGGTTTTCGTATAGGTTTCGTCATCTTTCCTGAGAAATCCTACTTGGTTTGCAGCACCCTCTTTAGCGAAGACTTTGTGGATTCTAGAGCATGTGGGTGTTTCAGATAACTCCTCACAGAACTTCCTCCACGATTGCCTTTTAGCCTTTCTTATCTCTTTGTTGTACTGCGTGAGTTTAGCCTTGTAGAAAAAGGTTACCTATCAAAATATGGCGCCAGTACTTTTAATAGTACTTTATAGATGTTAATTCTCCATAATTTTGGTTATTTTCATGATTTCTCCAAATGGACCGTAATGGAGAAATTTGCTTTTATACCTATTTTTAGATATGTTAATTTTTTTTAGTTCAGACCATTTTTCTTTTATATTACAATTTTGAAATGTAAGTACGATCTTTTTTCAGTCTTAATAGCACCATTCATAAAATTTATTAATTGGTTATAATATGACAATATGATTAGGGTTGCCACTCGTACTCTAAAATAGAGTATCGTCCTCTTTTTTATGTAGGTGTACTTTATAATCTACGACACCAATAAAGTACACCAAAATACACTATTTTCGTAATCCTGTTACTGGTTTTTTACGACTTTCAGAAAAAACTATCGTTAAAAGTGTTGATAATGATTTCGTCGAGCTCAAACGAGCTGTATGAACCAGATGGTGGAGCCTCTTACCTTACATAAATCCTGGTATTAAACTGGAAACCAATCAAAAACTATTTTTTGAGTTTAGGAAAAGATTACCATATTATTTTGAAGAAGTTAATTTTATTGAAGAACAATGATGTGAATTTTGGTTTGATTAAGATTTAAAATCAAAACAAACAAATTTCTAGAAGGTATCTGTATAATAAATCGGATGTTTACAACATAATGAGTACTCTCAAAAAAGAATTAACGAAAAGAAAGATTTGTTCTTTAGATACGAAACTATGAAATTGCTTAGACACGTTGGAGAATCTTCACTTGACTTAAAAGACAAGATTTGTAATAATTTCAAATTATTTCTTTATGCTTTATGCTTTATGCTATTTAAAAAAGTGGTTTAATTTATGAAATGGCAATTATTTGTTTTTACTAAGGAACTTCAATTTACATTCACCTATTTTATCGGGTCGGTGGTGTAGCAGTCTTACGCGCTTATATTCATTTATAGGCAAGTTTGTGGTCAGAGACAGACGGGCTTCGAATCACAGACCAGATCATGTGGATTTTTAATTAAATTGCATGGTTCGGTATAGGATTTAGTGTGTGCCGTATTAATAGAAATTCAATTTCTGTTGATATGACATGCAGATTATAAAATCGACATGCATTACCGTCTCGATGATGCATGCAGGTTTTCCGGGTTTTCCTCACCTGTAAGTCAAATGGCACCATCAATCATCTTTAAGTCGCCCCGGAGCGCCACGGCAAATAATAATAATAATAGCCATCCCTTTACCCGCACAAGCTCAGCTTTTGGGGTTAAAATTCACTCGTAAGGGGGTGAATTAGGGAGAGTATTATTATTATTATATGAACATTTTGAAAGTGCTATTAAAGCATTAAATCTTCAAAAACGTGGAATAGTTATGGACAATTTATATTCAGAAACAATACTTCTGAATGAGAAAGTAATGCAGAATGATGAAGATTTTTCTGGCCTATTAACAACAGCTCAAAAATAGCAGTACATATTCAATAAATGTGAAGATTTTCCAAATACGAGGGTCATTCAATAAGTACAGAGACAAATTCTATAATTTTAAAACTATTCAATGAATGTGCACAATCTTTTTAGGGGTGTTAGTTGGCAACCTTGGGATATGCTCTGATCAGCTGTTTCATTATTTTATGTCAACATAACCTCAAAATGTTTAATTCACCATGGCAAGTCCACTAGAAGATTGCACCTAAGAAGAGCAGCGCTCAGTCATTAGATTTTTAGTCGCAGAAGGTGTAAAACCAAGTGATTTTTTTATAGAATGTTGATACAGTACGGTAAAAGTTGTATAAACCGTGCGAATTTTTACAAGTGGGTTGATCGGTTTAAAAGTGGCCGAACAAGTGATGAACCCCGATGTGGACGTCCAGTGGAAGTTTCTGGTCCCTCGTTGGAATCGAGAATTGATGGACTTATTCGTGATAACAGAAGAATTACTGTTGAAATAATAGCTGAGGAAGTTCAAGTAAGTGTTGGAACTAATCACAATATCATTCAGAATAATTTAAAGTACAGAAAAACGTGTGCCAGATGGGTTTCCAGACAGCTTACTGACGCTCATAAAGAATCAAGGCTTTTCATTAGTCAAGACTTAAAGAAACGAAGTTTGATGAAGGAGATGCTTTTTTTGAAAGAATAGTGACCAGCGACGAGGTCTAGACCCATCACTACGACCCTGAGACCAAAAGGCAGAGTATGGAGTGGAAACACACTAGCTCTCCAGTTCGCGAAAAATTCAAGGTTCAACCTTCCGCCGGTAAAGTGATGCTGACCATCTTTTGGGACTCACAGGGTCCAGTCTATTGCGATTTCCTTGAAGATCAGTGAACTATCAATAGCCAATACTACTCTGAGATGCTAGAACACAAAGTAAGACCAGCTATCAGCAAACGCCGTGGACTCTTGTCAAAAGGAGTCATTCTTCAGCACGATTACGGCTGCCCTCATACAGCACAGCTGACCCGTGATAAGCTTCAAGAGTTGGGTTGGACGTCTTATTTCATCTTGTCTACAGTCCTAACCTCGCCCCATCTGATTTTTACCTGTTTATACCACTCAAAGACGCTTTACGTGGAGAAAGATTTGTTAACAATGAGGAAGTTAAGGAAGCGGTGCAAAAGTGGCTTCGGGGTAAATCGAAAGAATTCTTCGCCAAGGGAATTAGGAAGCTGCAAGAAAGATGGGACGAGTGTATAACTGTGGGGGGTGATTATGTTGAAAAATAGCCTTAATTTTGAAAGATTGAAATAAACTGGTTTTGAGCTATAGCCATTTGTCTCTTTACTTATTGAATGACCCTCGTATATACAAATTGATTTCATATATTTTGTCTGTGCCTGCCACTTCAGTGTTCACTGTGTAAGCATTTTTTTTATTATGAATGAAAAGTGGAGAGACCAAAGGAACAAAGCTTCCCTAAATTTGATCAAAAACGAGCTGATCATATATTTTAATTTAAAGTTTGATTGTAAAGGTGCTGTAACAACCTTTAAGAACGATAAATATTTGTTAAATGTTGTAAAAAGTAATAAAACATATGTTTTTAAGGATACACCATTAAAAAATAAATAAGTACTCTTATTTTGATCTGGGTACTTTATTTTTGTTCTACCGGAACAAAAAAATATTTGATCTCAAAAAAAGTACCAACCCTAAATATGATCTGCGAAATTTTTGCAAAGCTTTATCTCGAAGGTTTTGCATGCGAATAATAGTCTCGGTAATCCACGGACTACATTTAATTCGTTTTCCGTTTCTGTTAAATTTACAGTTAATTGCTGAATTCAGCAAAGATTGCGATCAACAGAATCATTTCAGAAGTGCGAATCTATTTTTGTGATTATTAAGTCTAGCAAAGAAGTATCTCCTGTTACATTCCTTGATTATTTGTGTTAAGTTAAATGCCTCATGAATTTCACAAAAACGAATTGTATTAGAGCATATTTATATTAAAATCGCTTATACATGTGGTGTTAGGCTCCTCAAATTTTTAACAGTTGGAACGGGAAATTTTACATAGGCAATTTCATTCCATTGTGATAAAAACTAGCTTTAATTTGATATATAATTTATTGAGATACATTATGAAAATATATATTAACCGACATAATTATATCTGTTTACTCCTAGTTCACAAGTGATTGCGGCCATATGAGAAATAGCAACCCAAATTTTCTAAGTTCCTTACATATCTCTCTTTGATATGAATTATATTTTATTGTCAAAACAGGTTAAATTGTTCGAAAAAAATTGATTAATTTTATATAAAAGTACTTTATTTCATAACGTCATTGCCAAACTGTTCCTCAAATTTATCCATTATCTGTTTTATAGAAATTATGTATATGACTAAAATTAAAAAGAATAACATCAAACAACTCTTGTTCAAAGAATTTGCTTCTATAAACATAAATAACAAAAATATTCCTTACAGTAGAAAAATTGGCCTCTATAAAGTACTATTAAAAGTACTTGCGGCCATATTTTGATAGGCAACTCGACAAATTCATATTTTTTTTATCAATAATTGTCTATAAAAATTGTTTTTATTAAAAAACAGATGAATACAAAACTCATATGGTCGCACCTTAAATTATTATGTAAGGTAACAATTTTATTACCTTTTTATTTTTATTACCTACATTACCTAGCAATTGGATGGAGTATCAGAATATTGAATAAAAAATGTGGGCTTATATGTAAAAATATCGATGACGTCACTATCTTTATATGCATTACCCTATATAATATGTAAAAGTGCGGAATTTGATAAAAAAGTGCTATTTTACCGCTCGAATAACATGCACAAGATTTTTGAATATAATGCTTTTTGACAGCTTATCAAACGAACCTCACGGCTTAGTTTCACCATCTGCCGAACGTTGAAATATTAATTCTTTTTTCATTCAATTAATGATTTTGAATCAAAAAATCATTTCATATAATTTATTTTTAATGAATAAGTGCCATAAACATTGCGTCACTCATTTAAATAAAATGCATTAATTTTGTATAATCACAGTTTTAAATAAAAAACTATTCTGATAACTCGATTTAGTCATTGCATACCTACTTAAAATTACATTTCTTCTAGTTAAATAGAATATTCAGTAAGGTTGAAACGGTAATTAATCGAGTTAATGGCTTAAAACTTATAAAAACATGTAGCTTATTTTTTTTTTCTATAATATCATTAAAAATAAGTTTTTTGACGTTTAGTTTCAGTTTAATAAAATGTAATTTTCTTAAAAGTGTGACTTTTTACAATAGTGTTACCACAGAAATACTCTCACTAATTTTATTTTGTTTTGTTTTATTGATATGAGGTAACTAGATAACTTTTATTTTAAACAATAAAGTCACACTTTTGGGGTTGTGACAGATTTTTTATTGAATAAATTTTTTATCAAATACCCAAAACTCAAGAAATAAGGTGGTAGGAACAAATCAAAACGAAAAATGATATCAACTTGATTGATATTTTTAGCAAAAATCAAGTACTATGAGACAAAGCCTATTGACTCAGAAACAAGAAACGGTATCAAATTGAAATCTTTAGTAAAAAACAAGCTTTATGAGAGGATAAGGCCTATTGATTCTAAAAAAATTCTGCGAAGAGTATAATATAGAATGCCAAGCATTATATATCTTCATTCTAGTTATTATTATAAGCATATTATACTTGCTTATTTGTTCATAGTTATATTAATTGATATATTTTTTATAATCTAATGACTAATAAAAAATCAGAAATGTAAACTTTTGACAATTGAAATTAGTATAGTCTGTAGTACTCACTGGATTAAAAATATGGGAGCTTTGATATACCAGATTGAATTTAGGAATACACCTACACACGATATGAAACAAAAAGATGGGGTTTCACCTGTATTAAATGTTAAAATGTTTGTTTTTATTCTCCCATGTTTGTTAAATTATAATTTGACTGCACTAGAAGATATAAAAATGTTTTCCGAAACATATGTAGTAAATAAATATAAATAAATAAAAACTTATTGATTAATATAACCAACGAACTTTTATTTACTTTCGCCAGATTTTTATAGTTCTTACTAGTGGAGGACAAAATAATCGATTATTTCATTCTTAATTAATTAATCGATTAGTTGATTTTTTTTTTAAAATCAATTAATCGATTGTTTTCGATTAATCGATTATTTTTGATTATTCGATTATTTTTTATTAATTAATTGTTTTTGTTTAATTATTATTTTCAATTAATCGATTATTTTCGATCAATCGATTATTTTCAATTACATCATTAATTATTTTCGATTAATCGATTATTTTCGATTTTTCAAAGATAATTTTTCATTATCAATTCTGAATTGTTACCGCGAACGTAACCTCTATTATATCTTGGTATTCCAGGTAGGGATGGGCAAAATAATCGATTGATCGATTAATTTTTTACAAAAAAATCGATTTATCAGGTAATCGATTATGTTAAATTAATCAATTATTTTCAATTAACCGATTACTTCGATTAATAGATATTTTTTGATAATCGATTATTTTTATTAATTGAATATTTATTTTGATAATGGCCCAGCCCTAGTTTTTCACCTTTTCTTCGTGAAAATTATTTCGCCCTAATATCGGAGCTTAAAAAAGGAAACTATAGTACTACAAGATAAAATGATTCATTAAATATTAATAATTAAATAAAAAAGAAATAGATCTGAAGATGGCATAAACAAGCGCCGAAAGCGCTACAAATTTTATAAACTGTAGCTTTATTTAAAAAAAAATACAACCCATGAATATCAAAAACTAAAAAATATGATTTTTATTGACAATTAAAAATAATTGCGCAAAACTGGGTAACACAGTGCTGTTCCGAAAAAAGTAAACAAAACCTACTAAGAATATGCGACTAAATAGCGAAGTAGTTGATACTGATAATACGAAAAAAATTATAAAATAATTTTGAGACAATAATTATTTCTCATTTGTTAAATAAAGTAGAATGAAGATAAAATGATTAGCATTCTATATTATACTCTCACAGTTTAAGCCCCCTTAACTGTTCATTTTTAATCGGATTTTTTTCAAAATCAAAGGGATTTGTTTACAGAGCTTCATTTTTAGTAAAAATATCAAGTTGATATCAATTTTTGTTTTTGCGTTATGATTTTTTTTTTTTATATTTCAACCAACCTTAACCCCAATTTCTATTTAGTTTTTTTAGAATCCATAGGCTTTATTCCCTTAGACATTGCTTTTTATTAAAAATATCATGTTAATATCACTTTTGGTTTTTGATTTATGATTAATTTTTTTTATTTCAACCCCCCATAACTCCCCCATTTATGAGCTTCGCCCCCTTATAGAGCTTGATTTTAAGTTTTTTTTTTTATTTATGGCCTAGGTGTATATGCCTAATATGCCAGTCTCAAGTTTGTGTTTTAAATTCTCAATCATGTGTGTTCTGTGTAGACTTTGTTACTGTTTCCCAGCGCCACTTCAGGAACAGCACTGTTAATTAAAACCCAACAGTGAATGGTCGAGTGGGGAATCCTACCAAGTAGTCCGTCAGATAGTGACAGGTGTAGGTGCCCCATTTTCGCATACAAGCCTCGAAGAGGGTTGAAAAGTACTTCGATTTTAAGTAGAATAAAAGGAAATTTACGAGTGGCTGCTGGGGATAACACATGGAAAATTCGATTTTCCTTAACAAAAATGAAAGGTTATTTGTTGCCTATTTTTCCACTCAAGCCGTTTTCACTACATGATTAATTAATAGAACTAGGCTTCAGAAAACCAAAGGCTTTAATGTTGCAAGTGGCTAAAGGGTTGAAATGAGGGCGTAATCTTCTAAGGAAAAATCGAGATTTTGCCCGATTTTTCCACACAAGCCCATGGAATGTATGAAAACGAACGTCGTCACTAGTCCGAAAAACATATTTTCTTGAATGACCCGAATGTATAAGTACATTTTGAGGTCGGAAAATTTTTCTGATAAGGAAAATCGAATTTTCCATGTGTTATCCCCAAGAGCCACTCGTAAATTTTCTTTTATTCTACTCAACATCGATGTACTTTTCAACCCTCTTCAAGACTTGTATGCGAAAATGGGGCACCAAAATCGGTCATTATCTGACGGTCTACAGTCATCAGAATTAATTTTAAATAATTAAATTAAATAAAAAAGTCCCGGACAACGGTGGGATTCGAACCTGGGACCCTTGGATCCGCAGGCAGAGACTTTACCACTTTACACTTTTTGTTTGGATTTATAATTTTTTTTTTAATTTCAACCACCCTTAACCCGCCTATTTTTAATAATTTTTTTCAGAATTAATATGCTTCGTCAATTTATAGAGCTTGATTTTTGCTAAAAAATGTCAAATTGATATCATTTTTCATTTTTGATTTCTTTTAATATTTAAATCCCACCTAATCCCCCCCATTTTTATTTAGATATGTTTTAGAATCAATAGGCTTTATCCCCTTATATAGCTTGATTTTTCTTAAAAATTTCAAGTTGATATCATTTGTCAATTTTGGGTTAGTATTTCTTTTAAAAAAGTTCAACCCCCTTAATCCCCATTTTTAATAAAAAAAAATCAGAATACAGAGCTTGATTTTTACTAAAAATTTCATGTTGATATCGCTTTTCGTTTATGATTTATTATTATTTTTTATTTCAACCCCCCTTAACCCCCATTTTTTGATAGGCTGATATTTGTAAGTGGTTTATTTGGTATTGTGAGCCTTTTCGATATTTGTAAGTGGTTTCATTTGGTATTGTTAGCCATTTGGATATTTGTGAGTGGTTCATTTACCCCTACTGCCGTCATAAGCCAAACCTCCGTAAAAAATTAAAAATATTTGAGGTTATTTGGCCATTTTGCTACTAAAGCTTTTTTTTGTTTTTTTAAAGTAAGCTAAATACCGGTGTTATTTATTCTAGATCCTAAAATGTCAACTTGATTCTACACCGTAACTAACATTTTTGTAGCAAAAGCCTTTTAACCCACTAGCCAACACAAAAACTTATTTTTAACTAGTTAAAAGCCTTATCCAAACATTTATCAAATGCAGCTATATTGGTACCACTGATAAATAATAATTTTTTTTATTGCAAATTGCTTTGCATGACGGCAGTATAAAGCTTGATTTTTCCTGAAAATTTCAAATTGATATCGTTTTTCGTTTTTAATTTCTCATTTTTTTTTATTTCACCCCTCCCCCCTTAATTCTTCATTTTTAATCAGATTTTTTCAAAATTAATAAGAATCATCCCCTTATAGAACTTGATTTTTCCTGAAAATTTCAAGTTTTTGACTTATCGCGGGGACAAAAAACGTGCCATCAGACGGACGCATATTTTTAAAATTTGATGAGAAGTATTTTGGTACCTACAAAAATTTTAAATTTCGATCAATATTAAAAATGCTGGTTTCCCCAAAGTAAACCTATATATAATACTCTCTTCACAGACTACAATGTAAGAGTATAATAATTAAAGTTGGGATGGTACTTCGACAAAAGTTAAATTTGACACTACCTACGTAAAAGAAGTAGAGTAATTAATTGAATATTGTGTACAAAACTGTGGGCACTCGGTATATTTATAATTTAATATATTAAATACTCTTTTGCTTAAAACATTTCTGTAACTTCTAACGAATTTAAATCAAAAGTAAAAGATAAACTCACCCACAAGTGCAAAGTTGGCAGATGCATTGTTCTTTCATGGGTGTTTTAATAACCGCAGGGCGAGCTGGTTCCTTTATTATCTTCTCAATAAATATTACTTTGTCATCAATTATTTTTGTAATATTTGTTTTATTTTCAACCTCTTCCTAGAAATTAAATTCTTATTTACACAAATTTAACATAGATATATAAGTGACTTACTATATTTTTTATATCAATTATATCTTCTTTAATAAAAGTTTTATTCATTACATCTGTACCAGATTTGACCACCGTTATTTTTTCTCTAGTTTCTTGATTATCAATATGGTCTTGAATATTCGTTTTCAGTTCGCTAATTGATTTCGTATCGATATTTTCATCCTTTGATATAGTGGTATAATGGTCACTCGTAATTTTTTTATCGACCACTGTTTGGAATTCATTAATTATAGACGTTTCGTTCAGAATATTTGATACATTTTCAGTACGTTCTACTTGCGATGTTGAGATCCCTGCAGGATATTGTGATGTGGTTATTAGGGAAGTTGATTTTGTAGAATAATCTTGAGGTATACTTCTACTTATCAAATTATCACTTGTTGTAATATTAGAGTTTGTAACAATTTTGTCATCAACAACTGTTTGGAATTCATTAGTTATAAACGTTTCGTTCAGAATATTTGATACATTTTCAGTACGTTCTACTTGCGATGTGGACATCCCTACAGGGTAATCTGATGTGGTTATTACGGAAGTTGTTTTTGTAGAATAATCTTGAGGTATACTTCTACTTATTAAATTATCACTTGTTGTAATATTAGAGTTTGTAATAATTTTGTCGTCGACAATAACATAATGCTCAACTAAAGTTGACTGATTAACAACAGTTTCTGTTTCAATTTTTGTATCTTTAATATCTATCACTTTTTCGGATTCTGAAGTCATGTTGTCTCGTTTTTGTAAAGTTATTGTTTGAGGTGATTCAGTTCGTTTCTTAGGTCTTGAAGGTTTTCCGGCAGCTGGCAATTTGGAATTATCTGGACCATATGGATGTGATCTGGATAAATCTTTTTTTGTAATATGATGCTGAGAGCTTTCCTTTGTATCAGAATGTATTTCATGTAATTGCCTTAAATTTTGATCTCTTTCCATTGTTAAAAAGTCTTTAGTATTTTCAGTAGGTTTAGTTGGTAACACTACTGAGGATTTTGGAGTTCCTTCATTAGGCTTTCCCTTAGAAGGAATATTTTGCGTTTTCTGACCAGCTGAAGGTTTTTCTTTTGTTGGTGATTTAGGCTTTTCAACTGTGAAGGTTCCATTCCATCCAGTCTTTCCATAATTTCTATCATTAGAGTAAATTACATCAGTATTGTCGATATTTTGATCCATTTTTATGTGGCCTTTAGTTCCAATAGTATTTTGCACGGCGTTTGTATCATATACATTACTCACAAATGTATTTTTGGAATCAACACCATGTCCATAAAAATTGTTAGAGTTTGAATCCAGCTGTGAGTTTTTAATTTTATGATATTCTTCATTAACATATTTGGTAGTAGTATCTTGTACGTGATCCTCTTCACTTACTTTTTGAGTAGATTTGCTTTTTGTATCTTTTGAATTAGATGGTTGTTTCTTAGGTGTAGAAGTTGTAGGTGCTGTAGCACCAACGTCAATACCAGTTTTCATTACATTTGCTTTTGAATCATACGTATTAGAAGTCGTAATCGTTTTTCCTAAATCTTTAGGTGTAATATTTTTTATAGTTTCACTGACGCTTGTTTTTTGATACTCACTAAAATCCATTTTATTTGTAGCATCTATTTTTTCTGTATCGATAAATTGTTTAGAAATATTTTCTGAAGTTACTGTATCAAATTTATTTGTGCTTACCACTGACTTTCCTTTGTATTGAGATTCTGGAATGGTGATGTGCTCATCTGTTCTTGAAATAACGAATGTTTCAGACCCTGAATTTGTATCAAACACATCTGTAGAAGAATGTTCTTGGTATGAAGAAGATGACTGTTTCGATTCAATATTTGACGAATCTTGTTTGACTATATTAGTTCCTTTTTTGGGTGGATTTTCGTAAGTAAATTTTCCATTCCATCCTGAATCGTTTTTATTATAAGACAATTTCAATTCTTCGCTGGATTCATTAATCGTATACGTCGATCCTGATTTTTGAGAGGTTGAATCGGTTCGATCTATGTTAGTAAACATTTTATTGGAGTTATCTAAAATGTTATTATTGGCTGAGGAAGCGTTATCTTGTGTAGCGTGTACAGTTTGTTCGTATTTCTGGTCAACTATTCTGTCTTTCCCATCTACAGATTCGATAAGATAACTACTAGAAGTACTTTCCTCTTTAGAAGAAGTACCTTTTTGATTAGATGTCACTTGTTCAACGTGCGTTTTTTTATCACTTTTGCTTATTTGAATTTTTGTTGTTTTATCCTTTTGTAAAGGTTTTTCGGTAACAAATTTACCATTCCATCCAGAATCATTTCTGTTATACGATAGTTTCAGTTCTTCCATGGGTTCTGTTACTGTATATGTAGAATCTGAAATTTGTGATATATTTGATGTTGAATCGTAAATATTTGCCGTTGACTGATTTAAAGTTGAACTGATTTGTTCTATTTGTGTAGAATGACTTGCTGATGAATCTTGAACAATGAAATGTCTGAATTCAGTAGAAACGGCACCAGAATCTTCATATGTCGTAATTTTTTCTCCAACTCCTGTTGGTAATTGCTCAGTTACTTTATATGAAACAATTGAAGTATTTACCGGCAAGTGGGAAATGTCAGAAATTTGTAAACTGGATGAAGAAGATGATTTAGATACATTTCCAGATTGGACAGTCTCGCTTTTTTTAGATATAACTTTGGATGTTGCAGTACTTTTACTCGTCGATGAGCTTCCGGTAGTTTTACTTGTTGATGAACTTCCAGTAATTTTATTTGTTGATGAACTTCCAGTAATTTTACTTGTCGACGAAGTTCCAATAGTTTTACTTGTTGATGAACTTCCAGTAGTTTTATTTGTAGATGAACTAGCAGCGGCAGTCTGTTTCTTTTTCGACTTACTTGTTAAATCACTTTTAGTCACTGTCATGGTTAGGCACTTTTATTATTTATTCACTAATTTAATTAAGAAGCTGTAGTAATGAACTAAGTAAACAGAAATAACGCGATTTAAAAATAATTAAATACGAACGTGTTAGCGCACTCACGATATTTTTGAAAGTAAAGAGGTGAAACAAACAAGCACCAACAGCCAGCAGGTTACGGGTGACCGCTACGTCATATCGTTGCTCCCACGTTTCGTTAAATCTTATACTTATATGGCTAGTCTGCGAGGTTCACCAAGATTCGTCACTTTCTAAAGACAAGGTACTAAGTATTCTCAATGTAATATAAACAACTTATGGTTATAAAATTGATTATAAGTCACTTGTTTCTAATCATACTTAAAAATAATAGCTGTATGAGATAACCGACTACTTAAATATTTAATATTTCCCTAAAAAAAAATATAATATATTTAAAAATATAATGAGGATGCTATTCCAATGCATAAAAATGTTTAACCTTTCTCAAGGTTTTGTATAAAACTTGCAAGCAGAATCTAATTAACATTGTCTAAATTGTTTTAATCTAAAATTATATAAATTTGAATAATAAAAGTGTAGGTCATTGCTTTGATACAGAGTGGCTCAACAAGTATATTGTCAATTTTTAAAACTGTTTATAAATTAAATTACAAACAAATAACTACAATGCAATTGATTTTAAACGGACGAGGTCTACTAGTATTTTAAATATCTATATAGTATACAAGGTGGCCAGACGAAAACGAAACAGAGTAATAATTAGTAACTGCGTCAATATTTTAGACAAATGCTCGGACCAGTCAATTTTTAATTACAGGGGATCTTTCTATAATATTCTCAACTATCATATTATCACATGTGTCACTTTAATCAATAAAAATGTAATAGGGAAGTACCAAGTATGACACATCATTGGTAAAAGGTAATATAATGGAGAACTATTGCATTACTTTTGATAAAAACTGATACATATTGTAAAGTGTGATACTTGATTTGAAAGCTAATTTTATTATTATTTTAATGCACAACATAACAAAACATGAATGAAATTAAATAATTGAAAAACGTTGCAAGGGTTCGATGTTTTTACTATACTCGGACAAAAAATTGAAGAAGGTGATTCCTCCCTGTTCACGTACAACAATAATACTATACCAGAGCATAATGAATGGAATCACGCGCTTAAAACTGCAGAAGTTATCGGTATCACATGCCAACTAGTCATAAATGCATGTTTATTGCCAAAATGAATTACGTCAGTGGCGTATAAAAACTATTGGCAAATTAAATGCGGTAATAGTAAATAATATTATATGAAAGTAGGTTGGTTATCTATTTTTGTAGTAATAATTAGTTATGTTTATAATTTTGTTTTGTTTATTGTTAAAATATGTAAATATTATGCCAGTGGCGTAGAAACACTATTGGAAAATTAAATAGGGTATTATGTTAGAACAAAATATTGAAGAAGGTGTGCCTTAAAACTGCAAAGGGTATCGTTATCATATCAAAATGAACTCTTCCAGTGTCGCAGAAATACTATATTGGCAAATTAAATGGGTATTTGTGAATATTACTAGATGAAAGTAGGTTGGTTATCTATTTTTGTTATATTAATTCGTCTATGTTTATAATTGTAGTTTGTTTATTATAAAAATATGTAAATTAAGCTTGGTATCACTTACTTGAATTCTAAATCTATGAAGTTTTGTAATCCATTGATTCTGCAGAACTATCACTGGAATTGTCTAACTACCGTTTCGATCATACCGTTCAAGCGCCACATATTATTTTCTTCCTTAATTACATGGGAAATATCATTCTGCCAATCTCCAGGTTTTATACGTTCTATACCGGTTTCTAATAAACTTTGAACGTCGGCTATTTTAAAAGTTTTATTTTCTCGAGCTACAAACCCTTTCACTTGCGCCCAAATTAGTTCAATTGAATTAGCAGTGATTAAGGGGAAGTCTTAGTACCGTAATACCACGATCACGAGCCATTGTGTCGACAACATATTGAATATATTTATGGCGGTATTCCTTTATTAGGTCCATTAATTCCACTTTAAGCATCTCCTCAGTAAATATTATTGCTTTATCCCGCAGCCAGGTTTGCATATCCGCCTTCCTACTGAACATTATCGAAGTGCGTTCAACTCGTCGACTGTGCTAAGAAGCGTTATCTAGTATAATAACTGAATTTCGTTTTACACGCTGTAATACTTCAGCAAACCATTTTTCAATGCATTCCGCATTCATGTCCTCGTGGTAGTCTCCTGTTTTTTCGATATAAACACAAGAGCGCTATTTTCCAAAAATCCACTGTCACTTCCGATATGGGTAACAATTAGGCGCTGTCCTTTACCTGATAATCTCTCTATAAAAGCTTGGCGATGACTAGTTACAGAAGTATCTTGCCATATCTTAGATACCGTGTATCCAGCATTCACCCACGTTTCATCGAGTTAGTATATCTTTTTTTAGCGGCTCTAAACTCTTTAATATTTCGTAAATAACACCGTCGTTAGGACACTATATCTAACCTCTCAATTAAAATTGATTTCCTACACCGTTTGACAAAACGAAATTTTGGGCCCCATAAAAATTTTCGTAAAGTTTCACGGCTCATTAATGAAATTTCTTCGTTTTCTCTTAATTTCGTAAGAACAACTTTAATTGTTGGGGCTTTGTTTTTGAAAAAAAAAAAAGAAAGTACAGTTCTTCGAATGATTTGTTTTTGGTTATCGTCCAATTTCAACAATTTTCGACCACGGGTATGCACTTTAGTGGCTTCTAAGGAGCCTTTTTTGTCTTTTCGCGTACAATACGTTCAATTGTTGAAACAGATACTCCAGTTAAAAAAGTACTGAGGTTTACAGCTTCATTTGTAGGAAGTGTCTGTTTCAGCCCATCATACACTTTCCATATAATGTTCTTTTCATCCTTTAATAAGGGCTTTCGCCGACGTAATTGGGTTTCACTTGGACCCGCCTCTGAATCCATTACTATTGTAACAATATAATTCTACTATTAAATTGTTTTTATTAAATTTATAAAGACACCAATATTTTACTATTTAATAAACTTTTAAAGTACCTACCTAATATACTACACAATAAATATAACTCCTCGAATATGCACTACCACTACCAAATTGTAAGGCACAAACATGAACACCTACTCGTATATCAGAAAAGAGCACTTATACAAAAAAGTGTTTATAAAATATAAAATAATTATCGTAAATAGTTAAAGCGATACAAATCTAATTTCGTCGATAGTTAGTTTTCAACTGTCTTTGTGCCTGTGCTGACAATATTCAATATGTAACCCTTCTTTCGTTTATTTACTTGAAACACATTTTAAAACCATTAAACACAGATAACGAAGTAATTAGGGAATACATATATTCATTTCTAGAAAACTATCAAAAACGTATATTTAACGCATCATCTTTGTTTAAATAAAGATGTTGACAAACAAATTTAATAAAGTTTACTAACAAATACCTAATAAATAATAAAATAATTATTTGGTATTTGATACGCCGCCTATGCTAACTCTGTCAGAATTTTCATTCATAGACAACAGTGTTGATCATGCATATGACTCACTTTCTCCAATATTTTGTCCGAGTATAGGTATAATTGGTTCATTTTCCAATAGTAAATTAGGTTGCGTATTCTGAGTTAAATTTTAGAAATATTTTCCAAAGCAGATGTAAGAAATTAATTTCCAGGCTCATAGGATAGAGAATTTATTAATTCCACGAGATTTTGAATTCGTGTTTGCGCTAAGCGGCGTCTTTTGTGGTGAAAGAAAAATAAAATTGGGAATTGAATAAAAATACAAACACTAAAAAATTCATTAAAAACGCTAAAAATTATACACAAAGTCACTTGCAGCCGAACTTGAGAGTTATTTAAAGGGCTCCATGACAAAACAGCGCCGAACAAAATGGCGCAGGACAAAAGAGCGCTCACAAAATTGCGCGAGACAAAATAGCGCAGGAACAAAATAGCGCAAGGGCAAAGTAGCACAGAAAAAATAGCGCACCGAAATATGTTTTTTAATTATTATAATTCATTGAAATACTGTTCCGACAACGCCTATGAAGTGAATGTTTGGAGATATGTAACATAGTTGGATTTTTAAAATTTTTCTGATTTTAGGTATGCACTATAATTTTTTTAAGCAAGCCGCTTTGGCTCCAGATCGCCCAGGTTAGGTAAATTAGTTAAAAAAATTTTGATTTTACTTAAAATACTAGCACGTTTTTCCTGATGGATGGATCTATTGTGGCTCATGTCTAACTTATAGTTCACCGTAGTTGAATTGGGTAAGACTTGTTTAAAGTCGCTAGGCTCTAGTCGGGTAAATCTGACCTATCCTTCCCAGATCTGAGCAGAGCCGTTAATGAAAGGGATGGGTATAAACGCTTTCGAATGAGTTAACCTTGGGATATATCTCCAGTTCAAAGAATGATACTTCCCCTGTCCATTTTGAGATAATTCCTTCAGTGCTCTTAGCATTGCCCATGAATGGCTCTTGTCTTAACAATTCAGATTAAGGGCTGGTAATTTTACATTGAAAATGTCACAGTCAGGGTAAAACTTATTATGGTTTAGGCAAATAGTCAGAAAATGCCCTTTGTCCACAATTGCTTCGATGTTTTTTAAAGTAGAACTGAGAAGTATGACATGTAGGAGTAGAAGTCAGTAAGGTGATCTTTTCCAAAAAAATGTTGCACGAGATCTCTCCATTGAGTCGTTTAAAAAGGAACAAAGGAATAGATTGATTCCTTCATACTTAAAGTGACTGCATACCATACCACATAACATACGCGTTTCATATTAAGTATTTTGGTATTGAAAACGACGAAGTTTCGTTTTACCTGTTTAATTTTGTTGATGTGGCCTGTGTTCATTGGCATCAAGATCATAAATCGAACAATAAAGGGACATAATGGTATTGGTATCATAAATCTAACAAGTGTGGCATTGGATGACACCAAGCATTCTAAATGTTTTGCAAATAATAGACTCGACATGTTTTAGGTCGTCTGCAAACAAAAGATAGCAACACTGTTTAAGAAGCAACTTGTTACGACGTTTATAAACAATAAAAATTGAATGGAACACCGGACGTCACTGATATATCACAAGAGACTCAATTATAAATCTAAAGACGGTATGAGTATTCTGTTAAGTAAGAGTTGACCCACTTCAGTACTTCAGATAGTTACGAGAGCTGAGAGATGAAGAAAGTTTCTGAGTTAGCAACTTGTGACAAACACTATCGAATTCTTTAGACACATCAATCAGTATATAGAGCATCGATAACCAAATCCTTACAATTTTCATGGAAACAACAAAAATACAACAATATTTAACTGTGTTCCAAAAAACATGTGCCATCACTATTGATGTGATTGCTTACCCAAAAATAGGATAAATTGTTCCTATCAACATGAGTCATCTGCTTTATTTCAAAAACATAAGGTATTCAAATTTCTAAATTTTTAGGTTTTTAAAAATATTTCCAATACGGTTTTAACGAATAAAATGAAATTTTTTTAATCAGGCATATCTATTTTAATCATTTCGAATTTAAAAAGATATATCACGTAAGTATTCATTGATTTTATACATATCAAAATTACTACGACCACTTTAAACAACCCACACCCACAACCTCCTCAAGGCGCCATCTTGTTACCATTCTAATGTCAGTACCACATTATTTTGAATATTTATATGGTATGTCATCTCCTCACCATACTAACTCGAGGAAAATTCCTCATTTGTCAAAACAGAATCTAATAATTTAGATGTACCTAGTGGAAATTCAAAAATCCCTCTATAATTTTTAATGTCAAATTTGTCACCAGCCCTTCTTATAAATTGGTACTAACTTGAAGAATTTCCAGACTGTGAGAAATATACTATTGAAGAATTTTTATAAAATTATTTATTTGATTAGTAGATTTTTCTAATTTAATAAGTAACAACTAAAATTTTTAACAAATTATTAGTATCACATCAAAAATTTAGGAGTTCTATTGAAAATAACCGCAACTTTGGCATTATTTGAAGACCCACTTCGTATAAAAAAATGCCTAAAAAATATAACAATCGGCAAATCAAAACCAAAAATGAATAAATATCATATTTACACA
The DNA here is from genome assembly GCA_927349885.1 of Psylliodes chrysocephalus. Taxonomy (NCBI): domain Eukaryota; kingdom Metazoa; phylum Arthropoda; class Insecta; order Coleoptera; family Chrysomelidae; genus Psylliodes; species Psylliodes chrysocephalus. The sequence continues at coordinate 34,580,032 of OV651821.1, forward strand.
TTACATACCATAAAATAAGATCGAAATAAAAATATAAAATAATGTTTAAAAAATGATTTACAATGTTGTTAATTTAGTATTACCCATGTTCCCAATATTCATAATAATAAATGGTTATTAAACGATATATATTCATTATTATCCATTCAAGCAGTAAAAATTATTAAACATTAATATCCAATAATTTATAGTAAAAATGTGCCAATAACTGAATTTAGAATTTAGTATAAAATCTTTACTGCATTAAGTAGAAACTTAAAAATGTATGTCCACCCAGTAAACTCAAAAAAAGGAGTGTTGTTATCGTCCTTTATCTTCTATTTGATGAAAAATCAAAACATGATAAATTTGGAATCACAAATTTAATCGGTTTTCAATTTTTGTCGATATTCATCTAAGTTTTTTAAAAATTAACTATGGGTGTTGATGTGCTTGGAATGTTACGACGGCGTAGAGTTTATCTCATAGAGATTCAAATCGTTAGGGCGTGTTAAAAAAATGTAAAAATGTTAATCGTGGCGATAAATAGTGCTTAAATAGACTCAGGTCGTTTGAAATGTACAAGATATATCATCTTTTTGAAATCAAGCCTTTTAACTTTTGTTTGTATAAAAAAAAAAACTTTTTTTCTTGGTTTGTGTTTGAACTGGTTAGATTTCCAGATACATCAAGCCTGTTGAAGGGAATAAATTGCTTGAATCGGATATATTTTTTCTTTTAAGATAGACGTACCATGTAACTAACTATAGACTCACTTTTTCTAAAATTGTAGGGGATATATCTTTATCTTTAACCGATTCTATAGTATTTACTTTTGCTTCTAAAATTCCTGAGTTTTTGCACAATCTGAATGCATGCAATAAATAAGGGCTTAATTATAAATGAATGGATTAGTCTAGTAACTTTTCGTCGTTGGTTCATTCTCTATATATTATTAGTAAAGGCACGAAATATCCAGTTGTAGACAAAGCACTTGGAAAAATCACATTTGTAGTTAATTTTATGTTGAAATTAAATTAGTTAACTAAAGAAAGTCAAGAGTCTTTGTACTCCTAAATAACATTTTATTGATCAAACATTATCCGGGTATATGACCTCAAAACTCTATTAATCATTTATAGGTAAAAAGTAATCTATCTTAGACAGTTTTTCCAAAAATAATTTGCTATGGATGTAAAAAATACATAATGAAATATTTGTTTCAATAAGTGTTTTGTTGTGTATTATCATATTAATCTTATATACTTATATATGGATGACCTGTTAACATACATAAATATGTAGGTAAAGTCTCCATTGCTAAACATAGATGGCTTTTAAGTTACTTGTAAATTGAAATAAACTATATAACTTTCGAGTAGGTGGGTGTAACGAAAAGGTTCTTTATTTCTCGCAGGGAAAAAGGACATTTTCTTTACACCTTCGTACTCAATCCCAACCACTCACATATGGCAGTTCTGCGAAGCTGGCCCCCCGAAATTCGAAAATTTTAGTTTTATAAGCGGCATACGTTTGACCACCTTTTGACCATGTTTGACAACCCACTAACTTTTTTGACCGCCCTCAGAAACCTGAATATTTAAAAAAATATTACTGGCCGAGTGCCCGCTGGCCTCCCGAAGTTATTTTTTAAAACTAAGTGCACCATAAGATTAACCAATTTTTGACCATGTTTGACCACCCCTTAGATTTTTTACCACCCTTTAAAATAATTTAAAGGGGGTAAATTATAGAAACGCAAGAGTTATAGAATGAATTTCAACTTTTCAGGAAGGCACAATAGGACATAATAAATATCCATAAAGGTAAAAAATTATGTTTTGACGTTTTGACCACCTCCTAAAATAATTTTAGTGTGCCCAAGTAGTATATAAATTTGAAAAATTAAATTTTTAATCAAATTTCCAGTTGGAAAAAATGGTCAAACTACATAAGTTTACAATAAATATCCATAACGATTTAGAATTATGTTTTGACGTTCGACCACCCCCTAAAATAATTCTAATGTTCCCAAGTAGTGTGAAACTTCGAAAAACAAAATTTGGAAATCGAATTTCGGCTTGAAAAAAATGGTCAAACGACATAAGTTTGCAATAAAGATCCATAACGATTTAGAATTATGTTTTGACGTTTGACCACCCCCTAAAATAATTTTAATGTGTCCAAGTAGTGTGAAAATTCGAAAAATAAAATTTGTAAATGGAATTTCGGCTTAGAAAAAAGGCCCTACAACATTCGAAAGGTTTACTCCCTCTGTAAGAGCGTCACGTAGCCAATGGCGTCCCTACACATGGTCCTTCGAGCCGGATATTGGAAAATATCCCCCCAGGGGCAGATTCAACATTCCTTGTCTTTGAGGTAGATTCATAACTTGACATTGACAGCTTCCAATGCCATACCTACATTTCTCGTCAACTCAACAGTGAGGCACACGCCCGATGCCTCACACTTTCCTCGCATGACACACAGTTCATGCCATTTCCACAGCTCTGAAAAGGATTCAAGTATTTTTGAAATTTTAGGTGTTATTAAAGAACAGTGTGTTTTAATATTTTGTTTATTAACATTTATTTACGATATTTATATGCAATATTTGTTTTTCATTTTTTTTATACATCTCCATATTTACTTATCACGCACAAATATTGCTTTGCACTGGTAAATACTCATAACATTTAAATTTACTATTTTTTATATTTACTTAACTTTTTTCTTAACCATTTAACAATAATGGAAGCTTTAAAAAAGCAACGTACAACTGCCAAGGCATCCTTTGCTCGCATATCAAACTGACTAAAAGAGAATATTAATGCTGTTACTGCTTTCGAACTTAAGGATAGAGAAACTCATTTACAGAATTATTTTAATAAATACAGTGAAATTCAAGATCAAATAGACCACCATGTTCTTGCAGTCACTGGTATCGATCAAGAAGATCGACTTTGTTTTGAAAATAAATATTTTGCCTTGATTGTATGCATACGTAATAGACTTCATGTACTAGAAACATCAATTTCTTCACCCACTAGTCCGATATCTCAATCATATGTAACTCACACACCCAGTGGTAAGTTGCCACAAATTGCAATACCAACTTTCACAGGTGAATTCAGCAAATGGATTCCATTTTACCAAATATTCACTTCTCTAATAATAAACAATAACTCCTTGACACAAATTAAACAATTAATTTATTTAAAATCCTTCTCAAGAGGTGAACCCCTCTCTCTTATTGATGCACTTCAACTAATCAATGAAAACTTTGACATTGCAATTACCATTTTAGAACAAACATATAATATTAATTTATCTATAATAAATTCCCATTCAAATAATATTCTGGACACCCCGATCTTAGTCAAATCACTTAGAGAATTAATTACTAGTATAAAGCAGCATGTAGATTCGCCAAAAAATTTAAATGCACCTGTAAAACATTGGGATTTAATTTTAATTAATATTTTATCATGTAAATTAGATTTTAGTACAAAACGAGAATATCAATCTTGGAAAAATAGAAAATCTCGCTCTACTCCTAAAGAGTTCTTTGAAATTCTAGAAGAAAGATGTAATGTGCTTTCTGATTTAAATTTTTCTACCAAGTATAAAACATATCAAATTACTTTAGCTTACTCTTTTCAAAACACTCCTGCTCACTCATCCCAATATATTCCAGACAAAAAAATGCTCATATTGCAATAACACTAACCATAAAATCTATAATTGTAACAATTTTAATACTCTTACTCATCAGAAAAAAACTTCTTTTGTGTGCTCTAAAAAGATGTGCTTTAATTGCTTAGGAACCAGACACACTTATAATGAGTGCACCTCTAGAGACTATTCTATATGTAAAAATAACATCATACACTTTTACATATAAATAATTAACCTCAAACACTCTAAAGGATCAACAATCTTATCACCAGATAACTCAAGGTCATGCACCTAATTACCCGACCATTACCAATAATAATACGAGGAACATCTAGACCACACAAACTTGTAACTCTCTCCAAGGCAACAATCCACCCCACTCTCAGAATAGTGCTTCCCAAAATATTTATCAAACTCGATTTTCACAAAATAACTCTCACCACTCTACTCATTCTCAGCCATCACAAAATTCTCTTAGTAATCCCGAGATACAACTCTGTCGCCATCTTGACATTCATTGCATAATTATTTTGATAACCATTACTCATCACCGTCCCCAACTTCTCAACCACCCCAACATTCTATCAGTATGTCAGTTGTATCAACAAATCACCATCAAGTACTATTGGCTACAACAATGGTAATTCTTTACTCCTAATCTGGTACTCCAATTTTAGCCAGTGTACTTCTAGACAATGTCAGTCAGATATCATTTATCACAGAAAAACTCAAGAATTCAGTCGAAAACTTACATTTCAAAACTACAAATTTCTGGCATATCTCAAGACTCATTTATGTCAAACATAATAACTGATATCACTATTTATTCAAGATCAGTTAACAACACTTCTTTTGATTTAACTTGTGTTGCCAAACATCACTTGCAAGATGAATTAGCTGAAAAAAATTTCAAGAAAAAATTTAAAGTTTTAGAAAATGGTTCTTTTCAAGTTAATTTTCCTTTACTATCCCCTTCTGCAAACATCAATTTGGGTGAGTCTTTTTATTTAGCGCACAAACGTTTTCTTAACCTAGAACAAAGATTTATGAAGAATCCTACTTTATTTTCTGAGGAACAAAAATTTATACGCGAATATGTGACCTACAACATGCAAAAGTTTTACCCCTAACTCTGAAGCACTCTCTCACTGAAAATAAATACTTTTTAACCCACCATTGTTTTGAAAGAAACCAGTGGCGTACCTAAAATTCGCGTCGTTTTTGATGGGTCTTGTAAATCCTCCTCGGGTTTATCTTTAAATGATATCTCTTAAAATGGTTATCAAGTGCAACCCGACCTCTTCGACATCCTCTGTCGTTTTAGGAAATTCAAATATGTTTTCACGTCGGACATTGAGAAAATGTACCGGCAAATGAAAATTAACCCTACCCAAACTTTTTTGCAAAATATTCTTTGGAGAGATCATTCCAATGAACCCCTTCAATGTATTGAGCTTACCACAGTGACGTACAGTACTAAATCTGCCCCTTTCTCGCCACTCGCAATATTAAAGAAATTGCTCTCATTCACGAAAATAATTACCCCTTTGTTTCTGATGCTCTCTTAACTCAAACCAATGTCGATGACATTCTCTATGGCTGTGATAATTTAGATGATTTGGAAGTTGCCTATCGTCATTTAACTGAAATATTAAATTACTCAGGTTTTCACCTACATCAAATGTGCTCAAAATTCTCAAGAATTTTTACAAAAATTTTGTGAAAGTCAACGATCTACCACCATATATGACTTTCAAATAGAAAATACCTCAAGCAAGGTTCTAGGTTTGTGTTGGCAACCGTCTAGCGATTTGTTTTCTATCTCTCTCTGTCTCACTATCAGCAGAAAATATTAGAAAACGACAAGCCCTATTGGTCTCATAGGTCCAGTAGTTTTGTTAGGAAAAATATTCATCCAGAACTTATGGAAACTCAAAATAAATTGGGATGACCTCCTCTCTCAACCTCCTCTCTCAATCTCTGCTAGACAAATATTCCCAAATAAGATATATAATGAGATATATTTTTGTTGGGGTCTGCATCTTAAATTGTTACTATATACCTACAGTACCTCTGTACCAAAAGGCATGCTTTGTTCATTAAACGCCTTATCTTTCTATGTGGTTATCGGACCTATATATCTCATCCATTATATTATCAGTGTCATATATAACTGATTTAAAAATCTCAGTGTTTACGTATGATCTATTCAAACGATAATATATTTGTTAACCTTTACTGAATAAAAAGGTGCATAATTATTAAAAAAATTATTTATGAAATTGTACTCGTTATAGTCACTGGCGCAGCCATGAAGGGGGCGGGTGGGTTGATGAAACGAGAACATTCGGTTGGGTGGAAAAATGTTGAGATGGTATTGCTTCGGGATTTATTCTTCTTCTTCACTATTTTCCACATTTATTCCTGTTCAACAAATGGTCTCTCTATTACCCAATATTTCCGATAATATGTTGCTATGGTATACAGCAGATAAATATAATTTTTTTTTTATTTATTTACGAGAGGGTTTCTGAAATTTCTAGCTACACCACTGGTTATATTCTTTCTGGCTTGATAATGGCCGTAGGACCGAAAATAATTGTTGCTTAATAACGACTTCTTAAAGTCGATTTTTTTTCTATGAATGCAATTGTGCAAATTGCTAAAATAGGTATCTCATATTAATGATACGAGCAACATATCCCGAAGAAAATAAAAATAAAACTTTTATAGAACGGTTGACCTAATGAGTAAGTAATATTATGATTTCCAAAAACAGAAAATGAATATGATAAAAAAATTTCATTATAATAACAAAAAGATGAAATTCAAGGAAATGTATTAATAGTTTATCTATAGTAAGACCTTAACAGATATACGTGTCTGCTGCTATGCTACTGCATATAAGGTCATCAACAAATTCATCTGACCTACCTCACAGTAGGTATCCTTTTATGGGGAACATTGAATCACTCCAATATGCTACAGATTCCAGAACTCTGAAATTCATCGTCATATTATCCCACGGTATTTGCCAAATTCAGTTACAGAAAGAAATTTTGGGAAGAGGAAGAATAAATAACATTCAAATATGTTAGGTAAAAGATTATCCAAATATATTTAAGTTGTAAAAAAAAACAAAATATCTCATGTATGGTGAGTGTCCTTCTTATATTGAAATATATGTTCATTTTACCCACTGTTAAATATCTACCTACTCGGTTTTTATCCTTAACGAGTGTAATAGCAATTTATCGCCTCGCTTAAAATATTCATTGCTTATTATACATAATACATAAATAGAAATATTCAAGTCATTTTGTATGTTTTACTAAATAAAAAAACTTCACTATTTATTTATTTCCAAAACTATAAACATTATATGTATAGTTTATAATTAGAAACACCCATATACACTGCTCTCCAAAATTAACGCACCACCTTAAATGTACCATAAGTTTGAAGCTATTTTTCTTCTGAACTGTTGATTGGATTTCAATGATTTTTTTTTCACATTATAGGTCTATTTCTAAGGAATTACTGTACCAATATTTTCTAGGAAATGACAACTTTTACCCATATACAGGGTGTAAAGATAAATTTGTGTTTTTTCATCTTATTTTGCAACACTCTGTGGAATTTATTAAAAACAAACGCTAAATTTTATTAATATTGCGAGATAGCTTCATATTTTCTCAACATTTTCGTAAAAAAATCATCTTGATATCTCTATTATCAAAGATTATACACAATTTTAAATGTAACAAGTTTTTATGGACATTTAAAGCAAATGAAAGCAAAGAAAACACTACTTCCATAAAACTTAGTGACATTTAAAACAACTAAAACCTAAGAAAATATAACCTAAATAATCTTTAACAAGTTCTTCTCTTAAAAACACTTAGGTAGGGTCTCTTTTGGGCGAGTAGTCGAGACGTTTAGACGCACGTTTAATCGTGCCGATAGGTTAAATAGTGATATCATAATGATGGTCTGATTTAAGCGACAAGTCGATACAAGTCGCCACAAGACGACGCGTCTTACGGCAAAATTGGTCGTCAGGCAATTTAAAGGCGCACGTTTATTTAATCGCCTGCTATTGATGCAAAATGAGCTCCAAAGGAATGTGTTCTATATCAATTGATACAATATTTAATAGTTCATTAAACTGACTTTTGGTAAGCCTAAAGTATTCTTTGAATTTAGTTTCGTCATCAATTAAATGTATCATTATTAGCGTACTAAAGCACCCTTCCTTTCTTCTTTGAACAAAATGTCATCGTCTTTTGCTTCTTCTATAAGCAACTGTGCTGCAATCACAAGTTCACTAGTAGTCATTTTTGTCGAACGAAATAAAAAATACTGATTGGCGACTAGTCGATTACTTGAGATGACGACGTAAACAGACCACTAGGTGCGATCAGGTGCGTCTAGACGTAAGCGATTAAGCGCCGCGTCTAAACGTCTCGACTACTCGCCCAAAAGAGACCATACCTTAATAACGAGTATTTCCGCCTCTATTTCTAATTACTTCTTCACAGCGACTAGGGATACTTAAAATCAAGCGACGTAATTTTAGAATTTTGATGTAGGAATATGCACTCTTAGAGGGCTTAATTACCGAGATACAGGGCGCTAAAAGTTTGAAATCAAAATTCAATGTTTGACATAAATAAGAAACGCTCCTTTTTTTAAATTTGGTGATGCTTTTTAAAAATTTAATATTTTTACATAAACAAACTGAAAAATTGAACCAGTAGCAAGCGCATCAGAGGGAAAATATATGTAGTAAATCGCCCATACAGATGCATAAGAGGGAAAGCCCACTCACGCGACATGTCGCGCGCGGCAATACTTTTGATGTTTTTAAATGACTCAAAGCGCATTAACGCGGTTCTGTCGCGTGGTCGCACGCGGCTAAGGGTCCTTTAAAAACATCTAAAGTATTGCCGCGCGCAATACCTCGCGATCAGTCGCGCGCAACATGTCGCGTGAGTGGGTTTTCCCTCTACCTCAGGCCACTCACGCGACATGTTTTGATGTTTTTAAATGACCACGCGACCACGCGACAGATCCGCGTTAATGGGCTTTGAGTCATTTAAAAACATCAAAAGTATTGCCGCGCGCGATCAATCGCGCGTGAGTGGGCTTTCCCTCTAACTGTGTTCAGATGGAATACACAGTCGATTAAATGCGCCAAATATCTGTGTATCAAAAAAAGCCACAGGTTGGTTTGAATAATTTTTTGTGTATTACTTTATAAAACATGGGGATTTAAGTTAAAAAAACATGAAAAATTCGCAAAAATATCGATGTTAACTAATACGTCAGGTAAATGAAATATCGATAGAAACATCGAAAATCGAAACAAAGACACTTTTTCAAAATTTGAATCTGTTTTTTCTAAAAAAAAATACTTGTTTTACCCATTTTCTCAGTTTTTTTTTTTTAGACAAAACTAAATTAAATTTTCAAAAAGTAGTTCCAGAGGAGCATAGATTTAACCTTTACCTACACGTACATATTTTTTCTTTAAAAATAGTCAAAAATAAACTTTAAAACCCTTACATTGCAAGATTTTTCGTCTGGAAAGTGGCGCCTCTGTTAGATTTATAAGAAATTAATATTTCTAAATGACAACAATTTATAATATATTTTACTAATGTTTTACGAGGGATAAATAAATTTTACGTATTTGTACACCTTATTGTTTTACGTAACTCATTTCTGTAATACTAAGGTCGACATAATATGCAAGGGTTTCATAGTACACTAATTTTACGGATTATTTTTTATTTTTAATGCAAGAAAAAGTATGTAAGTGCAGGTAAAGGCTCAACCCGTATACCTCTAGAGTTACTTTTTGAAAATTTGAGTCGGTTTCATTTAAAAAAAATGTCTTTCTAACAAAAAGAAATATAAATAAAAATGTTAGAAAGGAACAATTTATTTAATTTTTACCTACAGGAGCATTTAAGTTAGAAGCTTTTCCGTCTAGGTGGTGACCCCACCAAATGTAGATCCTTCTTATTTATTTGTTACACCACCCAACAGTAATCACTATTTACTGGGTAGGAAAGACAAAACATTAGAATATAAATACAAATACAAAATTGTTAAAAAGCTATACAATACAATGTAAACATCCAGAAAAAAAACTAACCGAACACAGGATAAAAAAAATGGTTGTCTACATTGCATTACATGCTTTACATCATTTTTTTACATTGTTAAAGAAACAACATTTTTAATCATATATTTTTTACATGCAAAAATGCCCAAGCTGTCTTGAATTTAATATTTTTGAATAGATTGGTACATTTGAGATGAGTTCAAAACATTAGTTCTATAAGCTGGCATGTAGAAACTCAATTAAACTCTTAAACCAGCACGGGGGATTTTTAGATTAACGTAATTTAACCAATAAATACTGTCGACTGAGCCATTTAAAAGATTATAAAGTAGGAGTACCTGTTGGAAATTTCTGCGTATCACGAGCTCTGAAAGATTGAATCTAGATATTAGTAAAGAGTAGGTATATCCCCTTGTAGGGTATATACCACAAAGCACATAGAGGTTCCACGTGAATGACCAAGGTCAAAACTGACAACTGACATTTTTTATGCTATTTGCTCCAAACTCTAGATGGGGCTACTGGTGAAATTATGATTTCTTACTCCATTTTTAAGCCTTATGATGGGAGAAAAACAACCAAAGACTCCAAAGATGTGACGTGTATTTATTTATGTTCTTGGTTAGTTTCATTTTTCCGTCTGATTTTAGTGATTTTTTGGCTTTGGCTTTTGGTTTCTGTTTATAGTTTCGTCTTAGTTATTTGCAAAATTGTGATGTTTCGCTTTTTTATTTCCTACTGTGTTTTGCAATAATTTTGGTGCTACGTTGAAAACTTCGAGAAAAACTTCATTGATTCACCATATATTCACCATGCATCTGCATCATAAAAAGACAAACGGGGACAACAACTAATTGATAATCAATTTATCACTGGAATAGATTCCGAAATCATTTTTCACATAAGAGAGTAATACCACCATCTGTATTTGGAAGGAAAATACCTATTTATCATTGAATGAATAGTTAAAAGGATTCACCTTTTAATACAATACCTATATTACATTTGTCCTCAGTTAAAAAGACATTTATAAAATATATAACTTTAGTGTTAATAAAATGTAATATCCTAGTCTCTACTTCACATTTAAATTATTGATAGGTACATATTTTAAAGATTTGAGGATTATACATCTATTTGCTCCAAGTAAGTATTCGTTAAATATGTATTATTATTTGTATTTATTTTTATCTAATAATATTTATTTAAGTTATTAATAAACATATTTTAAGAATGTTCTATTTTATTATTTATTGATATATCTTATATTTATTTAATAAAAATATGCAGAACCAACTCTCCACATTAGACCCCTTATAACAAATTAATTCTTCGAATTTGGTATAATCGACCTAAATTATTTTGTAAAATAAAAGTTTCGAACCTACTAGTTCCATACTTTATTTTATAAAATAATTTATGTGGAAATCATTTAAAATTTAATTTAAAACTACTACCTACTCCTAAAAATTACAATTTGAATTTACCGCCATCTGTCAATTGTCATTTTAGTTCCAGCTCCAAACACAAGGTGGCGCTAATTTGGTTTAAAAGTTTAACATTGGCGTGGGGTCTCTAGAAGATACATGCTTTGTGGTATATACCATCTAAAATATAGGAAGCCGATTTCATGAATTTTCTTTGAACTTTTTCGAGTAAGTCAGTATAAATGTCATGAACGGGATTCCAAACAACAGAACAGTATTTAAGTTTTGACCGTACAAAGCTTATATATAGAGTTTTTAAGGTGAATATGTCTCGGAATTCTTTACAGCTTCGAATAACAAACCATAAGCTCTTGTTAGCAGCAGATAACATCGTTTCAATGTGTTTAACGAAAGTTAGTTCAGGATCAAAATAAACTCCGAGATCTCTTATACATTCGGGTCGATTTAGAACAATGTTCTGTAGTTTATAATCAAAAATTATAGGTGGTACTTTTATAGTAAAGGATATTACGGAACATTTCTCAAGATTTAGAGGGAGTGAATTATCAAGACACCACTTCGCAATGTCGGACAAACACTTTTAAGTCGCAAGCAATGGTTAACAGAATTGATTTCAAGCATTAATTTTAGGTAGTCGGCATACATTAAAACTTTAATATGCTCGATATTAGCGATTATATCATTTATAAAAATTATAAATAAAAGAGGACCTAAAATTGATCCCTGCGGAACTCCTGATGTTTGTTTGAAATTTTTTGACCTGTAACCACGACATTGAACATATTGATGCCTATACCCAATAAATACGAACCAATCATTTGAATGATTTGATCGCATAAACCAATGGAACTTAACTTGTGGAGCAAGATAGAATGATGAATTCTGTCGAAGGCCTTGGAAAAATCTGTGTATATTACATCAACTTGACTTCTTCTATCCAAGGCTTCCGAAATAAATTGCGTCGAACATACAAGGTTTGTAACTGTAGATCTATTTTTCATGAATCCATGTTGGTCACAAGATATAAGACGGGAAACATGATTGGAAATACGATCGTGAGTAATTATTTCGAATACTTTAGCAAAATTGCAAAGGATGCTTATGGGCCGATACTTACAAACATTATTTTTGCTACCTTTTTTAATGTACCGGAGTAATTCTGGAAATTTTCCAGGCAGTAGTAGGGAAAATACATGTTTTCAAAATTAAATTAAAAATGTTTCAACGGAGTGGCCAAAATTAGTGCACATTCCCTGACAAGAAACGAAGGAATAAGGTCAGTACCCATTGACATATTAGGCTTAAGCTTTTTTAGGGCTCTAATAACTTCATCTTGAGATACAGAATTAAAGTGAAGCAAAGGTAAATTAATGGTAGATTCGTGGATGAAGTGATTTATTTGAGTTGGCTTGGAGAAATTGCTTGAAAAGTGATCTGCAAAAGCTTGAACAATTGCCTGTGGATCTTCTATAAAGTCATTATTATATTCAACAGTAGTGGGTATGGAATAGGAAGAATTTTTAGAATTTATGTATGACCAGAATTGTTTTGGATCATTTTTAATATTATTTTCAATTGGCCTTAAAAATGAGGAGTGAGCTATAGAAATGTCTTGTTTAATTTGGTCTCGAAGGTTCTTAAATTTAATAAATGCATTTATGGAATAAGCGGATTTGTAGGTTTTTCGGGCTTTTTCTTTTTGACGAATCATGCGTATTATATGACCATTAAATCAAGGATGGTAAGTCCTAAGGTTAGGTTTTTAAGCAATTTATTGTTCAAAAGTTGAACACTTTCATCAACGCTGCTTGCAGAATCAAGAAAATTCCAATTGGTATTGAGTAGGGCGTTGTATAATTTTGGAAAATCTGCTTTTTTGTAATTAAACTGCACGTGGTCTGGTGTACACTGTAAGCTCTTAACTCTAATTTTAATGGGGACATCAATCCACAAACAGGGTTGATAATCATCTTCATCTAAGACTACTTCATCGGCTTTATATACGTGACATGCTGAATTGGAAAAAACTAAGTCAAGCAGACGATGATATGTATTCTCTATCAAATTGAATTGATTTAAGTTAAAACAATTCGCAAATGATTTTACGACGTTTAATCTAGGCGAGCAGCTAGAATTGTTTATTTGAGAAATATACTCTGGCACATTGAAATCTCCTAGTACTAGAAGATGATTATCATAAAGAATATTTAGTAATGATATCGCCTCGAACACAGCCACATAGTCACCAGTAGAACAAGCTGTCGGTATGAATATGAGTAAAATAAAGGTACACTGATAGTGGGGTTTAATTTTTACAAGAATAAAATCAATTTTCTTTACTGGAATAGAGCTACAAACATCAGATGTATCAATCAGAACTGCATTTAATTCTTTTTTAAGGGCGCAAAAACTCCTCCCCCCCTTGAAGTTTGTGTTAACTCGTAATCTCGATCAACTCTATAAACATCAAACACTGTAAGATCAAATAGCTCAGCATTATTTATGGTACTGTTACACCACTTTCTGTAAAGAAGTAGCCCGCATACTATGTAGCAGCAGAAACATTGTTAAATAGACGAGTAGTTTTTGTTCTTAACCCTCTAACATTTTGGTAATATAGTTGAAGACTAATTTGTAAACAATTATCAGAGCCAGATACGGAAACCTTCAATGGTTGCTACTGTGACGGTACCGGTACAATTTTATTCTTGCAAGTGTTACAAATGAAATAAAGATTACGGGACTTGTGTAGTAATTTGAATTCAGCATCACTTAATAAAACACAATCTGGATGGTACCAATTACCGCATGGACCCTCACATCCGACAAGATTCTCTTCCCTTTTCTTCAATTTACATTTAGCACATGACTCGGGCATTTTACATTCTATATGTACAAGTATATGTGTGCAGTTGGTTCGCACCCAACAGGTTAAAATCTAGAAAAAAGCAGTAGATAAATTATTTTCAAGTCAATTCAAAACATAACCCTGCTCAATGGAAAGTAAAAACAAATTTCTGTAACGTACCTTCACTTTCTAATGATAAAGAACACTTTAGCCGTTTGGTACTATCAAACCAACAATTTGTTTGAACTTTTATGAAGACAGAATCATAACAAACCTAACGGGTCAACTGCACGATAAGTTATTCTACTATTTACAAGTGATTTGAATTTATTTTGTTTTATGTCTGTACTTTGTTATTTTTTACATACAGTAACTTCGCTCAACTATTTTAAATTAATTTTATAATGTATGTGAATTATAAATTAACTTTTATATTGCACGGGAGTTTTTTTTTATTGAATACATTTTATAATTAAGAATAATTCATTCCAGCATTTTAACAACTCTTTAATCTGTTAAAGTAATGAATATTTTTTCGAACTAAGTAAATCATTTTTCTTGCTCTCGGGCGTGGCTTTGATATGTCGCACTCTTTGATACGCGTTGCAAAAGAAGATTTTCTAAAAAGTTTACCAATGTCTATAGATAAGAAAAAAACAAATGTGACACGAGATCAAGCTGATTGTGCATTGTGGCACAATGAAAGACGAAAACGTGTCACTACTTCAAAATTTGTAGACATAAAAAAAACAAAACGTCTTCTTTAAAAAATCTCATAAAATCTTTTATTTTTTGCTAAAGCCACCCAATAGGCATGGACAATAATAAATCCATAACAAAATAAGATTTGGAAATTTATTTGCAAGAAAAAGTTTTTAAATGTGGATTTTTTATTGATTCCGAATTTGATTATGTTGCTGGTAGTCCGGATGGAATTTAAAACAAAAAATAAAACTACGATAGAGTTAAAATGTCCATATGAAACTAGAGTGCTGACTGTAGAAGAAGGAATATGCAGTAGAGAAATAACTTTTTGGGAAAAGGACAAGACTATTAAGAAGAACCACAATTGGTATTTTCAAATTCAGGTATAGCTGCACATTATACAAATGGATTTTTGCATTTTGTGCGTTTGGACTCTTCGAGGAATAAAAGTGGAGAAAATTACTCATAATGACAGCTTTTAGGAAGAAAAGATGCAAAATAAAATTTAAAATTTTTATATGCAATATGCTTTGCCAGAACTAGTTGACAGCAGAGCTATTAGAGACATGGAAGTACGGGTCAGAATACCAAATAAATGGTAGGAAATTTTGTTTAATTTTTATTAACATGACGCAAGGAATATTAAATTATATGAAATATGTGTATTAATTTATGAGTTACACTTTATTTATTTCTAAAACATGGTAGTAAGCGATCCATTTAAAATATGATTGTCTTATTATTATAATACGCTTTTTAAATTTTAGATTTTACTACTGGCAGTTGCAATTGATGATATATAATTAAATTATTATACTACTATTATATTTTGAATAGTGGACCACGTTTTTAAGTTCACAAATAATAATACCAAGATTCTGATTCAGATTAGAAGTTTTACTACACAGTGTTTTATGCCAAAGCCAAGCCATGTATTGATATTGTAAAACGCAAATGAGTAACTATTACATTAACAGAAATTGAAAATTCACATATGAATCTTTGTAACGTAATTATTTATAACTTTAATAACTTCATACGGTCAAAATTTTTAGCTAACTTATTTAATTCCAAATATAAATTGAATTTCATTTTAAAAGTTCATTATATTGTTTAGTTGTTGCAACTTTACTGCGCTTAAGCACCGTTCAGATTAAAATATGAATTTATTTATGGAGCTTAACTGAAAAACAGGAACTAATGCTTTTATTCCAAAAAAAGTATATGGTCATTAAAAGGAATTTCGAAATGTGATATCTTCAAGCCCTTATTTAAAACCTTTAAATATTAATATTATCATTATACAAGAGCCCAGATAGCACAAATACGTCTTATGGACGTTCTAAAAACGTCCTGCTTGGACATTCAGGACATCCTTAAAACGTCCATTTCACGGACGTGGACGTCTTTGGAACGTCCATTGTTAATAATCAGGATGTCTTAAGAACGTCCATTTAAGAACATTCCATGGACATTTTCAAAAGCTCAAATGGGAAATAACAGGATGTTTAAGGAAATTAGTGAAAATATTGAATAATTTAAAAAAAAATTATTTTGAAGCAAAATAACCTATGAATAATGAAATTATTAAAACTTTTACGTCAAATCCATCCCGTCTCTCCCCTACTTTGCCCTTTTCAACCATGCCTGGATTGACAGCATTTCAATTTTTTTCTTGATTTGGCCATATTTGCCTTCTCAGCTGAACCTGAAAATTTAATCGCTTATTCCAAATGAAAGGCAGATCAATATGAAAATCCAATCTGTTTGTTTAAGTTAGCCCTGCTAGACATTATGAATTCACTAACCTTTTAGCTTTGTAGTATTCACTGGAAAACTTCCATCTTTCTCAGAGATAAAAATAGTACAAACTGCAAATAATTAATATTAATCAACCACAAACTCACAGTCGAATCACAGTCAAATGGCGGAATGATAGAACTCGTATAATATGTACATACCATCGAATCATGAACATTGAACACCATGTTTTTTTTCTTTTAATATTTCAGTACTTGAATCTAAATTAATAATAAAAAATAATAAAATGGGAGGTGGGTGGCTCAGTGGTAGTCTGTCTGCGGATTCAAAAGGGTCCCAGGTTCGAATCCCACCGTTGGCCGGGATTTTTTTATTTAATTTAATTATTTAAAATTCGGATGCATCAGTAGGATTCCCCACTCGACCATTCACTGTTGGGTTCTAATTAACAGTGCTGTTTCTAAAGTGGTGCTGGGAAACAGTAATAAAGCCTACACAAAACACGAGGCTAATAACCTTATAACGCATTCGACTGGAACACTTTCTCGTTGCCAGAGCGGTTTTAGTTCTGCACTCATTTTCGGCAGCATTTTTATAAATCGAAATTATATCAAGTAATAATGCACGCTCTGAGTGCGAACCAGTTCGTGCATCATTTTATCGTTATTCGACTGGTACAGTTGACATTTCCAGTTTCTAACCTAATTTAATATGTGTTTTTAACAGTAGTAGCTACTTATAGGTGGGTTTCCACCTGGATTTAAATCTTTTTTATAGAAGTTTTCAAATTTGGTATTTAAAACATTCCATATGAATTTTTGTTCATCCTGAAGTGTCATTTGAACTGTGAAAGGTTTACAATCTTTATTTAATAACATACATATGTAAGTAATAATTTGCTTCCTTTTTAGAACATTTTTCCACAACTTCAACTTATCCTAAGTTATTTGTCAATTTTTGTTTTCAAAATTTTATACAACTCTTCTATCTATATCATCCACCCTTTAATTGTAATTTTTATACCTACTAAATCACCGTTGCCCCGCAAGTCTTTCAGTTTGTAATGTATATGTTCCTCTTAAAGGAAGTAAAATGTGTTGTGGGTAAAGTTTTTATTCATTTTTTTTTGTGGAGCAATTTATAAACGAATCACTCAATCACACTGGCTTGCTTTTAAAATAAAATAATAATAAGTTGATTCAGAAGTACTCATACTTGGAGCGCATGTCCGATTCATTATCAGTTCTGAATTGTTACTGCGAACGCGGTATTCTAGGTAAAGGTGGGCAAAAGAACATTTTTTTTTTAAATCGATAATCTTTTATTGTACTATTTTTTTAATCGATAATCGATTCTTTCGATTAATCGGTCATTTCGATTAATCAATTATTTTCGATTAATCGAATATTTTAGATTAATAGGTTATTTTCGATTAATAAAATTTTAAATAATCGATTATTTATTTTGATAATCGTTTAGCTCTAGTCACAATATGAAGAATTAAAAGGAGTGTTAAAAATAAAATACGCAATTTTCTCTGAAATATGTATTGTCAATTTAACATATAAAAAGTATTACCAGTACACCATAGAATATGACAATTTAAGAAGAACGTTAGTCTTATATATATGCAAATTAATTTTTATTTATAAATTATTAAATTTTTATTAAAACCCATATAAATCGTAGCTATGATGTAAAAATCTGTTACCTTTTATTGTACACCTTTATAAAAAATATGAATTAAAGTGTTCTGAGAAAAACGTTATGAAACGAGACATCCTGTATTTTTAGGTATAAGGTGTATATCTGTTACAGTTTCTTCTTCAGACGTTTTTCCTTTTCCAGAGTTATTTTCATTTAAATTATCCTTTTGAAGGGTATTAACTAAAGAAGATTTTTCCTTAACTACTAATTGAGTATTGCTAGAATCTTGATTAGAGCTTGATTTCCGTGAGCGACTCGGTTTAGGGGATTTTACATTTGCTGCAGTTACTCCCTGTTGTTGAATTTGTTCCAGCTGAATTTTAGATTCCAAAATTCTTGTGAGGACGGATATTTGATTATGAATTGCTAACATGAATGTAGAATAACCCAAGCTAAAACAGAAGGAATCATTAGTTATTAAACATTGAATATTAAAAATAATTCACATAAACATAATTTATAACAAATTTAAAATAAAAATAAACAAAAGCGACATTTTCCCACGAACATAAGTGGTATAAAAATAAAATAGAAATGGAAAACAAAAGTCATCACAGCTGATTTTCGAACTGCAAAAGCTAATATTAACTGTTTTCAAATCGTCTAATATATACAGGGTGTGAATTCATGCGTGATTTAAAGAAGAAAAGTAAATATCCACATATGTCATATACCTCTTAATTTTTGAGATATAGAGTGTTAATTAATCTTAATTTTTAAGAAAGAAAAAAACTTTTTTATCATAATTTTCTTATCACTATAGATATTTTTATGAAATGTTGTACACACTTTTAATCATTAAGAAACATTTCTTGACATAAAAGATTTTTTATAAATTTTTACCAGTGACGTTTGTTTGAACTGAATATTTTTGAGGAAAAAAATGATCCACCACTGCTTTTTCTAAAAATTAAAATTATTTTTGAAATCCTACCCGATCCGACAACATTTTCTAGGATTCATAGACATCTTCACGAGACCGGAACTTTAAAAGTATACCACAGGGCTAAAGGAATCCAATAAAAACAGTAAAAATACCAGAACTGTTTGAAGGAATTTTACATGAATTTGAAAACTCCCGAAACTAGCACATGTACTTCTTTGAAAAATTCTCATCGAAAATTTGCTATACCCATATCACATTCAAAGAGTCTAGGCATTACTCCCTAGAAATTTCCCATTGCGCATTAATTTCTGTGAATGGTTTCTCCAAATCCATTATTTGACAGGTACACATTATTTTTACGGATGAAGCTAATTTTTCTCGAAACTCAATCATAAATTTCCAAAATAACCATTTATGAGCTGGCATTACTGACGATTATTTGATAGGCCCATTTGTTATCCCAAGAAGACTTGATGGACAATCATATTTACACTTTCTGCCGCAATGCTTGAATACCTTCTTATTTTATTAAGAAACCAGATGTGGCTAATGCACGATGGTGGGCCTCCACATTTTATCTTATGAGTGGGTGAATTTTTAAATCACATCTATCGCAATCGGTGGATAGATCGCGGAGGAACGCAGTCATGGCCACCTAAATCTCCCGACCTTAATACATTAGACTACTTCTTTTAGGAGCATCTGAAAAGCTTAGTGTACGCAGTGTCGATTCAAATCGAAGAAAAGTTACGAAATCGTATAATAGTATGCTGCGAAACCATAAGAAACACCCCAGGAATCTTTTAAAATGTGCGTCAGCCTATGCGAAGAAGAGTAGATGCTTGCATACTTCTAACAATTACTGTAAATAATTTGGGTTCTTTATTTTGTTTGAATTTTCTTGTCATTTCGCTTTAGATTTAAGAGTTTGCATTTATCGTTTTATTAAATGAATCGCGATTTTTAAAATTGAATTTAAAAACGTCAAGGCGTATCATTTTTTTTTTTTCTATCCAAACATTCAATATCATGCCTACGTGGACGTCACTGGTGGAAGTACAAAAATAATTTTTGCCCCAAAAGAAGTGTTTCCACGCATGGTGGGTGCCTACCAAATTTCAACAAAATATCAAAAGCAGTTTCAATGAACTTAAGAAAAAAATGTGTTATTGTTTTTATTTTTTTACGCGAAAACGGTGCGTTGTACAAATTTGCTCCAAAATAAAAGAGGACTTCAAAAATAATTTTGGTTTTTCGAAAAGCAGTGGCGTACCATTTTTTTCTTCAAAAATATTCAGTTCAAACCCCGTACGGACGTCACTGGTAAAAATTTAAAAAACCTTTTACGTCAAAAAATACTCCTTAATGATTAAAAGGTGTGTTCAAAATTTCATAAAAATATCTGGAGTGATATCCCACTTTAC
Organism: Psylliodes chrysocephalus; assembly: GCA_927349885.1. Classification (NCBI taxonomy): domain Eukaryota; kingdom Metazoa; phylum Arthropoda; class Insecta; order Coleoptera; family Chrysomelidae; genus Psylliodes; species Psylliodes chrysocephalus. The sequence continues at coordinate 34,600,601 of OV651821.1, forward strand.
TCCGTTTGCTCCCTTCCGCTCCGCATCCACTCCAATTCACTCAACTCCGTTCCGCACTCCAAATCACTCGGCTTCGCTCCCCATTTCAATTCAGTCTGCTCCGCGTTCCACACCAATGCACTCTGCTCCGCTCTTCACTCCTCTCCGCTCTCCCCTCCGCTCTGCCTGGTATTTTACAAACAGAAAAATCGTATAGGGACCGTGAATGATGACTAATGCCAACTGGTGACAAAAATGTAAACTTTATGGGGGGATTTATTAATGTTTTATACGGTATTTATTGTTTAGTAATTATTAATTAAAGTCGAATTATTTTTGTAATATTATCGAAAAAACTTGTAGCATCCGTGGATGTACAAACACATCACTTTGGAAACCTGAATTTGATTCAATAGTAAAGAAATTTTTTAACTTTTCACAGAACACACTTAGTGTCTCCCACCCAATGATATACATAATTACATAGATTACTTAACCATATGTAAAACAGACGACGAAAAGCGTATTTCACTCGGCAAAGTTTTCTATTTATCTATCTTGTATCAATTTTGAGCACTTAGTTGTTAAATCATTTACAGAATAGGTTTAAAAATTAGAATCTTTAGTGTTTTTTGTCATCAAGATTTTTACATATTTAAATGAACATTTTATATAAATATAATTTTACAGATAATTAATGGTTTATTCTGTTAATTAAAACTAATGTAGAATGTCACTGTGAAATTAGAATGTCCTTTTCATCACATTTTTTTTTATGCGCATGCGTCAGTATCAGCCATCTTTTTCGTACTGTTTTTTGTAAACAAGCATGTTAAAATGTCCATGTGAAAAAAAATTATAATCGATAAATATTAATTTTAAGTGTATTCGTTGGGATAAAAAAAGTAAAGTAATAAGTGTCTTAATTGAAAAATCAATTTTTGCAATCAATTAATCATGTTATCTTTACGGAAAGGAAAACCTAAACGGTATTGTTATGAGTATGTTAAAGTGACACACGGTATAAATTATTATTTTATGAAAAGACTTGCCTGCAATATCGTAAAAAAAAAATCAAATCATTAGGCAAAATACATATTAAAACATGTTCAAAATGCGCTTTATGAGTGAAAAAATGTGGTCGAAGACAATGGTTTTCGATCGATTCATGGATGATATTACTAAAGATACTGATATTTGTTCACTACATTTTCATGGAGAAAGTGGTTCAACAGAAAAAAATCCTTGTCTGGTATTACACAATATTTTTTAATATTAAATACTACTTCGGTATACACAGTAATATTATTAAAAATGTCTTGTTGAACCTTAAAATTTTAAATAATTTATCTTATTAATTATACTCGTGATTAACTTCCATGTTAAAGTGTTTTTGCAAGTACTAATACTAGTTGGCATAATTAATTAGAATAGAGTTATGATTATTATTTGTTTACATTAATTTTTTAAAGTTAAAATGTTTTGAAACCTAACCTCTCAATCACCACACTTTTTTTCTTTGTTCCGAACGTCCAAGTCACTTCAAGAACATTTTTAATTGCTCACAACTATGTGCTTCCACAGAGTTATAAAAATGTAAATCACCATCAACGATTTTTTCTAATGATTGATTTGTATGTAGAGATAATATTGATTTTCTAGCTATTGTTGATCAAAACAGTATGAAACTTTTGAATTGGCGCTATTTTAACATGGCGGCTGGGCTTGCGCTCATCCCATGATAAAAAGGCCTATTTGACAAAAATATCATGGCCCTCTTTATAATTTATTAACTATTTCTCATTTATCAGTAAAATAAACAAATCATAATTAATACATTTCAATTACTGTCAAAAGAGATTGCAACAAACTTTAAAATATTAAAAATTCAGTGATTTTTGTAAAATTTGTTAGTAACATTACCATTAAACATTACTCAGAATAATAGATAAGTGTCCAATTACAACTCTTACCAAAGTTGTTTATTTCTCATATCAAAGTTGTTTACATTATCTTTTCAAAGTTGTATTACATATTGCAATTATGTATTTTAAATAGTGTTATTTCTGAAATGAGAGTGGTCTTAAATTTTTTACATCCATCCTTATAAAAATTGTTTAGATCTCTCAATATTATTTAACTACATGGAAACTCAACTTTCAAAATACATAATAACGTGTCTTGAAGTAATTATTTTCTTTTTCTTAAGATTAAAATGCTGAAATTTTATTTTAAAACACATTTGGACTAGAACGGTTCTATTTAGTGGACACTGGGAAAGGCAATAAAACAGTGCACACTGCAACCCGCTTTTCCTAATCTTTTTTATAGATGAGTGAGCAATCTATATAATTATTTATATCATTGGGTGTCTCATAAACGTCTAAGGTGGATGAATGACATTTTGACTAACATAAAGCTATAAAAAATTATTATTATTCTCAATCTTATTTATTAATTTAATATGTTGAATGTTGAACCATGTATTTCAACATTAAAATTTGATTTTTCTCGAAAACGGTCGACTTTAGAGCGTATGACCAAGAGTACCTTTTTTGTGTAGAAAACATTGGCGGTTCAAATGGGCGTCTCAAAACCGTACTTTTTCGAGTGGCGTAGAATTTTTTTTTTTTTTTTTTCAATTTCAACATCCTGTATCTCGAAAATGGTGCAGGGTAAGTTAATAAAAACGTTTTTTCATATTTTTGGACGAGCTATCACGTCCTGAAGTCCTGCGCATATATTATGAAACACCCTGTATACATGTCCAGATGTTGATAATTTTTAACATTTTATATTATTTTGATCATGTACACGATTGTTTGTTACGTGCTGGTATCTATATTCAACTATATTTAATATTTAAAAAAATATCCTTTATTATTTACTTGCAATGTTTACCCCATTTAATTCTAAAATTAAACACTAGAGAGGGCTAACTTCGGCAGTAGTGCTGTCTCTATATTTCACGCACGGTCCCTATATATAATCTCTGAAAGCCAATGTCCTTTTAATTTCGTGACGTTACCATGGTTACATGGGTTTCACTTTACATCTTCCATGTCCTTGAAATTTCACTCTCCATTTTCGCCAAATATGGGACCACTGCCTACTCGTCAAATATTGAACCGACCCAAGAAGTTTTACTTCAAGGTATTTTTTTTTTCTTAAAATTGCCCTTCACACCCTTAAGTATCGGCATTCAATTAAAAAACACCCTGTATATACACTGTTTCTCAAAAAGTTTTATATAAAAGAGAATAAGATTTCTTTTATTACACAAATTAAACTAATAGAAAGGTCTGCATCAGTTGGAAATCCATATACAAGAGCAGCTTTAAAGTTGGCAACTGTAAGAAAAATTGTCGCAGTTCACAACAGAAGTACTAGAAGCACTAGATCAGTTATTATATTTCTTGCAATTAGAGAAAATACCGTTGGAGTACTTTATTATTCTTCATTATGGTAATCAACAGTTGGAGCCATGGTACGGAAGGAGTTAAATTAGTAAGGGGTGGTGTTGAATTTCTTTTTTTTTTTTAATGGGATATTCAAAATTCGTTTTACTTTTTTAATGCTCTCTTTTTTTAATTAAAATGGAAATAATTATAAAAGATGCAACCAACAATAAGCTGTTTGCTGAAAATTATTTTTTGGTAAATATAGACTTTAATACATGTGGAAAATTAAGAACACATGCATAATTTAAATAACTAATGGGTACCAAGTTACATATTTATGGTACATATGATTTTGGTGATAGAAGAGAAAATTATGGGGGCAAATGTATATGTATGTATACATCCCCTCGTAAATTTATAATTTTCAACGTGCTTCAAACTTCATGCCCCTTAGAAAGCTCATAGCTTGTAATTAGTGCCTTTTATTTATAATAATAATAAAAAAAAATAATTATAATACAAAAATTGTTACCATTCAGTATTAGTCCAGTAATTAATAATAAGAAGACCTTGTCTCAATCTAGAAACAGTTTCAGCTGGTTGATCATGCGATTTAGCAGCATTTATAAGGCGTAACACAGCCATTGCATCTCTTAATATAATTGAAAACACCAATGACCATTCTAAACAATTGGCTTCCATAAATAATTGTAGAAGGTATCTGGAAATTAGAGCATAAAATACATGAAAAGAACATTTAAAAATAACTTAACACATGACAAAAATAACTTTTTAGGTGTTTTAAGAGCACTACAAAAATTTACAGTAAGAAAATTCTAATTCAGATAACTATAGAGTAAAAAAATCTAACCTATACTAATTTAAATTCGGTTGAATACATTCACTCCTTTTAAATAATTTAAATGTTCCAAAGTCACTAGGATAACTAAGAATACTAATACTATTACTTAAACCAGGCCTGCACAACTCAAATTTTCAAGGGCAAGTGAAAAAAAAAGTCTACACTCTACACCTTTCATGTATAAACCGACTCCTGGTCGAGCTTCTAACAAAAAAAAAAGGTCGTCAGCTTATAATGTATAACCCATCCTGCTGATCGAGTTTGACATAGGCGGGCCAAACTGGTCAACGGCCGGTGGGCCGCCAAAACGACACTGGCACCCTGACTTAAACCATTCTTAGCTTGATGAGTTTTAAAGTGCAATGTTCCTTTAATTGTTAAAGCGCCCTGTTACAGAGGTAGCAAAGAGGTTGTACGAGCCCATCTCGTGTGACCAATTCTGAGTCTTCTAATGACCGTATTTTTTCTTTTTAGAACAAAGGGCATTTCGAAATGGTGCAGAGTTGGCTGGATTTCCCGAAGTTTTGAAATAGTGATATTGTGCAAATAATTTTCCCGTTGATTATAGACCTTTTGGCGAAAGATGGTTTTTAAATATTTAACTGTTTGAATATTTTCTAATGGTAGATTCATCTGAATAGCTTCTTTCGCGGTACGATCAGCTTCATCACTGCCTGCAATCCTGACATGAGAGAGTATCCAAATAAGGCAACTGTAAGCTCCTACCGAAGCGAAAAAGTACATACAGCGACGTAATTATCCTCTGGAATTAACGATTTAAAAGACTGAAGTCTGGAGTATCTCATAAAGTTCTCCAGTATGAATACTGCATGATGAAGGTAACAAAGACTTCTGGGATCCATTATTTGAGGTGACAGAACACCCTACACTTATCTTTACAAGCACCCGTAAATAGAATTATTTTAAATTTATTATAAATTATTCCCGTAAAGATTTCCTACAAATTTCATTTTAACTTGGCTAAGCGAGGTATTAAGTTGAGGTTATTTTTTTAGCCAAGGATGACTTTTTGAAATGACAAAAGGCATGATTCGAGTTAGATCAATCACCAAGTGAGGGTTTTAGAGCCTGAGGAATTGGGAGAATAGCCCTAGGTAAAAGGTTTGAGGGGTTGGAAGAGATACCAGCAGCATACGAACTCACTGGCGTCTAAGCCAAAAAGAAATCGTTAGATTCATTCTACGGGACTGGTTCTAAAAGTTGAGGCAATTAATCAAATTAATCAGAAAGATGATGGTTTCTAAGTTGAATTATTTTTTAAGAGCATATAGAACTCGCTAAAACAACACTTTTTCAAACACCATTTTTCCAGCTACTCAAAATTAACATAAATGAATTAAAATTGAGTAAAATTTCATACAGATTACTATTATCATATTTTGGACATAATTTAATTTGGAATTTTTTTGGCCATCAGAATTACGCCCTTATCGGCGAAGTTAAGAACTTGAAAATAATTTCCAGCGATTCCTAATAACCACTTTCAGATAAACAGTTCCTAAGATATGGTAGGGGCCCTTTCTTATTTGAACACCCTATATATATGTAAAACTATCGGCTACCTTGATTAATCATACTGCTGTTTATCATTAATGTGATTCTTGTGTTAGTTTTTAGTTTTAATGCAACAAATAATTATAATGAAAAGGAACTTAATAACACTTACCTTAATTGTATTTCAGACCTTTGTGATCCTTTATCTAAATTAGAAAATTGTTCTAAAATTTTAGTGGACGGAACCTCCCAATTGTCGGTACCAATTGAAGCTAAATCTCTGTCTTCGCCCCATACAGAACTGACATTACTCATAAATTCATCTCTATTGGAATTCAATACAGTTGATTTTAAACCTAAATTATAATTATTTTCAAAGTTACCAGTAATCGATATGTTCTTAGTTTGGTGCTCAGTATCACTTTTTTTTCTATCTGTATGAGTTTCGCACAAACTTTGTTCATCCAATTCTGTTCCAGCTATTTGACTTGTCTGATCAAAAGCATTAAGAGGTGTCACAAGTCCAGTATAAGGCAAATCTTTGAGTGACATGTAGCCACTGTCCCCAATATGGCTAAATGATGTGGGATAATTGACAAGTAATGTTTTTAATTGATCTTCCAAATTATTCATAGGATTTTCTACAGGTGATTGAGGATCTGTAACAAAAATTCAATTTACAACCTTAAATAATATATTATAGCCGATTGCAATTTGTTGACTGTAAAAGGAACTTCCTGAAGTAATAATATAAATTAATTACAAGTAAATTGTCATTTTCATCCTAATTTTAAATGATTACATAACCAAAAATGATGGAAAGGGTTAAAAATATGTTTCTATTATATTCAATTATCTTTTCTATATTTTCATCCGTTTTACCAGCTGTACAATCATCCTAACGCTACTTTTAATTGCAACTAAATTAGCTATTAATAAATCAAAAAATTGTATTTTACTAAACGGCACATGTTCCAATCAGTATCATGAGCAAAGTGGTTAAAACATACAAATGAAAATAGAATTCAATACAACGATTATATGGTTATGTTAGGAAGTTTTCCAGAAAATAACATTTAATTCGTTTGAAACATATAATTACTTTTGATGTTTGATAGGCGTCCGCTAAGTATTTAAGTATTATATTGTCCTCGGGTGATTCTAATACAGTTAAACTTTACGTGTCAACTAGTATTATTGATGAGTCTCTGTGATTTTATTTGTTTAGTGCTAGACTTATTTATAATAATAAACTGAAAAAATTTGATACTATAAATGAAGTGGCATTTATAAAAATTTTGTACTTTCATTATCGTATAGATACAATTACAATTCCACAAACATTTAGTAAGCAGACATATAGCATAAAACCTCTAGTAATCTTTCATTCATGTAGACTATAGTGTTTTTTCAATCATTTGAGGGATGTATGACAAGGATAAGATGGGAGACGTGTAGGGGCTATATGTTGAACAAAATATCGGATTGAAATGAATAGATCAAAATAAATTAATTTAATATAGTTCCAACCGAGCCGTGTCACTCCCGAAATACTAGTACGTTTTTACTCGAAATCGCTGACAAATCCATTGAAATATCCAAAATCATTACGGAAATCCAGAAATTGCTACCGAAATTTCAAAATCGTCACCGAAATTCCCAAATCTTCAAGAAACTCCAGAAATATCCAACGAAATCGCAAAAACATCATTGAAATCCCGATATAATATCCGAAATCAATACCTTTGTGTCTTTGTGACCGGGTTTATAATAAAATTCTCAGGGAGATGTCGATCTGAAATAAGCGCAGCAGGTGGATCAAAAAACAAGTGAAGAGCAAAAAGTTTTTTTGAAAATTTCCATAAAAAATTCCTGCAGTTAGGAAATACCACATTTTTTGTGAAAAATGGATGACTTACTCAACTTAGTTCATTCATACTTATTGCATGAGTTACCCGATTGCCTGTAATATGAAAATTGTTGGTAGCCTTAAAAAAAAGGATTAAATAATTTTAGTTTTTAGGGGCTATTTAAATCTTTTAGTTTTCTTTTTGTGTCTTTGACTTCAACAACTTAGGTCATTAGCCTCTCGTGATCTATGTAGGTTTTATAAAGTGTTCTAGTAGTTTAGTAGTCCATAGAGCAGGAGCTAGTACTCTTATACTCAATTGCTATTTGTTTACAAATCCGTACAAAACTTGGAAATTTTGATTTGTTTTATGGAAATCAATACCATATAAAAAAATAATCAGCTTACGAAATATCAATGTATATCAATGAAATACTGATACAGTCTGGAATATTGAAGATTAGTAATGGGCCATCATAGACAAATTTGGGTGCCCCATTTTCGCAGAGAGAAGAGAGTTGAAAAGTACATTGATGTCGAGTAGAGTGAAAGAAATTTTATGAGTGGCTCTTGGGGATAACACATGGAAAATTCGATTTTCCTTAAAAGAAATAGCTTCCGACCCACTTATCCATTTGAGTCATTTAAGCCAATATGTTTTTCGGACTATAGTGACGATGTACGTTTTCATACATTTGATAGGATGTGGAAAAATCAGTTAAGATTACGTCCTTATTTCAACCCTTTAGCCACTTGCAACATTAAAGTCTTTGGTTTTCCGAAGCCTAGTTCTATTAGTTAATCATATAGCGAACACAGCTTGCATGAAAATATGGAATAAGGAAAATCGAATTTTCCATGTTATCCCCAGGAGCCATTCGTAAATTTAATTTAATTCCACTCAAAATCGATGTACTTATCAACCCTCTTCGAGGCTTGTATGCGAAAATGGGTCCTCTAAACCAGTCACTATTTGAGTCTAAAATTGCAATGTGCATTGGCACATAATATGGGAACAAGTGATGATGGAAAAAACATTCGAATACAGCCGACGTACGCCGAAAATCCACCGCAGCAGGTCGTCACATGAATCGCCAGCATACCGCGTAGCTATTTAAACCACCCATGACCAATCTTCGATACATAAAATCGTTTAATTAGTCAAAAAAAAAAAAACTATTTTTTACATGTCAATACATCTTCACATTTAAAATATAATAAATATATAAGTATAGAATCAACATGCATTCAAAATACAATAAAATACATAAGATACAGTACACTTACATGTCAACTATACAAAACATAATAAAACAAGAAAGAAAATAAAAACGTCAATTGGTCAGCAAGTACTCACGCAGTTTTCTTTTAAATATTGCTGCGTTTGAAGAACATTTAATATCTTCAGGTAAATTATTAAAAGCCTGTACACCTTTAAAAAACACTGAATTTTGTGTACATTTTTTCGTGGCCTAATAAACTCTAAAAAAATTTCTTATTTCGTGTATTGTGTTCATGAATATCCTGATTAAAACTTAAAATATTTTGTAAATATACTGGGGGACATTCCTGATTTAATCTTAAATATAAATAACAGGGAATAGAATAGCCAATATTTTTTAACAGGCAACCACTGAAGCACATTCAACATGGAATTGATTGGTTCCAATCTCGAACAGCTCAGTATTATCCTGATTCCTCTATTCTGCAACTTTTGCAATCGTTGCAACTCATTCTGGCTGAGCAAATACAATGTAATGGCACAATAAATGAGGTAATATTAGAGTATTATAAATTATTATTTTAGCCCATTTGCTGAGATGTGGAGAACAGCGCCTCAAATAGTTTATTCTAAATGATATGCTCTTGATGACGTTATTAGCATGTTCCTTAAATTGTAAATTTGTATCGACCATAACCCCTAGATATTTACATTTTTCAACTATCTGAAACTTTATTCCATCAACAGAAACACACTGCGATGCTACATTTAATTTTTTTAAATTTCCAGTACCCCCAATTAACATCCACTTTGCCTTTTCGTAATTTATTTTCAACGAATTTCCGTTACAATAATCATATATTTTACTTATAGAACTATTAATTTCTTTAAAACAAGTTTCAGTGTTTTCATGGGTAAAATATATCAGTGTATCATCTGTGTATTGAGCATATTTTGACTACACCAGCAGTGTCATTAATGTAAATTAAAAACAGTAATGGACCTAGAACACTACCCTATGGCACACCCCCATATTATTCTCTATAGTATCTGAAACACAATTACTTACCTTAACCTTCTGTTTCCTATTTTCCGTATAATGGACCAACCAGTCCAGTGCACAACCCCCCAAACCAATAGCTCTTAATTTCATTGATAATCTACCCCTATTAATAGTCTCAAATGCCCTCTGTAAATCTAAAAACACCGCTAGTGTAACCAAATTATTTTCAACTTCCAGTCATGTCACCAACTGTAAAGGAGTTTCACAGTTGTGTTTACTATGGAATCCTGATTGCACATTACTTATCAAACTGTTTCCCTCTAAATAATCAATAACTTGAAGATATATTACATTTTCTATTTGTTTTCCAACAGCACTGATCAAATTTATCGGTCTTAAATGGGTAGCCTTACTTGGATTCGAAATTTTCGGTATCGGAATTATTGTAGCAATCTTAATATCGTCCGGAACTAAGCTTGTTTCAATAGAAACATTTAGAATATGTAATAGATGTTGGGATAAACTCTCAAAACATTCTTTTAATAAAATTGTGGATATTTGGTCTGGACTATTTTTATTTGACATTGAAAATAATATTTCTTTTAATTCATTCTATTTAATTAGTTTAAAATTTACAAAAGTTTCAATTTTACTTAGATGAGGAATAATCGGATAATTATTAATGGAAGATAACTGCTCAGATATTTGTTCAATACTCTTTACATAGAAATAATTTAAAGTATTTGGAAAAGTAAAATCCTTATGATTGTCACAAATATTATCGAATTCAATATTAGTATTAGTAAAACTGCTTGCGATATTAGCTGTTGGAATGAGATTTCAAAGTTTTCCACATCTCAGTAGAGTTACCCTTGTTTATATCTATTTTAGTTTCCAAGTATTTGCTTTTTTCATGTTTAATTACATTCACTTCTTTATTCCTATTACATTTTATCAGAGATAAGGAAGATAAAGATAGGAAACGCCCATAAGAAGCCAATGCTTAACAACGACCAGCTTTATCGCAGTTAACATCTGACCCACTATGTGGCGCTTTCATCGATATCAAACAACGTAGCGGGAAATTTAAAAACCTGATAATAAAGGTTGTATAAATATCCACTGCACTCTCATGTTCTTGTAAATAAACTTAAACAATGTAATTACGCTAAATTATTTATTAAAAAGAATCTATTATCGATTAATTATTGTAAATCTATATTCATGACAAATATTTTTTAATTTTTGATTGTTATTTGTAACATTGCATTTTTGATTTTCTTTTCTAAACGAATGGCCAATGGTATCTTATTTAAAAATGTTAGTGCAAATTCAATAATGGGAATTCAGATATTTTTCTTCCTATATCAAATCTTCTTTCTAAGGTTTTGAAGCCATTTTCTTGTTCTAAAACAATAAATAATACATAAATACCTACTTTGTGACAAAAGTTGATTACTATTTGTGTTACTTACATGAATAGATCTTACCTACTTTGGTTAATTAAAGGACGCCACATTGGGATTGTTAAATTTGTTCATGTGGCATGTGTTACTAACGCAATACGTTCTCCGACTTATTATAATATTACAACCATTATAATTATTGTCCTCAAATTTCACACAAAAACAGCCACAACTTTCGCTTAGTTCATCTAGAGGATAACACAATCATGAACTCAAAATTTAAAATTTAAATTCAGGATTCTTCGATATACATAAAACTAACTGACATTTATATTTACAAACTGTCCACTGCTGTCAACGTCTACTGCCTATCTCAGTGTTGCCAACTGTACGATTTAAATCGTATTTATACGATTTTTTAACTCTGTACAATATACGATTGCATCAGTGAGATCGTACGTAAAAATACGATCTTCACTTTTTTTAGTAGGATTATTTAAATACCTGCAACAACTTCAGAACATAAAACTACTTGCAAAGATTCATAGGGCCGTTCGTAATTTCTGAAGGCAGTCATTTTCGTTCTGAACTTATCGTGATTTTGACCATGGTGATTTTGTACACCGACTATCGCGGCATAAGAAAAGCTTGCATGCAAAATTTTAATCACTTTCAAGTGACAGTCATTTGATTACTTTAAATGTGTTAATTTAAAGTTTCATGTATTTTCTTTAGTTTTTTTTCGTTGTATACATTTTTATAAATAGATAAATAAATTATCATGCCAAAGTTTTTTTTTTTATTCCATTTTAAGTTATATTATGCTATGCCATGTATCCACTGTACAATTTTTTTATTGTCGAAATACCATTTTTCTACTCTACTTGTATGATCTCTCAAAAAAAAACTATTTGGCAACACTGGTCTCCTCTGCAAACGAAGTAGACCTGTAGTTAACATCTGAGACGCTAGATGACGCCATCGCTGCTGCGATCGTTGCGTTTCCAATCTTTATGTCCCTAATCTCTGCATTTTATATTTGTCAGTTTTTCTCCGATTTGTTAGTAATAAATGTTTTATAACTTTTATCTGTCACACTAGTAGCAGCTCTAACCTGATCATTCCACCAGTTCTGATAATATGGTTAAAATTTAACTTGTTTTTTTGGTTGTCACTTCATTGACAACTTTCAAAATTTTATTAAAAAAATTATTTTTCATTAATATCATGTAACCAATAATTTCATGTAATATCTTTTAGATTATTATTTAATTATTGTATAATCAATAAACCTACCTCTAATTTCAATAACTATTGTTTCCCCTTTTCTCTGTTTTTTTTTTGTTTGTTTAGTTTTGCAATAATATTTCTGTGACTACTGATTTTTGGGTGTGTCTATTACTTCAGTTGTAATGTATGAGTTTGTAATAATTAAATCAATTAATTGATCCTCCATGAATATTTGCATGTGTAAAATTCTTTTACCACATTCTTAAAACCTGTATCCTGTAACAATATTTTTTAATCTTTTTGAATAAGTTGAAATCCCCAACCAAAATAACTTCTAATTTCATCAGTTAAATTCAGCTCACATCATTCTTCAAAAAAGTCTAGAAACAAATTCATTCCAGTACTAGGAGATCTATAAAGGCATACTATTATAAACTTTTTGTTATTATGTAAGAGTTTTACTGAAATTAACCAATAAGTCCCAATCTAAAATTGTTTTTCTTAATATCTAAAATTTGCAATATCTGATTCACATAGACGATAACTCCCCCAGTATGTCGACTGTTGCTAGCAGATCTACATATTATATAACTGTTAATATTTGTTTTCATATATATACCTTAAGTTAAATGCGTTTCTGACAGGCAAACTATCAGTGGATTTTTTTTTATTAATAAAATTTCCCAGACTACAATCCAAACTAAAAATATTATATCGAACATAAAGTGTCCGCAGATGACTTTTAAAACCTCAATCCAACTTAATTGTTTACGTTTTTCTTATAAGCTCACCTGAATGTTTTTTTACAAATGGAAAATTTGAGGTAGGATAAGGCCAATCAAAGTCCTCGTGCACTTGTTTTAAAGTTTTTACAAAATCATCTATCCTGGCAGCACGGTCTCTTTCTTTTATTAACCAAGTAACTAGATGAAAATCAAGGTACGCTGCAAAATAACCCAAATCGGTCAATCTACGAGCAGATAGTAGACGTCTCGCATGTTTTTGTAATATTACATCAATAAAGAATTCTTCCGAAGTATGACTCTTTTGGACCCTGAAAATTATATATTTACAGTTTAAAAATTACTCAGAGTACCTATAAAATAATAAAATGATAAATTAGATTCAGAGAGTTCACGAAAAAGGAAACTTAAGTACTATGTACAGCAGACGAAACGTTTAGTTTAATTTTGTGAGTTCTACGTTATTTTTCTTTTGAACTGGATATTATTCGATATTTTTAATAATTTTATAGAAATATCTCAATTTTGACCTATTTTAAGTTATTTCCTTTTTTGAACTTAGAAAGAAAGTAGATAGAGCAAATTATGTCACACTGGCTGGCCAGACTGGTGTAGATATTGAAGAAAACAAAAACAGATCACTGACTGCACGACAAGTTCCCAGTTTTTGATAATCTCAAAATATTTATTGCTAGAAGGTATTGTCATGCAAGCCATTTTAGATCAGTCAGGTCATGATCCAACCCCTTAAGTCCAACTCCACCTTATTTGGGCCTTTTACTGCCTGCATTTTCCCGTTATCAAGAATATTTGATGAAGTGAGTAAAAATCTGAAACCCCTCCTATAAATACGACTATAGAGGCACCAATCTAATGAATGTAGATCCGCCAACGTATGTTCTGATTCTAGTGGAAGGACGTCTAGAATTTTCGTAGCAAGTTCTGGCGTAAACATTCGAGAAATACCACTTATGTGTATAAAGGGACTGTTTTGCTATAGGAGTGAGGAGTATAAGTTGAGAGATCATTTAGTACACATAAATATTGTCCATATAAATTAGTGAATAATTAAATGTTATTACAAGGTCCCTACTATTTCATAAGAGACAGTATTGCTATTTCTTAAACAGTAACAGATAGAATGTTGGTTAAATTAGACAAAAGTTGCGCAGTTTTGTGCTCATTAAAATTGTGCCATGAAACATTTGATATCTAAGGGGAGATTCAAAATATCGTACAAAAAATCAAAATTTCCATTTCTTTAAATTCATTCAAGTTTAAAATTAAAATAAAATATGAGGCCTTCATATTCTTTCAGTAAATATTAAAATTAAAATCTACTTAATAATTCTTAAAATTCTCTATATTATTACTTATCAGATTTCGTGTTCCCAACAGAGTTTGGCACAGATTTTTTCCTATCAGTCTCCACTGCCGAAGTAGTATTTCCCGAAGTACTATTCGATCTTTCTACAAGTTTCGGCGAAATTGTAGTACTATAACTTCTAACTCTTGGACCCTGGACATTGCCCAAAATAAGTGACAAGTCTTCAGCATTTGGACTAACTGATGCTGTAGTCTGACCTATTCCCAATTTTGGAGGTAAAATAAAAGACGTCCGTGGAGATTCAGATTCAACATCATTTGGATCTAAAACAAATACTATATAAATACGAGTTGTGGAATATAATCATGGGCACCGATCACAAAATTTCCAGTGGGGGAAGTCTAACAGGCATGTTCAAAACGCCGCAAGCTACAGTGGAATGCATAGCGAAAATATACAAAATCACACATCCAGGGGGGCAAAACGAGCCCCTCGCCCTCGTGTGACGGCGCCCATGAATATAATTGCAAAATGTTATTACGTTAAGGCTTTTTGAGTATAATAATGATCGATTTATTTTGTTTCTGTTTCTTATGAGACTGGTGTTTCTACAGTGGCGCTAGGAAACGTACAAAGACCAAACAAAATCCGATAATATGAATAATAATAATAATATGAATTGCAATCCAGGTTGATAAGACAAAAAATTACAAAAATATGTATAAAAAATTACCTATGGCTCTCAAAAATCGGACTAAATCCTTAGCAAGTCTCCATTTTGATTTATCTAGTGCTGTATTCAATAGCAAAGTCGCATATTGCCTACTCACACTTGACGTTTCCAAATTCTAAAAAAAAGGTTCATATTAAACAAAAAATGTATAAATGCATAATGCTCTATGGTAGACTAGAATCAATCCATTTATTTACTAAGGGTATTGAGCATGTCACTGAAAATACTTAAGTTTAAATATACAAAAAAGAAAGAAATAATTGTCATTAATCATTATAACGCAAATACTCGATGATAGATACATACTTTTACATAATACAAACAGCAAATTTTGTTTTATCACAAATCTGGTATGGTATGTTAAATATCTCTATCAAGCCAATGAAGAAGTCTGTAGACTGTTTTATTAATAAAATAAGCTTTATTTGTTTTTTAAAGTAACAACTAGTAGATTTCTGATTAATGAAAAAGAATATATCAACTATAACATACAATGTGTCCTAAAAACTTGTATACAACTAGAAAAAAGTGTATCTTATTTAATCTTATATTTCTCAAACAAAAAATATTCTTGATAAAAAGTTCAACTTGGAAATCCATAATCAAGCATGAAATATTAAAAATTAAAAAAATATAATATTGGTTTTGGTTTATGTATTGAAGAAAGTAAATTAAAATCACTTAAAAATAAGTGAAATGATTTAAACTTGATTATAATTTTTAATTCCTTTTAATTTTTTTTTTTTTAATATTTTGCTCTATATTGAAATTTAAAAGTATTTTACCAGAGACAACAGAGACGTGTAACTTAATAGGGAAATTTATTCGGTAATCCATTTAAATTACATATATGACTTTCTTTCTCTTTTACATTGATCTGAACATATATTTATCTCTCTTCCATAAATCTCCAACCAGCGCTAGAGGTCTCTTATGTTGCTGGTTATTTGACGTTGTCGACGTGACGTATAAACTAGAACTGACAACTGACAGTGTTATGAATGTGGTTATGAACGTGTGCATTTTATTAAAATTAATTGTGCCTCCGTTTATTTCTTTGAGTCTGAGTTTGTTGTTGAATTAGTTTAGTTAGTGTTTATTTTCGCATGAAGCAGTTTCTGAAACCAACATCGCAAACAATATTATTGAAGTCAGACCATAGCAAAACTCACCATTGTTTGTTTAAATAATGATTGTGATACCAATAGGTGAGCAATCAAGCATTTGGGATCCTCAGTAGTGGATTCCTACATAATGATTCGAGGGCAGAAAACTTTTAATATATTTCCCACCACATTTAAAGGTACAGCATCTCTGTTTAGAAAACAATATTGAAATTAAAGTTCCTACGCACCAAAATGCTGCGTTGCAAGCAAAATTTAGGAAGAACTATGACATAGGATCTAGGTGTCCCTCAATTTTTAGGAGCATGCATAAAATAAAGGGACATCATATGGACCCTAAAATGAAATATGCCAAGGAGGTCAACCTAGTTGCTTAGGTTTTAGGTACAAGAATGTCATCGTTTTTGTACACATTACTTTCTAGAGGTAAATAATTTCCAATTTATTAAGAAAATCAACAACTCCTGTATAATTTGCTACTTTTGTTCATCTAGTAGATGACTGTTTCGACAGCTATAATGGCAGCACAAAGTTCCCACCTACTAGAAAAGAAGTAAAATGTATGCTGAACAAAAAATCTCTTCACATGTAGTATTGGCAAAGGACTTTTGAAATGATTAGATATTGGCTATTTCTTACATACACCTACCTCTAATAGCCTCTCTAGTGGCCATTAGAAGATTGAAGAGTCATTTAAACGAAGAAAAAAAAAATTGAATCACAAAAGGGCAGAATTTTAAATCAGGACGCATTGGAAAATTTATTTGGGGACATCAGGTCGGTTTTGATTTTTAGAGAGAGATCAATCTCAAGAAAAGTTAATTTATCCTGCAGAATAACAAGTAGTTTCAGTAGGAACTACTATAAATTTATTATAAAATTTTCTTGAAAAAGAGTTAAATTTGAAATTAGATTTTTCATGGGTAAAATGTGATATTCATTCAAACATTGTAAGGTAATCGATAATTAAGGGGATATGGAAAATAGATATCCCTGGTGATGTAAGACACTGGTAAGGGACAAGGACAAAAAAAATGTATACATCTTTAAATAAGTGTTTATTATTATTATTAATAATATTATTATTTGCTACGTTTTGAAAGTACCTCCTGCTGCAGAGCGGATCGAATAGATTTTTTAGTCACGTTACCATAGAGCAAAAAATGCTTGGATGGAATAAAAAAAGGCTATCTTAAATTGGTTTCGTATAACACTACTAGTTGGAGAAGGTCCACCTAGTCACCAAATTAGGAGACTAGGAGAACTTTCACATGACTGTGGACACAACAGAATGCACAAGATACACAAACAGGCGACACAACAAGGGCAAGCCTTTAGCACCGTCCTGTTTAAATGACGATAGTATATCATTCTTCATCCCCTTTTAGAAGGCATGACATGTAAATCTATTGATCTTGAGGACCTTAAGAGGGGTTAGCAGGGGAGTGGACGGAATTGGTCTAGCAGGTTTCGATCCAGTTTACAGGATGGGAACTTACTCGACTCGGGCCCTATATATCTGTGTGAGTGTGTATGTTTGTTTCGATTCCATAATTTCTACTAAAATAAAGACTCATAACCTATAACTCAATACATTATAAAATATGTTACATTTTTTTTTAATATATTATGAATATATAACATGTTTCTTCTATTTTTCTTGGTTTTGTAATACTACTCAATTAAATAACAAGTGTGACTTAATTTCTTTGCAATTGTCACAAAATAATATTTACTCCTAAAACTCTGGAATTTAATATGGAGTAAATAAACCTTATCACTCTGCCATTAAAAGACCATAGAGCAGATCCGATAGAGAGGAAGTAGATGTACTAAAAGAACGGTATCGAGTAAATAGAGCAAGACAGGTACTTTCTAAACGTAGCACTTGTAGTTTGTTTTTCTGTACCTTATAAAAATACAATTTACAGAACAAGAGTTAGGTGTATTATTTTTCGAAGTTTAAATATTAATAATCACTAGAATTTTCAAGTTTTTTTCAGCGAAATTTACAAGAGTAATAAAAACTACTGCATATATTAAACTATGATTAAAACTTCCTTCATTGAAATTAATTATTTGTATGATAAAAAAATTTGATATTATTGGAAGCTTTTACATTTTTTAATTTTTGTTCCTCCTGTAAATTTGTATAGAAAAACTATTCATTTCTAAATCCATGTTTGAATTTCCTGTCCTAAAATATTTTTAAATTTTCCCGCTATTTATGACTGGATACACACAGCAGTAAGAGGCGTTAAGAAAAGAAGAAAATTAACTAGTGCGTGAACATATACTGGTTGCGATTACGCCCAAACAACTTTTGCTGAACAAAAAAAATACATTGAGTTACACGTCTCGCTGGGTTGCCTCTGATTTTACACTTTACTATAAATATTTTTTTTATTTTTCCTGTACACCACCTATATTTTACAAAATTTAATGCATGATTATGGTTTTCCAAGTGATGCAAAACTTTCATCAAAAAGAATGTTTTTTTGTGAAATGCAAGACTGTTTCCTATTTGAATACAACTTTTTGAGACACCATGTATATTGTTATTAAATCATAATATGTTACCAGTACAATATTAATTTATTATAGTAGTAGCAGAACCCTTAAAAAATGGAGTCCATGATACAAATGAGTGTTATGAGATTGTAGTATATTATTTTTGTTGTGATTTATCTAATATAAGCTCAAATATACAAGGTATCCCAAAACTCACGGATTAAATTGAAATGGAAGATAGGGGAGGTGATTTGCAACAAAAATTTGTAGGTGTCCGATTCTTTACTGTTTTCGAATTATCGCTAATTTTATGATTTTTTCGAGTTTTGCTATTTTTGCAATACGATTTTTTGCGACGGTGTTTTTCATTTTTGCTGGACATAATATTGAAATAGAGATGTCGCTTCCTGTATGAAGTGCAATGGTTACCACTTGTTAAGTGACATAAATTACTGCAGTTTTTTTTTTATTACAAATTTGATGTGTTAGCAAACGTAGCAGCAAAATAACGAAACTCATCTAGAGAACAATTATTAAAAAAATTTATGTGGTGTGTCTGTCTTCTTTCAACTAAAGTTTGTTTGCTGATAATCCATATCATTGAACAAAAAATATCAAGAAAAATAATGTTAATGCTTTGAAATTTAATTCCTTAAAAATATTAATTGAACCTTTATTGAATATTTAACACTTCCTAAGATGTAAACATATCAAATTTGTTGTTGCAAATCACCTCCCCTATCTCATGTTTCAATTTTATCCGTGACTTTTGAGACACCCTGTATTCATAATGTAGAGCATCAGATGGATAGCGAGATGTTTTCCAGTAAAAAAGTTTTATGAAGTGGCATTATATAACTTCTACTGGTTGTAAATGAGTTTTCAAAGCACATCCCTGTGGGTAAAATTCCATGGCTCTCGACTAAAGCATAATACAAACTGAGTATGTGCTTTGGTAATAAATATTTGTGTACTTTAAATTTAAATAATTCTAATAACGTATCAAATATTCAATCTCCATTTCACGTGGTGTTCCAAAATGATAGTAATTTTACTTTATGTACTAGTAAAAGCTAGAATGGTTGTGTAGTTTTTGTCTATAGCCGATTATTGGAAAGAGCTAATCATTTATATTTACCTGTAAAATAATTAAATATGATGCAGCAGTATCCAATTCTCCCTTAATTAAACACTCTTGAAAAAGATCTTTTGGCTTTCCAGCCACAGAAAAAAGGTAAGGCCATAAAGCTATTTCAGTTTTCCTAGCGCACTGCACAACTGTTTGAAGGTATACTGGATACTCCATGATAAACTCAAGTATGCTAGGTAATTGAGCATCTGGAATTGGTTCTTTACTTGTAGCTTCTTCTTCTAAAACCTACAAGGAATTAGTAAATCAATAATTTGAATTCTTTTTTCACATTACAACTTAGTGATTGAACCGAAATTTAGATTTGGGAAAATAATATTGTGAAATTTGTTTAGTAGCTGTGTACACATACCAGATGAATCAAGAAAGATTGTTGTATTCTAGTTATTTATGTCATGCGATCATTAGTG
Source organism: Psylliodes chrysocephalus (assembly GCA_927349885.1). Classification (NCBI taxonomy): domain Eukaryota; kingdom Metazoa; phylum Arthropoda; class Insecta; order Coleoptera; family Chrysomelidae; genus Psylliodes; species Psylliodes chrysocephalus. The sequence continues at coordinate 34,621,066 of OV651821.1, forward strand.
CTCTACCCATCAAAAAAACAAAACGACAAATCTTAAGCAAATAACAAATATTTTTGTAAACGAACATACATGTAACTGGTATGTGCCAAGAGGTCTAAAATGTGTGCCCTTTTGGAACATTAGTAATAAGATACTTTGATTTTGATTATAATCTTACCTCATGAAGCAATAATTCCAAAGAATGAGGAAAATATGGTAAAGCCATACAACTTCTAGCTATCTCCCAAGCATGATATCCCAAATTCCTCCGTATGAGTTGCCTTAATATCTGATGTAAATAAACTTGGCTCTATAAAAGTAAAAATAAATTGTATAAATAATAAAAAAAATGAAAATATGAAACACTTACAGTTCTTTGTAAAACACAAAGTGGTAATGAAAATGGTGAATTATAATCTGAAGAATATAAAACCGTATCATTCTCAGCCCCTAATATAATAGCATCCTCAAATAGTATTGCTGAAATATAAAAAAATAATGGTAATATATATTTCTATGTTAAACTAAATTGAAAACAGTATAAATTACCTAATGGATAAATTCTTAGATGGAAAGGCAGCATTATTCTTTTAGACATAAAAGTGTGTGTTTTATCGCCATCCCGTGGATATAATGGTAGCCAAACTCTCATGCCATGAGATCCACAAAAGAGCCACAGTGATTCAGTCAAATGAGCCTAAAATTTATAACTAAAAAACTTAGAACGAAATAGGTATTATAATGGAGTTCAAGCCCGACTAGAGGGAGGAGTAGGGGGGGGCAAAATCCCCGGGGCCTGGCAGTTTTAAAAAAATAGGTCATAATATGTGGGGGGCGGGCCCTTGCCAGTGTTTTGTCCAGGGGACCCATAACGGCTCTCGGCGGCCCTTATGGAGTTTGTTGTTGTTTATTATTGGTATTTATTTTTTACTGAACGTAAAAGGCGCCCGGACCGAAGGCGTCAAAGGTAAGGATTATTTTCTTTGAGGCAAGTAAATACCTTACAAGTGCGCGAGTTAAGGCAATAAGTTGGAAATGTGAAGGGAAAAAAGTAGTTCCCAGTTTTCAAGTCCTATTTGGAGATTTCCAAAGAAAATGTTTAAATTTAAATATAGTTTTAGTGAAAAAACTCGTTATTATTATAATACAAATTCACAATTCATAGTTTTTATTGACAAGGCTTGTTTAAAACTAAAAAACGAGCTGTGGCCTGTCTCAGAACTGGTACTTGTGAAGAGGTTGTAAATACCAATATCATCCACATTCATAAAGAATTATTATAATGGGAAAAGTGAGTGTAATTCAAATATTAATTAAAATACAGGGTGATCCGTATATTCGAAAATAATTTTAAAATATGGAGTTTAATGCTGCCGTTCCGTAAATATTTTTTTTTATATCTTTAAGGTAGTTCACTCGCGACAGTCATACATAAAAATATCGCGTAATGGTGAATACCAAAAGTTTGAGATTCTCAATGCTAATCAAATTTATTTTTGTAAGAGACTGTACAAAACACATGTATACATATAAACACATATGGACATGTTATAATTTTAATCAAATGGTATAGAAATTTGTGACTTCCTCATACTAATTTTAAGGGCTTGTTTTGGTTCAAACAGAGCCGCTGATTCCAGTTCTCAAACACAGTAAAAGAATTAATTTTTCAAGAACACGTCACGAGTTTATACCAACCTCTTAGCTGATCGAGTGTTACTTTGTTACGTGTAATGGTTACTGTTGTGATCGTGATTACCTGAATTGATAAACCACGTATGCAGCAACACAGTTTTCGGTTCTTCTCTGCTTCGGCTAATGGACTGTAGTAATTTCCTTATGGAATAAAACTCGCAATATTATCGTAGATAACACCTTTTATTTATGACTCTTCATAAATCTTCAGTACACTTATTTACAACAACTTTTTTACATATTTATTTACATTCTAAACTATCTTTGCTGAGAAAAACTTTTTTTTAAAAAAATAACATTTTTACGTTGTGTAAGAGCGAACTCAATACACGTCTGTTTGCGTCGGTGACTTGTTAAAAAGTGAGTTACAAAATGACATTTTTATGTTGTGTAAGAGCGAACTCAATACACGTCTGTTTGCTTTGGTGTCTGGTTAAAAAGTGCGCTTCTTTTTCGGTTAGCTGCGTATATGTTGAGGGAGATAGAAAACGATAGAGGGAGACAGATGGAACAAATGCATAGTGCCGGCTAGTCAGGTGTGATCCTGTTTTGCCCGTTCACGAGGGTAATGTCACGTAGACCATAAGGCAGGTGTTTACAACGATTTTTTATATATATTCAACGGACCACCCAAAGTGTGGCGCGCAGGACCGGCTTCAAATGTTTTGATATGTTTTGATTTCGAAACATCCTCCCCCCACGAAAAAGAGGTCAGATGAATAAGTGAAGTTTAAATAAATGTATTGATTGTTTAAATGTATTTAAGCTACAGCATTGGTTTCAGTCTGGACCTGCTGGCGAACACATCCCACTTCAGTGTCCTAGCCCTATCCCTGTGACCTGATGTACCTTGCTTATGCTTTTTACTATATACAAATAATGAATTGGAACATTGGAACGTTAGAATGATTGAAGGAATGTGATTAGAACAATTAGTAATATGAGCGCTGAAACTATATTCAGGCTTTAGAAGGGGTCTACTATAAGATCACCCTGTATATAATGAAACGAAAAGAAATATGAGCACTGAAACTATATTCAGGCTTTAGAAGGTGTCTACTATAAGATCACCCTGTAACGAAAAGAAATATGAGCACTGAAACTATATTCAGGCTTTAGAAGGTGTCTACTATAAGATCACCCTGTAACGAAAAAAAAAAATATGAGCACTGAAACTATATTCAGGCTTTAGAAGGTGTCTACTATAAGATCACCCTGTAACGAAAAAAAAATATGAGCACTGAAACTATATTCAGGCTTTAGAAGGTGTCTACTATAAGATCACCCTGTAACGAAAAAAATATGAGCACTGAAACTATATTCAGGCTTTAGAAGGTGTCTACTATAAGATCACCCTGTAACGAAAAAAATATGAGCACTGAAACTATATTCAGGCTTTAGAACAAAAAACTTTGTAAAGAAGGATTAGTAACCCAAGAGTGTCCTTATTTTAGGATCACCCTATATAAATGTCTCATTTTAGAGTACATTATGTAAAAGTCGAAGAGAAAGAAGGTAGATAATAGAAGAAACGAAGAAATTAAAAACCGCGGAACTCGAGGACAACTGAATTGTCCGAGACTCCTTTTATTTATATTTTACCCCTAAACAGCCCCCGGGTTATGGCTGTTAAAATTAAATGTACTACAGTCCGCAATATTATGGTTTGGGCACGGAATCCTTAGGTACCTTGTGCGAGATACTTCCGGATTCAGGCCATGGGTAGGTTTCACCGCGTCGCACTGACGGGTGTCGCCCAGGTATGCGCGTAACGCAACATACAGTGGTTTGCGGACTTGGAAGAAGAAGATAGAAAAGATTGACTCTAACTGTTGATAAAAATAAGCAAAAAGGAAAGTTTAAACAAGGCGGTGAAATGATCAGTTGCTAAATAGCCAACTGTCTAAGGTTGAACGTCGTCATACCTGTGCAAAGGTACCACCTTGGTGATTGGTCTTATGCTAATGCTGCCATTTGATAAAATTTTGAGCGACCGAACATTACCGTCCTTACCGGGGTAGGTTTCTAAGACCCTGGCTAACGGCCAAACAAGAGGCGGAGACTCTACATCTTTTAATAATACAATATCATCAGGTTTTAAATTTATTTGTGTAGTCAACCATTTTGGTCTATTTTGTAATCGATTTAAATAGTCCTTGGACCATTTTTTCCAGAAATTCTGTTGTATATGAGTGCATTTTTGCCAAAAGGAAAGTCGATTAATTGATAAATTGGATATGTCTTTTTCTGGAAAAGACGTGAGAGATGTGCCGATAAGAAAATGTCCTGGAGTTAATGGCTGTTCGTCGAGAGGGTCATTTGAATTTGTATATAAGGGACGTGAATTTAAAATAGCTTCGATTTGAGATAAAATTGTAGAGAGTTGCTCGAAAGTATGAGTGTTATTACCTATGATTCGAATTAGATGATACTTTGCGCTCTTAATGGCGGCTTCCCAAATACCTCCCCAGTGTGGCGCTCTAGGGGGAATAAATTTCCATTGAATTTCTTTAGTAGATAAAAAGTTGATAATTGAAGTTGAATTTGAGGGTTTTTTGAAAAATGAATAAATGTCTTTGAGATAATTATTTGCTCCTTGAAAGTTGGTAGCGTTATCACTATAAATTATAGAGGGATTGCCCCTTCTGGAAATAAAACGTTTAAGAGTAGCGATAAATGCCTCAGTTGTGAGGGCTGAAACTAATTCAATGTGCACTGCTTTTGTGACCATGCACACGAAAACTGCAATATAACATTTAGAGACGGGAGCTTTCTTTAAATTTGAAGTTTTTATGAGGTAAGGACCTCCGAAATCTACACCTATTTTTTTGAAAAGGACGAGAAATTGTTACCCTGTCAGCCGGTAAGTCAGCCATTATTTGTTGTGCTGTTTGAGTATTGAATTTAAAACAAATTGTACATTTAGAAATAATACTCTTAATTTCACGAAGAGCGTTAAGTGGCCAATATCTAAGTCTAATATTTGACAAAACATTTTGAGGACCACTATGTCCTAATCGAATATGTTCAAGACTAAGTATTAATTTGACAACATGACATTTAGAGGGTAATAGTATAGGATACTTTTGAGAATATGGTATGTTTGCATGAGATAACCTGCCCCCTACTCTAATGATACCGTCTGTATCTAAAAATGGTTTTAACGATAAAATTTGTTTGTCTGCAATAACTAAATTATTTTTTAAAGTATTGATTTCTTTTGAAAAGTATTTGGATTGGATCTGTTTTAGTATAAAATTTAAGGCTAAGTCAAGTTCGGGTATGTGAAGTGGTCCTGAGAATTTGCAGTCTGTATTTAGGACATTATTTTTGTACCTAAGTAGGTACGCTATGGTTCGATGTAGTTTAGTGAAATTTGAGAATTTTAAAAAGATATTATACCAATAATCGGAGACTTTTTCAACCTGATTGACTGAGATATTTGATACAAAGGTTTGGTTCTTGGTTTCAGGGATGTTTGGAATAGGTTTGAATGTATTATGTGAATTTAAATCGAAATGGAGATCTTTTAGAAAAGTTGGCCCGGTATACCAAAAATTTAAAAATTCCGGAGTGAGTGTACCTCTAGATAACATGTCGGCTGGATTTAGATCTGAGTCGATATATCGCCAGGTAGCCATGGGAACGAGACCTTGAATTTGAGAAACTCGATTACTAACGTACGTGTTCCATTTTGATGGGTGCGCTTGTGCCCAAGATAAGGCTATTTGAGAATCAGACCATAAATTGACTGATTCAAAGGACATTTGAGAGGCAAAAATAGTTAAAATTTTAGAAGTTAATGTGGCTAGTAAGAGCATAGCACATAGCTCGAGTTTGGGAATGGTAACAATGGACTTTAAAGGAGCAACCCGAGATTTGGCCGCGATTAAATGACATGAAATATGAGTAGGATATTTGTATAGTTTTAATAAATTGGATTTGATTTAAGAAGTGATGCCATTTATCTAAAAACGTAGAATCTACGATAGTTTGGTCCCAGGAGTATTGGGATGACCATAAAAATTGCATTAATATTTTGCCTGCGACTATTATAGGGTTGACTAGGCCCAAAGGGTCATAGCATTGTGATAGAGTAGATAAAACGAGTCGTTTTGTTACTTTTTTGAATTCTAAATTGTTAGGTGCTGAGATATTGAACAAATCTGATTTAGGGTCCCAATACAAACCCAAGATTTTAGCAGATGTATTATTGTCAAGATGTAAGTCAACTTGTTGATTAGATGACTGAACATTGTCTTTATTTTCGTTAAGATTAGTTAATATTTTATGAAGCGTAAAATTGTGTTTTCCCAATAGGGTATGAAGTTCTTTTTCGAGAAGTTTTAATTGAGAAATGGTATTTGACCCTGTTAATATGTCATCGACATAAGTTTGGTTTAGTAATGAATCTGATGCTAAAAAAAATTGAGGATTTTGTTGTGCAATATCCTTTAATACCCTGCAGGCTAAAAATGGTGAAGATTTATGTCCAAATGCGACGGTTGTTAGTTCAATACATTCAAATGGTTGATTAGGTGAGTCTCGCCAAAGTAAAGTTTGTAAATATGATTGATTTGGATTAATTTGTATTTGTCGGAACATTTTCTGAATATCACCTGTTAATACATACTTAAATATACGAAAACGACATAAAATATCAAAAAGGTTTGGCTGTACTTGTGGTCCTCTAAGGGAAATGTCATTCAATGATAGATGAGTAGAACTTTTTGCAGAAAAATCAAATACCACTCTGACTTTTGTGGTACCGCTGTCTTTTAGAACGCATAAATGAGGAACAAAGTATGTATTATGATTAGAAGAGTTCGTAATAGACAAAGGAACTTTTTTTGCTTGATTTAATTCGATGTATTCTAAAAGTTGGTCTCGATATTGAGAAAATAACTGTGGATTTTTATGTAGTCGATTTTCTTGGTTAATAAATCGATTTTTAGCCATGTAAAAGGACGTACCTAAAGAAGTATGAGCTTGTGGATCGCTAAGTGGTAAATTTACTTGATAGGTTCCGTTATTTAAAATTACTGTTGTGTTTGAAAATATTTCTTCTGCTTTCGCATCGTCAGAAGATAAAATAGGAGTGCTAGGAGTGATTTCCTCCTGTTCCCAAAATTTTTCGATTAGTAAATGAGTATTTTCCTCGTCTGAGGTATTTTGTGTTTGATTTATTGCTAATAAAGAATGCTTTATGCTGCAATACGAGCTATTATTTTGTAGGCAATATTGAGGTATAGTACCTGCCAATAGCCAACCGAAATGGGTGTTTATAAGAGTTGGGAGGTTTTTGCCAAGAGTCCTGAAACCACCCCTTAAAATGGAATAATAAATGTCGGCGCCTGCCAAAATGTCTATATCAGACGGAATATTGAACGTGTCATCAGCTAAATTTTTTAAGTAATATTGCGGTATTTTTAACTTGTGTGTGTCGATCGTGATTTGTGGCAATTTTTGCGTTATATTTTTTACGATTGAACATGAAAAATTGAATTGTTTCGTATTATTTAAAGCGGTAATGGTTACGTCAACAGAACGAGAAACGGAATTACATTCGTTTAGGATGCCAGATATTTTTAGATTATTTTGATATGATTTAAAGCCAATACGATTGGCTAAAAACTGCGTGATGAATGATGTTTGGGAACCATTGTCCAAAAGTAACTTTATTGTTATAGACTTGCCATTTTTAGTTTTAATTTGTGCTTTGGCAGTAGCTAAAAGTACATGTGTATTTTTTGTAGTTGTAGCTGATAAAGCTGAAGAAGTAACAGGCTTATAAGAAGTAGACGGCCCTGAAGATGATTGATTCGAAACATGTAAATTACGATTACTGTCAACATTGACTGCTGAAGGCCTATTTGTCTGAAAATAATTTTTATTTTGAGAATAATTAGGTGTTGACGTTGATGAATTGAATTTATTTTGTACATATTGAGGACGAGGTTCGTTTTGACTGTTAGTATTTTGAAAATGTAATAAAGAATGGTGCTTTTGGTTGCACGTATGACATGTATGTTTTGAAGTACAATTTTTAACATTATGATTGGTGGATAAGCAATTAATACATGCATGAATACTTTTGACATAATTGAACCTGTCTTTGATTGTTAGTGATAAAAATGATTGGCATCGAAAAATTGAATGTTCTATAGTGTTACAAAATGCACATTTAGAATGTGGGAACGTTGTTTGTTGAACAGGAGTTACTATTGGATTCTGGTTTGTTTGTAAAAATATTTTTTGAGGTTTATTTATGTGTTTATGACTAAAATTCGAGTAATTTTGGGCATTATTTTTTGGTTTATTGTCGGCACTTACAGAGTTTTCGAAAGCTATGCATTTGTCTTCTAAAAAGTCAAAAAGTTGATTAACATTGAGTGATTGATTTTTACCTATGGATTGTTCGAATGATTGTTTTGTGAAAAAATCTAATTTGCTTTCTAAAATATGTATCAAAAAAGAGTTAAATAGCTCCTCTGATGTCATGTGAAGACTAGAGAGGGAATCGATTATGGTTTTTGCTTGAGTTACGAATTTTCTGAGCAAAGATGAGTTTGATTTTTCTATTTGAGCGATCGCCATCAGTTGTACAAAATGGTTGTTTAATATTTGTCTTTTATTATTGAACCGTTTATCGAGTAATTCGAGAGCAATAGCAAAATTGTCGTTAGTTATATCTAGTTTTTGAATTAACTGATGGGGTTCCTCCACCAGAAAAGATTTTAAATAGAATAATTTTTCGGCATTTGACAAGCTTGAATTTTTAGTAATTAAGGCATTAAATAAATCGATAAAACTAGTATATTCTAATGGATTACCTGAGAAAGTTTGAATATTGACTTCTGGGAGTTTAATATTTTGATTAATGTTACTTTGATTCACAATTTGATTAGTTTCAGGTTGTAGTTTATTAAGAGCGTCTTTTGCTCCTGCTAATAATTGAATGTATGAATTTTCGAAAGATTCACGATCTTCATCATCGACAAGTGATTCGTTTTGAGAAATTAAATAGTCTATTTCGTTTTGAGACAAAGTATATTTTTCGAATTGTTGTTCTAAACTAGTAATTTGAATAGAAAGTGCTGTACTGCTTAGAGAGTCAGAATATAGATTTGCATGCATCCAATTTTCGATTCGAGTTAGTTGTCCTTTAGCTGTGGACCTATTTTTTCTATGTTTTTCCATTTTTGAGAAGATGTGTTAGCTTTGTTTAATTGCCGAAAATATGTTCTGTTTAATATTAAAGTATAGTATATAAACGATAAACATTATTGAAAAAATATAAGTAACCACTGTGGGTATAATTTAAAAGTACGATTTTGTAACGAAACAATATAAATGACCACTGTGGGTATATGTTCAAAGTATTAGAAATAACGAAAAAATATGTAACATTGATTTTGAATGTTCAACTATATACGACAATGAAACGATTATGGTATAATATTACGATAAATATAAACGAATATATAACGACAAAGCGTGAATATAGATTAAAGTTAAAAACAAATAAAAATTACAAGTTTACATAAGCAAGTTCCAACATTTTTTTTACTTGCCATGTAGTAAGTCTTTTAGAAAATAAAAATTAGTAAAATAAATAGTTATACCTGTCTGTTTTTCACTTATTTTTTAAAATTACGAACGATTTTTTTATTATTATTATTGCACTAAAGAATTACCGCACTAAGTTTGTTAGTCTCTGTTGACTGGACCATAACTCGAAACTGCAAACATCCGGCTCGAATACGACCAGATTCTATGTTGTGATCGTGATTACCTGAATTGATAAACCACGTATGCAGTAACACAGTTTTCGGTTCTTCTCTGCTTCGGCTAATGGACTGTAGTAATTTCCTTATGGAATAAAACTCGCAATATTATCGTAGATAACACCTTTTATTTATGACTCTTCATAAATCTTCAGTACACTTATTTACAACAACTTTTTTACATATTTATTTACATTCTAAACTATCTTTGCTGAGAAAAACTTTTTTTTAAAAAAATAACATTTTTACGTTGTGTAAGAGCGAACTCAATACACGTCTGTTTGCGTCGGTGACTTGTTAAAAAGTGAGTTACAAAATGACATTTTTATGTTGTGTAAGAGCGAACTCAATACACGTCTGTTTGCTTTGGTGTCTGGTTAAAAAGTGCGCTTCTTTTTCGGTTAGCTGCGTATATGTTGAGGGAGATAGAAAACGATAGAGGGAGACAGATGGAACAAATGCATAGTGCCGGCTAGTCAGGTGTGATCCTGTTTTGCCCGTTCACGAGGGTAATGTCACGTAGACCATAAGGCAGGTGTTTACAACGATTTTTTATATATATTCAACGGACCACCCAAAGTGTGGCGCGCAGGACCGGCTTCAAATGTTTTGATATGTTTTGATTTCGAAACAGTTACAAGGTTGCCAAGTTGTAATAATTTTACGAAACTACTCGTCAACTGCTTTAAAAATATTTTTATTTTAAAAATCTATATCTTTTTACTAAGACAGTCAAAAAATTCAGCGATTTTTTATAAAATTTTATAACTTCTTGATTTATTTAACATTAGTTTTTAAAATATATGGTAAGAACTGTTTTCGAGATATCTTGAAATAAATGCATTGCTTGTGTACATGACAGGCTTTAAGAGTGTTAATTATGCACATTTTGATTGTTAATATCTCGTTTCACACACGGTCACAAAATCTAATTTTTTTTTAGTTACGTAAACGACACTTTCATAAACCTTATATTTAAATTTTATTGAATTCTTAAGAAAAGTCGTTTTACGAGTGAACTACCTTAAGTGATGAAGACATAACTTTTTTACACAACGGATCACCCTGTATATATTTTTAAATTTATAATAGCTTGAATGACTAAAAAATTTTCATGGTTATAAATGAATGAAAAAATAGGTTACCTTTTCCAATTTTCTTCGTCTTGGCACCCAAACGTTTTCAACGCAACTAGCAAGAACTGTTGGTAACAAACAAGCATATTTTTCGCCATGTCTACTTTCTCTTTGAACCAATAGAAGGCGACCACTCACGTTTATTAGAATACTTTCAAACATATTATGCTGGCCTCTTACTGTTTCAGTACGCAAACACGTAAGAGTTACAGAAGTTATACAAGCAGGATGAATTGCTAAGGCTGATATATCTACTACTTGAGTCTTCGTTAATTCCACATCTCCAACTAAATAATTAAGTTTTTAAATTATTCATTCACTTTTTAACAAATATTTTGTATTGCACATCCAATAAATAAATTAGAATTAAAAAGTAAAAATCTGTAGTTTAAAATGAACATCAGACTGTTATTCAGTAAATTTAAAAAAATGAATGTATAGTTATTTTGTATACATTTTCAGAAACAAAAATACAGTAACAATATATGATCACATAAGTAATGCTGAATTGATGCAAACAAACTTTGACGATCGAGACCAGATAAGAAATTTTCTTTGAGACTATTTGTGTAAGAAGTTTAAATACTTAGTACCCCTTTATCTCCTAGATAAAAAAAGGGCCCCCAGCAAATTATTGCCCACATTCCCCGTACAAACGTTAACGATTTTTTTTCTAGAAATATGTTAAAACAATGGCTTGAGGATTTTCATCTGCATATTGGTATAAATTATTCGAATTTAGTAAGCATCTCTTGTAAATGTGACTTCCACTGGACAAAATGATACAAAATTCAAATTCTCTCGATGAAGAGCCTTATTTGCATGAAAAGTGCCAAACGGGAGTGATAGTCCTTTGGTAGTACAGGTTCTTTTCTTAACACGTTCACGACCGCTATTATGAAATTTGACGATGCTAGAAACCAACCGCGTTTTTTGGGTGGCATAACTTTTTGACAGAAAGATTATATTTTTATAGGTGTTTTGTTATCTAATTTTTGTATTTTTACTTAATGTCACATATATTATAATCTAAATGAAACTAAGGATACATTTTTTGATTATTTATATTGCAAAACAATGAGGTAAATACTTTCTATCAAAAAAAAAAAAAAACAAACTACAAGAAAGACATAATTATTGTGAGAAATAAAAAACAGACAAAAAATCTAAAAAAAACATAGCAACTCTAACTTTGCAGAAATTCTCATTTTTGACTTTTATGCCACATGCCAAAACATGGGGACGGACATAATCCAATAGGGTTACCTTTATTATCCTTACATTGTAGACAGGAATATCAAGTTATACTCCTTTCTGTGTGTCTACAATCAACAAAAATCTGCACAAGTTGGGAGACGATATAAACCACAGCCGCCACGTGAATTTATGGTTATGACTGGAACCAACCATCCAATCCTAAAACCATATGACACATGTGTGTGCCAGACACGCCCAGAAACTGATGCCAAAACACATATATGTGGCCGCTGAACCGCCCGGGAGTTATTTGCATTTAATCAATGTAGGGTCATTGTCACACATTTGTGACAGCAGTTTCTAGAAAAAACTGCTTGTCACATATATGTGACGCGTGGTCGTTAACGTGTTAAAGAATTTGTAGTAAAATATAAAGAATTGCACAAAAATTCTAAAAGTATTAAATGTTTTAACTAAATATTCAAATAGAAAAACAACGTATTGAAATAAACCAAGCAATTAGGTTATTACCCCAGTCAATGGCCTTCATTGAAAGAGTTATTCATGTTCTTCAAAATAATATTGATTCTGTCACGTAAATTTTGATTTAAATAGAGTTGATAGTCGACAGAAAGGAGACTTGAGTAGGAGCTGCTGTCCGAAAATCTTGCCGAAAGGCTATTCTTGTAGAGCCGTTTCTTTTGAGACCCTATGTATAAAGTTTTGTGCAACGATTTATGTGCCAGATGTATTTTTTTTTTTTTTTGTTGTGTGTCATCGGCTTCAACTGCTGTTATTTCGCCTCGTGTTCTGTGTAGGCTTTGTTACTGTTTCCCAGCGCCACTTTAGGAACAGCACTGTTAATTAGAACCCAACAGTGAATGGTCGAGTGGGGAATCCAACCAAGGCATCTGAATTATTTTTATTTATTTTAACTGTTGTTTATAATGTTGTTTGGTTTTTGCTTTATGACAATTAAGTATTTTCAATTTTAATGCCAATTTTTACAGTTTTCGTCCCAAGTTTAATTACTAAATAACTATCGAATATAGATTAATTTTTCAATGATATACTTTTTTAATAAGTCCAAGCTACGTAATCCAGTAGGAAGTTCTCTATCTGTCATAAGTCATAGGTCGTGTATTGTATAATTTCAGCCTTTATCAAAAAGTTTGGACACATCAAATAGTGCCGAAGTCGTAGTAGTTTATGTTTGCTTTATTCCTTAAATAAAAATTGTTTTCATTTATATTGAGAATTTTAGTCATTTAGTAATTATTACACTCTTCACACAGTAGTATGTGAAGAGTATTATAGGTTTACTTTATCCGTCCGTCCAATGTAACGTTTTTTGTCCGCACGATAAGTCAAAAACGAAAAATAACGAAAATTTTAGGAAAAATCAAGCTCTATAAGGGGACGAAGCTTATCGGTTTAAAAAAGGGGAGTAAAGGGGGGAGGGTTGAAATATCAAAAAAAAATCTAACTCAAAAACAAAAAATTATATCAACTTGAAATGTTTAGCAAAAGTCAAGCCCTATAAGGGAAGAATCCTTGTGAATTTAAAAAAATCTAATTAAAAACGGGAGATTTAAAAAAAAAAAAAAAAAATCATAAATCAAAAACGAAAAGCGATATCAACATGAAATAATGAAATTGATTTTGAAAAAAAATGGGGAGTTAAGGGGTTGAAATATTTAAAAAAATCCTAAAAAGAACAATAACTTGAAATAAGGGAATTATTAAATAAATAAAAATGGGGAGATAAGGGGGGTTAAAATATTGAAAAAAACCTAACCCAGAAACAAAAAATGATATCAAATTGAAATCTTCAGGAAAAATCAAGCTTTATAAAGGGGATGAAGCCTATATATTCTGAAAAAAATCTGATTTAATATAGGGGCTAAGGGGATCTATTAATCTGTGAAGAGTAAAATACAGAATGCCAGGCATTATATATCTTCATTCTAGTTTTAAATATGCATATTATATGTTTATTCACTTATCATTCTCTCCTCCTTTTTTCAAAACCAGTTATGAAATATTCCAAGCACTTGTGAAGCTTTGAGGTTCCTACCCCTAAGGAATACCAGAGTCTTTAACCAGTTGCCAAAACCGCTCGACTATGTTATTAAAGGATTTATTTTATTTTTTTATTTTTATGTTTATTTTTTTACCACTGGGACTACATGGCCCTTTGGCTGGTGACAAATAATATTATATTGATAACAGTAGTTAAAGACCAATCAGTTGTGACAAAGGTGGTTAGGTTAGACAACTGGTTGTTACAAATTCGCCCAACAGTTGTTGTAGGTATGTCTATTTGTTGAGCAATTCTCCTCACGCTAATTTGGGGATTGTTTTCAAATTGCCTCAAAACTCGGAAGAAATTTGTTTTCTTGAGTAAAGCTGCATGTATCTTCTTCGATCAGCATTTGCATGCCTGAACAGTAGCAATAAGTAGCAACAATTAGTTGAAAAGAACCGCAAAAGAAATAAATTTCTCAACAATTTTCCTAGTGTCATTCTACTAACGCTTTCTTTATTTTTCTTTGTTTTTTAAGAATTTATAAAGAACATTCTAAAACTACATTAATTAATATTTTGTGTTATGTTAAAAATTACTAAAATTGTTGATATTGTATGATGTAAATGTTTTTAAAGTTCAATTTTTTTTTCTCAAAGTCCCATGTTTTTTACCATAAAACAACTTTTTTCTTGAAATCCATTTGTTTAAATAAAAAAATATATCACGAGTAATTTTGTGTGTATAAAAATTACTTTTCTAAGAATATTATTCCAAGAACAGCTGCAACAAATGGCTCCGGAGATATTTTAACTGTGCATTTTAGAAGGAATGTTATAGAATTTTTTGCATGGGTCATGTGTCATATTGTCTGTTCTTTTACATCTCTACATGGTAGATATTTTGTTTCAGATATTGTATACGCAATTTTAATCATATTTTTGCCTCTACTGAAATGATTTAGAAATAATAGCAATATGTAGAATCCGATTACAATAAGAAGAACACCGCTACGTCATAACTATTATTTCGAATTTCAAACATATTATATCACCTATAACTATTAATAAATAAAGAATATGTGAATTAACCCCCAGTAAGCGGCGATAGCCAACGAATAACTCCCCCAATTGATGACGTAGCTGTGTTCTTCTTATTGTAATCGGACCCTACCAATGTGTCAAGAAAAATCTAGTTGTGAAAGGTACCCTCACCAAATAAATCGATTTTGGACCTCTGTCGATTTTCTTTTAATATTAATAATATGTTATGTGTCAAAAGAAACAATTTTCTTGCGAATTCAAAGTTTGCAGCTATATATAGGATGAGTTACTAGACCCAATCAAGTTAATTAAATAAGTCGTATTAATAAATATATTTTTAATATTTTGATTTTTCTTCAAACCTCAAGAAACAATGGTAGTCTCTTCGGTTGAAGTTTTATAAACTTATTTTGTTTAATGTATTTTTGTCGATGTACCTGATGAAGGCTATGATAATGGCTTTGTAAAGCCGAAAATGCTCACCTAAATTTAATTAAATTTATTTTTATACATTGATGTGCTCATCTAATTCTTTACCCCATGTATAAATGTACTTGGTGCAGGTACCTTTATTTATTTATTTATAAAATTATTGGTGTGTTTTAGTATAGTATATTTAATGAAATATATTTACCATTATCATTCAATTGTAACTGCCAAATACAAACTTGAGCATTAGATCCTAAAGTAATCAACTGATCCTGTAAAATATTAATGAGCAAAACTGGTGCAAGCACTTTAACTATTTTTGCAAACTTATTGTCTAATTTTGATTCGCGAGGATAGAACCTAAATTCTTCTCCATTATCTAAAATACTGTAACAACCCATCACCATATATTCCTTCCACCATAACAATCCACCTGCAACAATAAAATCTTTTTCTTGCGTTTCATTGCCGAATAATTTCCATTTTCTGGATAAAATTGAGTAATGTGCTAGTCCAGTTCTCCCCGCTATCGCTATATTCAGCCCTTCTGAATCAATAGCTGAGTATCTTATTGGCCAATTCGTAGCAGAATATGTGGATGGAACTGAAATTATAAGCCACTGACGTCCTTCATCTAGAGTTGTCGATAAGGAATTGGTATTTTCAAAGATATCTTCTTTTTTAGACTTTTCAGAAAAAACTTTAATAAATGTGTTTGCTGAATTGACATAAAGTTTGTCTTCTCCTTGTAGATATAAATGGCTCTGAAGACTCTGAAATTCGTATATATACATTTACAACAGTAATTTTTTCTTAATTTTATTAAAGCATTTAAAAAAATATATCCATTACTTAAAATTATTTTTTTTTACCTGAGATGTTCTAAAATAAACTTACCATGCATGGATTAACTGCCAAGGCACTTTTAACCAAATCCATTTGAACTAAACTTGTATGGGGTGTATAAGATTTTTCATTTCCAGAATCATTTTGGACAAAGTGTTTTCTTACCATCCACAACTGATAACCTTCAGTAGAAAATTCCATACAAGCAACATGTAAAGGATTTAACTTATCTAAATCCATATTTAAACCATAATCCCACCCTAAAGAACACATAAGAAGCGCTCCAAAAGTTGACCAAAGCGCTATACCTCCTTTAGACCAAGATACAACCAATGCACAACCATCTGGTGTCCATCGTACTTTTTCAATACTGCCTGCAATTTGTAAATTTAAAAAATTTAAACATAAAAATTAATTTTTAAATATAAATACCGGCTATTTTTTTTTTTTTTTTTTTCAGTTACTGTAGCATGATTAAATGAATATTAATTATTAAGTATTAAACAATTAAGCACAATTGGGAAGACTAGGGATTGACACACGACGATTCCAGAACGCCATAAAGGAAGCAGAACGCCATAAAGGAAGCAGAACGCCATAAAGGAAGCAGAACGCCATAAAGGAAGACTTTTGCAAAAGATTAATCAGAACAATCATTTATAAAAAGGAAAATAATTCTAAACTCAAATATGTAATAAAATAATGACTTTGGAATATCTGGTAAATTTATGACTTGCCTTTCCTTTAAACATATAAAAAAATATAGTATTACAAAATGAGTTTCATTAGCCTTTAGAATATTAAATAAATAACATTAAATTTATCAAAACACCTTGTTTCATTAAAATATAATAAGTTACCTGGATCGCCGGGATAGTCCTTACTACTAAGAACACAAGTATGTGAAACTTCTAATCCACCTGTACTTTCATCAATATTATATACTATGCATTCTGAATTTGAACGACCAAATGTTATTAAACGGAACTTATGGTTAATATTGGTACACGTAGCATTATCTATGCCTTGAGCCCATATCCCTTGCACTTGATTTGGATCAAATTTTAATGACGGAGCTGTTAGAAAAGCTGCTCTTCCATCATTTAGAACAATAGAAAACCCACCAACTAAAGGAGAATATTCAATATCTGTAATATAAATATTCTCTTCAACTATGGGCACTGCTTTGGCAACTTGCTGATTTATGCAAAACGGAATTCTTCTCAAATCTAATGCATAATCCCGATTTTGAGTTCCATCCCAACGATACCTCAAAACATGATTGTTTGTTGTAGATATCATTAATTCCGTCATTGTTATACACACGACCCCAGTGATTTGGCCATCCCATATAGTTATCTCTTCATTCTGAAATTTAAAATTACTTTTAAATAAACAATAACTTAAATTCACCTATTGGTCAAAAATACAACCAATAGTCTATCAGCCGAGGTCTTCCTGCCTGTGAATTAGTACAGATTTACAATCATTCAATATAAGAGAAGGGTAAGAGAAATTAATCATTTTTAAATTGAATTAAGTAAAAAGAATGCAATTACATTGCATGCATTAAAATATGCAAGGATACTGTTGTAGTTAATTCTGATTGTAGTTTTTTTTTTATATGAATAATATTTAAAATATATTTGTCTTTATCCATAATCACGATGAAAGTAAATTTCCTAGTTTCAATTGCTGAATTAAATTACAAAAATGAAATGTCATACACATCATAGAATAGAATAAATACATAAGTTTGTGCCTACAAAAAAGTTCAATACAAAAAAAAAACATAATCTACCTATTTATAATTGACGATGTAGTTTTAATTTCTAAAAATCAAAACAATATAACCTATATTCGTATATACAAACAAAATAGCCGATTTGTATCAACATGCATCAAATTCTAAATCTCTGTACTATCAGCAAATTTTTCTGACCTTCACACAACCAGTCCTTGAACTGTTGGAACAATTATTTTTACCAAATCAGAATGGAGGTGTGTTTGAAGTTTGTAATGGGTGATTTCTGACTGTTGTAGGAACAAACAACAGTGAAATGTGTCAAACATGCATAGCCAATCGCAATTTTAACACAGTATGACTGTTGTAGGAACAAACAACAGTGAAATGTGTCAAACATGCATAGCCAATCGCAATTTTAACACAGTAGAGACATCATATTACACAGTTATTTCGTGAATTCAAAAATAAAATTAAAACAAAGAAACATTATCACTTGTTTAGGACGAATCATACTTAACTTGTCATAGCATTACATTACTAACATATGTAGATAATACATAAAAATTAGCTACCCTTCTAAAGTACTCACCAAAATCAACTTCAGAGGTGGAATGGCTTCCTTTATAAATAATTCTGCACTGTCCCTTCTAAGATTTAGATTAGGAGAATCAGTTTGATGATAAAAACCTTTATGATCTGGAGCAACTTCTACTTTATAAAATAGTAAATGGCCTTCTGATGTCTAAAATAATAATATTAGTAGTTATCCAAAGACATGAATGTTCAGAACATTAACTTTAGTGTTAGATATTTATTTCTACATGCAGATACTGTTGAGAGGTATAATAGGTTGGGGTGTTTATAATTAAATAGAAATATATTTGATAAAATGTATATTAAAAAAAAACATGTTGAAGGTATTTAAATTTTATTTCAAGAATTGAGAAAATTATTTCACCATTTACTTTAAAAATGTTCACCTACTGTAGCTTAGTCAGCTTAAAATTAGATTATATCTCTTATTTGGTTACCTCATAAATTTTAAAATAATCAATATATTCAAGTAACAGTCTTCAGTTGGATTAACCCAAATGTATGGTGCCTAATTAATCCCAGACCAAAGTAGGTATATAAAATCAGTACCTCGGAGATAAACTGCATTATGTTGGCATAATGCAGTTCTATAAAAGTTATATTTTTAAACTCAGCTCATAAAGACCTTTCCAGGAGCATAAAAAATATAACACCTATGTTCAAACTTATGGGGTTAACAACCCCATGTGCATATAGTGTTTTTAACTCTCATGTTAGAAGTATTATTCATACAGGCATGTAGGAGGCATATTTGCTATAAAAACAGAAATATGTTGGAGTTATACAATACTGTCATAAAAAACAAGAATTTATGCAAATTAAAAAAAGTTGTATTAGTAAATAATACATAAATATTGGACAATACTTGGGTCTAACTGCATTTATTGTCAAAATATAATTAATATATGTAATTATGGAGCACAAAAAGTATCCAAACAACATGCAATCTGCTCTACTGAAAAGTTGATTAGAATGACATAGTGCAGTATAATGTGCCTGATCTTTAAAGCAGACTTCTGCAGACTTATTTTCTTTATGTGGTTTCTCAGACAACAGTGATTTGTCATCAAATGTGTTAGAATGTTGTATTGGTAGTCCTTAATGGATTCCGGGATCTGAGATAAGTATTAAAATTATAAAAACTAGAAAAAATATACTTACTGCAATAACTATCATACTTGAATCTGGTTTCCATTCTGCAATAACATTTGTCCCATATTTTTGAATGGATATTGGTGAGCGGCGGTGAAAAGTTATTGGTACACATGGCTAAAAAAATATGTTAATATTTTATTTAATAAAGAACTCAGTAAGTACTTATTACTTTCAAGTGATTATTTGAATCCAAAAAAATTTTTAATTCAAATTCTTAAGAGGGTTTTCAATGTTTTCTGTAGCAGAGGAATGTATTCTTATGAGAGTGAAATTTGTATTGAGGGATAGCAGTTTATAAATTGTGATATTGTAATAAAAACATTTTACTATTAAATGGGTCAATATAAATATGGTGACATTGTTATTAAATATATTATTTACCCTGCAGAACCATATTCCTAAACGGTCATCAGTGAGAATCGCAAATAATATCCTGTCTCTATTTGATGTTATATGTTTTATTGTGGAGTTACCCAACTCGGGTATTTTTATTACTTTGGGCCAACCCACTGGAAAATACATGTTACTTTTCCATATTAATATACTAGTTGATAAATTTATGTATCACATCTTAAAATTTGAAACATTTTAGGTACAACTATTTTAACATTTGAGTATTTATCTGTATATAATGCTAAGTCTTCAAATTAAATTATAAACCTCATCGCTCATCACATTTTTATCATAACACAACTTTTAATTTAAAGCACCAATTGTCAGTTGTCATTCACGGCTGCGATTGACAAGTGACAAGAAAACTACGTTTCCAACGAGTGTCTCGCGACAGTAAGATGTGGGTTGCACGGATCATGCGCATTAAGCTAAATGTACTGACAACTTGCGATGATGTCAAATTTAGCAATTCTACCGTGATTCTACATTTATTGTATTTATTATTTTACTCCATGACTCAAATATATCTTGTTAATGATCCCATGTGGTAGGTATCCTAGACATAAGTTTTAACATCATTTAATATTTCAATTGTTAATTTTAACACCTTTTGGGATGGCTTTTGAAGCCGAAAGCGCTGTCTAATTTTTAATAATATAATTTAAATTTTTACACACTGAAGTATTCGTTCCACTTTCATCTTAATAATTTACTGTTTCAAAAGTATTTTCGATTTATAAATAATATACCTATACTGGACTACCATTTTTTGTGTACTTACAAATAATAATTTACCATAGTTTTCTGACCTACCATTTTTTTTTGCGTACAAATAAAATAATCATTTTCTATTTTATTATAAAAGTATTAGTGAAATGCCTAGAAATACATAATATATGACAAATGTTTGTTTAATTTATTCAAAATACAAATAATGTAGTTTTACCTCGAAGGTAAACTCTGCACTATGTCATTTTAGTCAACTTTTTAGTAGAGCAGATTAAATGTTTGGACACCCAATTATTGTCACAATATTTATGTATTGTTTACTAATAAAACTACCTATTTTGTTTTAATTTGCATATATTGTTCGATGGCCCAATCAAATACTGGCTCAACTAAAATACTGTTGTTTTGAGTAATTTCATTTTAAAATTTTGTAATTATCTGTTATTATTATTTTGTTTTTGACAAGATCTTAATATTTTATTTAAAAGCTACGATATTTTGCTGTTAAAATTAACGATTACCATTATAAAAGCGCCTTAACTGGAATTGTTTCGTAGTTTGTAATACATTTGGGTGTTTTTGCAGAAAATAACCCGAATTGAGGCAGTTTTAGATAATTTGTAGCTAGATTTTAAATGATTTTCGGGCATCTCTAAGGATGTTTCGGTTTGTGGCGGGATTTAAAATAAAAACTTAATAATATTTTGCATCCATTGAACCAAAAATGTAATTTTCTTTGTTTTTTTGAGTTGTGGCGGTTTTTGATTGAGCCATCGTGTTGGTTTTTATTATATTTCTATGTTTTGATAGCCAATTATCTGACATACGGTCATATACCTCCAACAATACTATGTTCTCATAGAAAATTTATCAAGATAGTTAAAAACATTATGTGCACATAGCGCTGCTAATCTCCTAAATTTATTAAACATAATATATTTTTTGGCTAACTTTTATTGTGATCTCACTAATACAAGGTCTCGATGAGCCGAGTTTAAAAATTCTTAATTAAAATAATAGAAATATTCATCCACTTGAAAACTAAAAAAGAATATAATACAAATTTAACAGAAATGATAAAAAATTACTTAAAATAATATCCATACGAACAGGTTAAACAAAGTACAATAGATACCAAACTGTATTAATATCAAATTCTTCATTATATAAATTTTAAAATTTATCGATTTCAATAGAATAAACTTCGGTATCATAAACATTAAACTATTATTACAAACTTTCATATGCTAGCAAACGACAACAAACAACCACCAAACAACGTTGCACGGTCTATATTTCTCTGTCAGTTGTCATATTTAGGTAACATGAAATGCGCATGATCCGTGCAGCCAAAATTTTACTGTCGTGAGACACTCGTCTTTTCCAAGGAATGAGTTATCAATGCACTTTTGCCAAATGTCAATTTGTGACGTCACTGCAGAACCTCAAACAAATATAAATCCAGTAGAAAAGTATTTCTATTGATTTTAAATAAAAATCGCGATACACATCCTAACGGACTGCTGACTTTCGATTCAAAATTCGTCCAAACCGCACAATGACGTAATGCGGGACGAACTTTCAAGTTATTTTGACACTTTTTGTTTGAATAGTGTAAAATAATTTAATAATTTATTTGTTTTTTTGTTAGTAGTGACTATATTTTCCTATATATAACAAGGAAGAACTAAATTAATGTTTAAAATGCCGAGCTGCTTGGTGAAGATATTTCCGAATGCAACAAAATATGGGTAAATTCTTATCGAAGAAAGGACAAACTTAATTGAAGTTGCCCTATCCACTTTGAGGAGAGTAGTTGTGAGATTCCTCTTAAAGAAAATAATTCGGTATTTTAAAATTTTAGCAGATTAAACAGTAGTTTCCTGTCCCAATACAACGATTCTTTTGAAGTAATTCCATGCATGAGCAGGACACAAACGTATATAAGAATAATATAAATGAACAGAAAAATTGGTTTTGAGTATTTTCGAAGTAAACTTGACAAAAAAATGTTTAAATTTTCCTAATAAAAAGTAATTTTTTTTGTGTACTTACTTTTTATAAATAAACAATTCGTTTGTGCACACTTTTTATTTCACATAATAAGAAAAAAGATTGCAAGAGAACTGCCATGCCCAGAAAGTACAAATTTGAGTCAAACTTGTATTTTTAGCCTATATATTTTACTTATCTTATAAGGTACTTTTAGACCGTCAGATCAGTTCTCCGTTCAGTTCAGTTTCATTACAGTTTGTCAGTTCAGTTTGGAAATTACATCCCTTTAACTGACAACTGATACGATAACTTGGATATGCCCATCGAACCAGGGCTCCGTATTAGTTTCAGTTTTTGTTACAGTTTTTTGTGTTTACACATACAGATAACTGACAGTTCGACTAAAACTGAGACTGAACGCAGAACTGATCTGACCGACTAAAAGTACTATTTATGGCCAGGTTATAGATTTTGTTACAAAATACCTATAATTTATAAGCAAAATTAATATTTTTATTAGTATTATTTACCTTAAACCTTCATATTTGTCAACGAATATATTACAAAATAATCAATAAAGCTTATAAGTAACTGCATAAAATCTAAAATTGGCAAAATATCGAATTTTAAACACTATCTCCTATTTAATGCTTATAATTCTATGTCCCACGTGACGTCATCGTCATTCAGCTACATGCGCAGGAACATACCGTTAGTCTGTGTATCGTGATAAAAATAAAGGGTGTTGGACCACTGCTCTGTAATATTTACTGTATAAGATATAAGATCCTAAAAATTATCTTAATTAAGGGACAATAAATATATTTAAAATAAAAGATTGCAGAATTCAGTTGTTTTCATTTTATTTTTATCAACCTTATAAAACAATAGGAAAACTGTGTGGTAAATCGTTGAAGCAGTAGTCTGTTTTAAGAGGAATATTATAGTTATTATAAGAAAAGCTAAATCTGACTTCTACAGTTTTTATTACGTGTATAGCATGTTATCGAAGTTATAAAAATATAAAAAATTATAAAAACAAATTAAAATTCAAACTGTCCACTGTTATTTTTTAAAGGATCAACCATAAATAAAACGAATTCAACGCAAGGCGTTCAAAGTCGAGTCGATGAAACAACGATTCCAAAAAATTAATGGAAAAAAAGACACACAAGTATATCCCTACACGCTATTTTAAAGTTCAGTTTATTCATATATTGATGGCAAATGAAAAAAATACAAACCAAAAGTAACTATTTGTTAAAAAATAAAATTTGTGATTTACATATGGTTTACCATGTGAAAATAAAAAGCCACCATATATTTTCTTTTCAACTCTTATAAAACAGTACGTCACTGGAAATCGGAAACACTTCTCCGCCATATGCAAGAACCAATTTCATCTTGAGGTCTTTTGACTCGTTTGTCACATTTCACATTTATGGTTATGTTGTTATAAATATGGATATTTATATTTAAAAATAAATATATTTATGATTTATTTGCTCACACAACATTATTTAATTTGATCTTATAGCAATATCATTAAATGGCATCTTCGGCAGGAGTATACAAACGCATTTTGTCATTATTAGAAAAGTGGCCTGTAGATAAAAATAAAGCAGGTGGAAGGTATTTACTATAGTCCAGATTATTTAATAATAAATTTATTTGAAGCAGATAATTTTTAGGGATATCAGTGAATACTTAAGGAATTTTGTGAATACTTCTTATAAAGAAAACAAATTTGAAACTAACCCCAAATACTGGGATAAACAATATATAGCAATTCTATCATTGGTTAATAACAGTCACAAAAATAAGTACAAAAGGTCTCTCGGAACATCTGCAACTGGATTAACTGCAGAAGAGTGTAATATAGCATTATCAAATGAATGTTTAGATGAAGTGAACCAGAAAAATCAATCTTTCTTTCGAAAGTTAATATCACTAAAACCGGACCCATAAGATGAATAAAAAAATGTTATTTTGGAATACATTAGTTCTTAGGACAATTAGACAATATAGTAGTACAGTAACTAAAAATGTAGAGGCACAAATTCCTCATAAACCAGTTATGTTAGACGAAGTTTTAAAATATTTAAATATTCAAAAGGGTGAGACTTGTATGGATATGACTTTTGGAGCAGGAGGCCATACTCGAAAAATTTTAAATAGTGTTTCTGGTGTAAAAATTATAGCAGTAGATAGAGATCCAGTTGCTTATCAATATGCTGAAAACTTATCAAATGAGTATCCTTCTCAAATAATTCCATTTCTTGGACGATTTTCAGAACTTCCTGCATTATTAGAGGCTAAAGATATTGCCCCAAACTCAGTTGATTGTATACTTCTCGATTTGGGCTGTTCTTCTATGCAATTTGATAATGGTAGTAGAGGGTTTTCAATATCTCACATGGGACCTCTTGATATGCGAATGGATGGAAATAGATTACCAGGTATATAATTTTAATTTGAATAAAATTTTTGAAATATAAGATTATTAATATCAACTTGAAAACCATTTAACTTCAAAACTTTACTAGGGTTGGGTTGTTCTAAACCTGTTACCCCAAGAACAAAAATAAACCATTATGTCACTAACTTTTTAGTTTATATTATGTAGGTACAGGTCATTATTGGATTGGTATGCTTTTAGATTAATTCAATCTTGAAAATAATGTAAATAAAATATAATGTGCTAAATGAAACACAAAATTTATGCAACAACCAATATTTAATAACAATTATTTGATGACCGGTTTCGACAGTATAGCCATTTTCAAACCTGTAAGTTACATTTGTTTTAAAATATATGATGTTAAGATGTTTACATATCTATTAGTTAGTGTTAGCAGAGTAGTACAACAGTGAACTTTATGCATAACATGACCAAGTGCCATTTCTTCAATTTTGAGATATCCCTATATAGTGGTATAGGTGTAATCTAACTATAAAATTAATCGGCTTACAAAAAGCTTTATTTTAAAAGAAATAATTAAAAATGAGAAATGCCAACTTTAGGTACAGGCATCGCAATCTAATTTGTCAGTAGTGGGGTAAAGTTTGCGCACTGCTCGACACACCTCCAAACGATCTTAATGGCTACTATTAAAGATCAGTAGCGTATACTACCTTCGTTTAATAGTTATTTGTATGCTTAGGCCGCGAAATACCTTTTTAACCTACCGAAAGAATAGTTATCGCCGAGGCCGCTTGCGGCCGAGGCAAGATAATCTTGAGGTCGTTAAAAAGTTTCGCGGCCATGGCATACACACTATTTTTCGTGCAATCGTTAAAATTATTAAACTAGATAATTGTAAATAAATATATTATTGCTCTAAAATCAACAGCAGTTCAATTTATTTAACAATGTCACCGTGTGCTATGAAAATGTTCAATACATACAAAATATTTTGACAGTTCCTGACAAAACGCAAAATGTTTGATACTGATAGCAATATTTCAGTACCTTCCACTCCTCCTAAACTCAAGAGAGTTGTAAATTCGGCGATTTCCGTTTTAATACCCGAAAATAAGAAGCAAATTTCCAACTTAATTTCTGGCGATATAGTATCTGGTTTGAATGTAGGCAATAAGCATTATTCAGAAACACTAGATGTAGTTGCTTCAACTTCTGGAGTAAATATAAGTAACAATACAAACTGTACAATTAATGTTAATATTCATCCTAAATAATATAAGTACTTATGTATTTGTTGGTATTCAATAAAAAATAATCCTTGTCTTTGTATTATTTTAGAAATGTCAAATTTGGAAGTGATATTCAAATTTGGAAGTGACGTTTGGTTTCGCAGCCGTTGCTATGGGTAACGGCCGCGAAATTAAATTTCGCGGACTGTGCTGAGAACGCGAAATACTGACTTCGCGTGCGATTGCACGAAAAATAAATTTTCTAGGATTTTAAAACGGTCACGGTCAGATGAATCACAAATATTTTGTTAAAAAAATTTATTGGGTGAAAAAAAAAAAAATGGTGATTTTGCACTTGATATCTTTAATATTTTAACAAAATGTGAGGGTGAAGTAGAAGTGGTGAAAGTCATCAGCATAGAAATATTAAAATAAGACAACGAAGATTTTTTAAAAATATGAATTTATACTAACCTTTATTCCTTGTTGCCATAACTACTATCAAACAAAATAAATATAAACAAATTAACAGAGTTCTAAAAAATCGTCATCAAAATAATCACTATTACTAGAACTATCACTGCTGTCTTCATTAACATTAATAATAACTGTAGGAATTACAACGTCATCCATTATAATTTCGTGATCTAAATATTTATCTTCGACAGCTATTACATGTGCACATCTTTTTTTCCAGTCTTCTTGGGTTACCGATTTAAATTCAATTTCAGCTAACATTTGTACATGTGCTAATTTAAAATGAATATTCTTTATAGCTACATTATTTTTTACTACAGCCCAGATAATTTTTATTGGATTTAAGTCTGGGTGTTATGGTGGTAATCTCAAAACTGTATGACCGTGTTTGGAGAATAATCTATCAAATTTGTATTGCTTCAATCTACTTTTATGCTGTTTGATTAATGTGCACAGCTGTGGTCGTAATAAGGAAGGTTCAAATTCAATATCTGGCCCCAGACACAAACACTAATAAACTGCTAGGAATAAAGCCCATGTTACCACCAGCATAAACTATAATAAGTCTCTTCCCTTTCGAAATGGTGGAAAACAAACCTTTTGCATTACTACTACTATATTATGTAAGTTCCATCAATATATACAAAGGGACGGTTTTGAGAACGAAAATATCTTAATTTTTTTAATATAATTTATTCTTTTTTCCCTGATGTCAAGCCGTTTTATTAGAACATGTCTGTTGTTTCGCGTTTTTCGCCACTTGAACCCAATTTTTTTAAAAATAGTTCTTAATGATTTGTAGCCCCCTTTCCACTCAATTTCCTTTTTTAATTTATCATTAAGAGTTTTAACTGTTACGCGCATACCTTCTGTTTCGTGAAATCTATAAATTATATCTCTGATTGTTCCAATATTCTTATTGTAGGACGGAATATCTGTTACACTTGATGTTCTTCTGCGTTTTTTTTGGACTTTTTAACAATTGTTTAGGTATGGTCGATGTAGAATTCTCACCTTTTGATATCTGGTCACCTTCTATAATTATTCGTTCAATTGTTTTTACCGAGTATTCTGTAGCTTCAGCAACTTGTTATTTAATTTCAGTGTTCAGTGAGAGTTTTGGGATCATCATTCACAGCACATTGTCTATAAGTTTCACTATCATCGTTGTTTTTTTTTTTTTCAAAACTATTTGTTGCTGAGGAACATTTTTTTTTTCATAAAATATTCGAAAAGATGAAATATTATTTGAAATATGTTTCGGCATTTTTACACAAGTAAGTCACTACTCAAAAGAAAACACTACAAACAAACACAAATTCAATAAAATATTATCATCTACTGATCGCCCCCCGACAACACGGCTATTGTTTGCATCTCTCTTTAACAGTTACAGTAGGCGTTGACAATTGAAATTCGAGATTAACGCGCATCCCCTCTTCAGACAAATTAGATTGCGATGCCTGTAGAATCTTGAAGAACATAGTTAGATACAAAAGTCCTTTATTTACATTATGTACATAAAATTTTCATAATAATACACTGTTTATATTATAAAATTAGAAGGCTCTCTTCGCACATGTGTTCTTGAAGATTCTTTTCTAGGAGGCCTCAATTGAGATCTTGACCGATGTTATGGCCGTATAAATAATGCCTATTATTTTTTGTTTGAGTTTAGAATGACTTCTCCTTACTGTAAAACAGTATTATAAGTCAATTTTGGTTCTTCATTAGAGCAATAGTGGTAAAGTATGGGTTTTTGTGTGATTTTAATTTTGTCTGTTTTCCCTGAAAAACCGTTAGTAAAAAACAGGGTTGTCCTTGTATGTAAGTGCGTCTTGTGGTAGTTTATGTACATAAAATTCAAATCACAAGACTACACAGTAGCACCACTGTCCGATACACAAATCGCAGTAAGCCACGAATTTTCGCACCGGGCGATGACGTCACCGTACAGTCCGCCGTCCGACCAAAGTTGCTAACTAGCCGGTATTGTGATTTGGGGATGGGGCTTCATCCATGTCCATTGGTCCGAATTTTGTGCTCTTTTTTTCGACAATCTTTCATATGTCGTCTTCCTCGCAATCGGCCTCAGATTCGTCGGTTAGTGGTGCAAATTTGTTGTGGGTGTTTGTTATCGTTTTTTTAGACTTTTCTCTGGTAAGCTTCTCGAAATTGGAGAAGAACTTCCTGGGTGTGACGAATGGTAAATCTATACTCGCTTTCTTTGCAGCTTCGATGTAATTTTGCTCCTGTTCAGATTTAGCTCTGTAGACAGGGTTCCTAAATTCGAACAGGCTATTGGGCGAATGTGGGAGGTTTCTATATGGGTCATTTTGTTTTCTGAGATCATCTTCGGAGGTTATACTGGATTCATAGCCTAATGTGTTCGAGGCTACACTGTTTGGTACTCCTCGTCTGTTTTCCGGCCTGGTTCTGGGATCAGCGTTCTCACGATTTTTACTAATCGCTCCCTTGTCTTTAAGTTCTATGCTAGTCATGTTTACCGTGGCTCCTAGCAGTGTGTTAGGGGTGTGGGGATATACCCAAAACGAAAATTACTCAATTCGCCCTCGCTTTGAGCGTATCCCACACCTCCTGTTGACGTATAAGTGTTCTGTGTAGTATTATTATAGTAGTCGTTAGTTTGGAAATCAAGAAGGTTGCTTATTGTCAGGAAGGCTTAATGTCTTATATTGCACTCCTGAGGGATTTGTGACATACAAAGACACAAAGGTGTCTTCAACGGGGATTTTTCTCCTGGCTCTCTTGCTTTGTTTTCGGTGTCCACTACTGTGGTATCCATATTGTTGCTTTCTGTGCTATTTTGGGAATATATAGATTCATCGGATTTTTCAAGATCATTAATTAATTTTTTGACTGAATCGTCGTATTCCTTACCTGGAATACTGTGAACGCTATTGGCACTGTCGTCCTGACTTTCCAGATATTCTAGAGACTCGTCAGAACCGGCCACCGACGCTTTTCGCGCGTTTTCCCCTTCCACGGGGTTTATTGCCGGCTATGCCGCCTCACCAACACCTTGGCGGTCGACTGAAGGTCGTTCAGACGAAATTTTGGCCAGGGGGGCCCTCTGGTTCGGGCAGTTGACCCCTGTGTTATCTGGTGTTAGTGTATGCGGTATATTCTGTTCAGTACTCACGGTTACTTGATCAAACTGCGTCCTGAGTTTGGTTTTGAGGGTTTTAGGAGATTTAAAGGTAGTAGGTGTTGTGATTTTCTTCAATGCATCAGCGTTGTACAACCTGGATTTGAGGCGTTTGGAATAAGTTGTTTGAAAACCCACTACGGGTACTTTGGGTGCCCTTCTGGGCTCGGACATTGACCGATTCCTTTCTAACTTGGGAATACTTACTCTGGCGTAGTGTTAACAAATGATTTACGAAAAATACAATAATGACAGATGTCAGATCCTTATCTCAACGACTCACAGAGATACCGAATTAACAAACGTTCCTAGACAAAGTTCTAGGCAAACTAATCTTGAAGAACATCCAATGTCTTTAACCACAAGCCGTCACTGTTCGTGAAACCTATATTTTTTATTTTAATATCATGAAACTACGAAATTAATTTGTTTTTAGTACTTTTGATATTCATATTTAATATAAATTTAATCTGATGAATGGTTTCTTTTTTAGAAAGCTTAAAACTTTTAGTCCTTTTTCTCAATTCTTTAAAATGGCGCTTGGTCATGTTATGTATAATGCAGTCCAAATATGACAACAAAAACATCTATACACTCTATACAACATAGTATAATAAATATAACATTCTAACAATTATAGTGCAGTGTATAACCCCAATAATTCCTTAATTAGTATATAAACATCTAATTTTAACAAAAAAATTTGTTACTTACATGCTTGAAACTAGCTATACAGCTGAAACCGGTCACCAAAAAATTGTTATTTTGGGGACACATGTTTTGGCTGACATTTTGAACACTCTTGTAAACAGCCAGATTGTTGACAATATTATAAATTGTCTGCCTAGTAGGAACCAAGGGCGGATCCAAGACCAATTTTCGGGGATGGAGGGCATTGCCTTTAGCCATTCCCTTTTTAGCACATTTTTTTAATAAAAGGCCCATAAATCGTAAGAATTTTCACCTCGGGGGGCCATGGCTCCCATGCCCCCTCCTCCCCCCCTGGAGCCGCCCTTGATAGAAACAGGCCCACCTTCCTCATACATAATACAAGTTCCCTAAATTTAATTCACTAAATTAACCATTTATTTTAAATTCATGTTTAACGAAAAATCACTTATAAACTACAAAAATAAGCTAAAAATTAATGAAAATGAAAAACCAAATGACACTTCTAACAATTTCGATCGATTTATGACACATTTGACATGCCAAGTAAAACGAAGCAGACCAATGGGAATGCTGGACACTGGACGATGGCTCTAATAATATATGCTCGAAGTTTTTGCCCCACATTTTCTTGTCGATATCATTGCTTGATAAAGTAATCTTAAATCTGTCATTTTACATGTATATCGTTGCTTTTTAATATGTGCTGTTTTTAACATTATTTGAATCAAATTATTTATCACAACTCATATCGGACTTCAGCTATGAAGATATAGCGAAATTGCCAAACTACTTTTAATTTGTATTATGGGTATTTCTAATGCTGAACAGCCACAACTGAAGTGCTCATTTTGGTATCGATGATTAAATTTATGGTCAAAAACCACTTTTTACATTAATTTTAAAAACAATTTTTATAAAATCTTGTCATTAAAATCAGATATATAACTAAAGTAGTTTATTTACTATAAAGCCTAATTATAGTCATTTTAATTTAGATGCCCCCACTGCGGCAGATGTACTTGCTAGAGCTACAGAGGAAGACTTATACAAAATAATTAAAATATATGGAGAAGAAAAACAAGCACGTAAAATTTCTAGAGCTATTATTGAAGCCAGGTATATGTTCAAACCTTTGACGACTACCGAAGAATTAGCCGACCTTGTTCAGTCTGTTTGTACCGAGGAATTTAGATTAGATAAATTGCAACGTAGAAGCCATGTTGCTACAAAAACGTTTCAAGCGCTCCGTATTTTCGTTAATAATGAACTAAATGAAATTAATTATGCTTTTGTTCTAGCACATTATTACCTTAAAATAGGAGGTCGCATTGTTTCAATATCTTTTCATTCTCTTGAAGACACTATTGCTAAAAGACATTTAACTGGCAATTTATTAGGAAGTACTGCAAATCCATTGCCACTTAAATATAATAATTATGCTACCACTGTAGATCACAATCTAGTAGAAAAAATTATGAAACCAAAATGGAAAATGTTACATCAGCATGTTTTGCTTCCTAAATATGAGGAAGTTGAAGATAATCCTCGAAGCAGATCAGCAAAACTTCGTGCAGCTGTTAAAATTGTTTAAGTTGTTATTATTAATAGTTTAAAAATAAAATAAATACAAAAAATATAACCATTTATTTTATATTCTTACATAATAAGTATTCATTCAGATCTTAGCGTTTTTAAAATAGACCTTCAATTTCTCCAGTCTCGATATTTAAATCTATATCATAAATCGCAGGTCTTGTAGGTAAACCGGGCATTCTGGTAATCTGAAAATAAAAAATAAATTTTGATATAATAAATATATTACAAAGAAAGTGAGAAAATC
This sequence comes from Psylliodes chrysocephalus, assembly GCA_927349885.1. Classification (NCBI taxonomy): domain Eukaryota; kingdom Metazoa; phylum Arthropoda; class Insecta; order Coleoptera; family Chrysomelidae; genus Psylliodes; species Psylliodes chrysocephalus. The sequence continues at coordinate 34,653,629 of OV651821.1, forward strand.
GGTTTAGATCCGAAAGCTGAAAATGCAATTTGAAAATATGATCTGTGTAAACTGTAATCGGTTAAATTAAAGTAGGTCCAGGCCGCATAGGTTAGATAAATTAATTGAAGTTTTTTTTTTAATTTTATGCATTTTTTTTTAATCATCCCGCGACGGCTCCAAGGCGCACAGGTCCTAGTTCGCTGGACCGCTATTTTGAAAGGAGCTCTTTTAATAGAAGCCATTTCGATAAGGCGCTATTTAATTCTGGTCTGGTCGCGCTGCTCTATGAGGGATTAGAGCAGTGTACTTGTTGCACACCAATTAAAATTACTTGAAAATTATTTATTAAAAATAAATATACCTAATTTAACTAAGGCGAGCAATAGAGCTGTCAACTTTGTCGCTCACGAAAAACGTCAACTTTGCGGTTGGATTTCGAAGCATAAAGGCCTACTTTGTATAGTGATTATAGAAAAAGGCTTTCTGGTCACTGTTTTCTTCATGTGACAGTTTGTTGATATTTAATTTGTTGTTTATATCAAACTTGTTTTATGAGATCGCAAATTTGAAAATATGGAACAGATTTTGCATTGTCCGACAGAAAATTAAATTCCGGAAGAAATTTTGGAAGCAGCAAAGAAGGCGACTAACGATATATTGCCAGTAAAATCATAAGCCCGGTAGGAGAAGTCATACGACGCATTTAAAAATTGGTGTCTGTGAAAAAGTTGGCATATTTTGCTGAAAAATCCCAAAAACTGTCTTCTTAAACATTATGAAGCCTATATTCAAAGCTAAAATCTATGCTGGCCTTAAAAAATAATGTAAACAATAATTCAAAAATGACACCTGTCCGCAAACTAGATCAAATTCGAAGAACAGCATGTCTCAACATAATAGGAGCCATGAAAACCACACCGACCAGAGCCATGGAAGTAATTCTTAGTCTCACTGCCCTTGTTATTTACATGAAGGAGGCTGCTCTGATGGCAATGACACGCCTCTGCTCGGTTGGAATAGAACCTGATATAGGATCTGGTGAGGAAAGACGTCGCTTGATACGCTCCCACTGCTTCAACCGAACATTGACTCCCATCTCACAGGTATATAAGCCATATAATAGAACAAATAGAAGAGCTGGAAGTGACAGGTACGATTCATATCTACATCGACGACGGTTCTAAAACAAAACAAGGCTCAGGATGTGGAATATACTCCAGATCCTTAAACCTAAACATAAAATTGACTTAACAGTAGTGCCAGTGTAGTTCAAACCGATCTCGTGTGGATTCTCATAGCAGCAAAAGAAATCACCAAAAATTACTGGAACGAACATGGACATCTATACAGATAGCAGACAAGTACTACTCACCCTGAACAGATCACGAATTTACTCAGGGTTAGTACTAGAATATCACGACGCTTTCGAAGTATCCATCAACAGTGTTGTCAACATAAGATGTATCAAAGTTCACGTCACATCGAAAGGTAACTAAAGGCAGCTAACCAAATACTTTTTGGACCTGGTCCTTCTATTGGACTGACAATATCGGTAGTGACAAACCTAATAAAGAGCATTCCCTTGTGAAATTCAAGGAAAGATGGGATGAAACAAGAAGCTGCAAACTTGCCAGAGAGCTTCTAATTTATCTTGGACTATGACTTTGACTAGACAGAATCTGTGCCTGATCGCAGGCATTCTGACTGGTTATTGCCAAGTTCGGAAGCATCTCCATATCATGGGGATGTCAGAATCCGCATTCTACAGAGGGTGCGAACAAGAATATAAGACCATCGAGCATATCCTATACGATTACCCGACGCTCTCATTTTTTAGAAGATTTGTGTTTTGCGAGAATTAGCTAACACCGGCCAATATAAGAGAAGCACAATGGTCTAGTGAGGCCTAAGTACCGTGGGCTAACCCCTAACCCACCCTCCACACGTTACAGATACAGAAACTTTAATTATTTTTATTTAAACTAATAACGTTTATTTAAAAGAAGTCTGTTGATCATAAACCGAAAAAATCCAAGATTCTTTCAAGAGAACAAATTAAAACGTTTCTGAACATTGCTCCCGATATCGAATATTTTATGGTTAAGGTAAGTTAAAATCAAAGAAACGAAGTAAAAACTGGTTACAACAAATCTTAATTCTATTTTAGATGCTTTTAATTATGGGTCCCACAGGTGCATGTCGCCGCGAGGAACTGTTAAGTATGACACTAATGATATCGAGGATAAGGAAAAATGTTGACAGTTAAAATCCCCATAACTAAAACGAATACCACCAGAATGTTTATTCCCAAAGAGATTTGCAACTACATAGGAATTATTTGGAATTGAGGCCAACATAAACGGCTATTTACTTTATTTTTTTTTATTGGAAGCGTTCAAGCCAAGTAGTAAGATTGCGTTCTGTGAGAAAAGTCCTTAGCAAAATCACCTTCTATTTTAAATTAAAAAATCTAGGCAAATTCACAGGTCATTGCTATCGTCGAAGCTCAGCGACTGTACTAGTAGATAGAGGGGGCGATATTATAAATTTTATGATATACTACGTTATACCGTGGTAACCAACCTCTGTTTATAGTTAAGGGAGTCATAACGGGCTAGCCCGGTAAAAATTTTAACAACAGTTGTGTCTGAATTCTTAGTTGTAACTCAACTGTCATTATTTTAAGTCACATTTGGAAACTTTTAATGATGGTGTCAAATAAAATTTTATTTGATTTTAGGTTGTAAAACGTAGTAAATTGCAGTATATTATAAAACGTTGTACGATGCAGGCTCGTTATCTGATCTCTACGTGCTCGCACGGCCATATAACGTGCTCGCTGGCACTCGCACATTAACGACTGCTCGCATGTAAAGATCTAGAACGTAAACTACTATAAAACGGCATGGTAGATGGAAATTCTCCACCGTAGCGGAAGGCTACCTTGAAAATTCAATAAAAAACAAAGTTGATATAGCAAACAAAATCCAAGCGGAATATTCCAAAACAATATGCAGAAATTAACTTTATTGGTGCCACTACAAATTTAACATTGTCCAGCATTTTCCCTTCAGATCAATTCTAACATAAATTTTCAAAAATTATGTATTTGGTCAGTTTGTGCAGTTGTATCCATTATCTAGTTTTAGTATTTGTTAATCACTTTATTATATAAAATAAATAAGTGGCGGTTTAAAAAAAAATATTGCACGTCACGCGACTGAAAATTAATGTTTACAAGGTCTCTCCAAGCTTCCAGGGCTTGTCTCAACCTGCAAAACACTACTTTCAGGTCCTGTAACGTAAATTGTTATAATACACTAACCTGTTAAACCGTGGTAACCAATCTCTGGTTATAGTTATTAAGGGAGTCATAACGGGCTAGCCCGGTAAAAAAATTTACCGATCACCATAGCAATAATTTCTTCAAGAACACTCATTTTGGATGAATTTTTAACCGACTTCAAAAAAGGAGGAGGTTATCAATTCGTCGCGATATTTTTTTTTTTCATGTAAGTTTAACGATAATGCTTTACCACCTTGTCCTACCCAGATAGCACAGGACGTCCCATGGACGTCCTGATTTGGTCCCTTGTTGGTCCGGTTGGTCCCGGACCTAAATAGGACGTCCACTGGACTTCCGATTACAGTTAACACTTGGACGTCCTTAGAAGGACGTCCTCTGGACGTCCTATTTTGGTCCCGTTTCGACAAAGCGTTTAGTTTTCGGTCCGAGTCCGGGACGTTAATGGGACGTCCAAGGGACGTCTATGGGACTTTCTATGCACTAGCATCGTTGGTCTTTGAATCGATAACTTGAAATTCAACGTTTTGATTTTGCAAGAGTATGAGGACAGAAAACCTAACCTATCATTTATTTTCAAATGAACAACAATAGCTACAATTTTCGGCATTCAATAATTAACTTAAATAAGTGAGTTAGATTAACGAAGAAAAAAGAAGGTTATATAGTGTTATTTGTTATTTTTTTGATGCTGGTGGTAAAGTGGTTATAAAGTGAAGTGAGTGTTTTGTGTTGATGTGAGAATAAGTGATGTGTATTGTCGGTAGCCGCTGGCGGAAAGAAAATACCTTAATGGCGGAAAGTTGGAACAAAACTAATTTGGACAAAATTATAATACTCAGTTTTGTCGACACAAGCTATAAGTAGGACCCAAGGTTTCATCTTGCCAGCGCTGCGTGTTAAATTTAATTCATTCCTGTTTTTTTTTTTGTAAACTGAAAACGTTTAACTCTAGCTAGGTTTTTTAGGATAAAAGTTGTTAAATAAAGCTCTTTTATTGTTAACATTTTTGTTATTATTACCCTTTATGGATTATGGTCAAATATCGTCCCTCGGACGTCTGATTTACGTCCCTAGGACGTCCCGCAAAAGGTCCCTATGACGTCCTTTTGGGATGTCCCAGGGACGTCCCTAAGATGGACAGAAACGGGACATTAGGACGTCCGATTGACGTCCCGGTACCAAAATAGGACGTCCCTCGGACGTCCTTTATGTCCCTAAAGGACGTCTTTTAGACGTCCATAAGACGTCCGTGTGCTATGTGGGTATTTATATGATTCTTTTTTTGTTAGTAAGGGGGTACCTCAGGTGTGGCCACATATAAATTTGGATAAGATGTGGTGACGGCATCTACACGTTTTTGAAGTCGGTTTTTTTAAATTTTTAATTTAGATCACTTGTTTAACAAGCATTTTGCTGTTAATTCGCTAGCGCTCACACATTAAGACCGTGCTTGCATGTACAGATCTAGGCTATTCCTGTTTGCCCGATCTCTCTATTCTTGATGGCACTGTAAGCGCATGGCCTAATGGCGGAGCCGATTCGAGAAAATATCGAATAAATATACCTCAATATCTCTTAGTTAAGACAGTAGGTTTCAGATGTATACATCAAACGGGCAAAAGTAACAATGAAATGTGATAAATTCGAAAGATCAACAATTTCCAAATAAAGACAATAAGAAAATAAGAAGCCAACCGAGCAGGTTACTTACATTAATCCAATCCAAATCTGTAAATAAAACAACGCAACACCTTAGTCGCCAATTCATTAGTATTACATTTTGAATTTTCGCTAAAAATATCACTGGTATAATCACAGATCTGTGGGTATAGTTTATAAAAATCAAAAATATAATATTAATGAATTGAAACAAATAAGCAACCGAATTTTTAAAAACACAGCGGCAAAGTGTTATTACATTATTACACATTTACGGATTTTTACTGTCATTCTAGAAATCACACTGCATGATTTATGATCCGACTGGCTTTACCCGAGCTTCAGTTTCCGTCAGGAAGGAACTTTATATCAGTTTATAAAAACGGACCCTTTAAACTTAAAAAATCACCGAGCGAGTTGGCTCTGAGGCAACAAATCTACTTCGTATTTGGAAGGTTTTTTCATCCTTTCGGGCGCCGACCTTTTCCCCCTGAGGAGTTCCGGAAGACTCCTCAATTACGCCCAATAAACACCGAACAGTCGGCATGGATACGGCCGACTGCCGGCACGTACGGGCAACCGCCACTTCGGGCAACCACTGTCGGGACCATTTCAAACCCGAACGGTATTTACCGCCTTTCGGGATTTTAGAGTTCAGCCACGTATGGTTGCGCTACGGCTTCCCGAAGACGGGGTTCCGATTTCTAACCAGCTCTGGGTTGCGCTACGGCTTCCCGAAGACGGGGTTCCGATTTCTAACCAGCTTAGGGTCGCGCTACGGCTTCCCGAAGACGGGGTTCCGATTTCTAACCAGCTCAGGCTAGCCTGTCGTTAGCCCGTGTCGGATCTTTGCCGAATTGCCGAACAATCTGTATCCGATTATTGATTATAAAAATGAAGAAGAAAAAAGAAGAAATGTACTTCTACCTCTAACCTCCAATCCTCATCACGTTTGTCAATTTATTGGCGGCATATATTTCGTTATTCGTTACAGTTTTGTTAATTGTAGGTGCACTCTGTCTTTATTCAGTTTTTGTTATAGTTGGTTTAATAGTTCAAATATGTTCCAGGATAAAAAGTAAGTACCTATTACGATTAATTATGTCCTTTAATCTTAAATTAAGCAAAAGGCATAAGAGACGCCTTTTATCCAAACAAGTAAAAAACTTGATTAGTGATTGTACCCCAGGGACATCTTACAATGAAAATCCCGATTTTAATCTACCTTCCACTAGCACTAACACCTGTATTGCTAGCAGTTTTATTGAAGAACCCAAAGGTGTTGTTGCAGAATCTAATTATGATTCCGAATCAGAATGTATATTAGATTCTGATTCCGAACCAGAATATAAATTAGATTCTGATTCCGAACCAGAAGATAATTTATATTCTAATTTGGAAATAGAAACACAAGCTTTAGATAACCCTATGAGGGAGGAGCCGTTAGTACCCGAGGAACATGTTGAAAATCAAAGCTGTTTCTTTTTAGGCAGTTGGGCCTTAAAAAATAATATTACCCATAATGCATTGACTGAGTTATTGCATTGGTTTTCCACAAAACCAAATATTGAAAATTTACCTAGATGTGCCCGAACATTATTAAATACACCTAGACACACAGCAATAGTATTGATGGGCCAAGGTGAATTTTATTATTATGGAATTGAAAAAAATCTCATTCAAGTTTATAAAAAATACGAGAAAGAAACTGAAACACATAACTTGTTGTATATTTTAGATTTTAATATAGATGGATTGCCCCTTTAAAACATCTTTTGCAAACGTTCCATTTTATGAAAATACATTTTTTTATTTGTTCATTTTCATTGATGTAGATAGTAATTTATAAAATATTTTTAGCCACCGTAAGAAGAAACCCACCATGTGCAAAAAGTACAAACAACGAAATATTAAATTCAATCAAAAATTGGCTGAAGGATGCCCCAGATCGGGAAGGGGGAAGGGCAGCAAGGAAAAAAGGAAACGATGATAGAATTTGATTTTGAGGGCAATTTTTGAGATTTTGTTTTAGTTAATTACAGTAGTACCTGTTTATTGAAGTTGGTTGTATTTTTGATATTTTTGAAAAAATTTGTTTATTTTGTTAATTACAGTATAGTACTTGTTTATTGTAGTTGGTTGTATTTTTGATGCTGCAATATTTTCTATATGTATAGGAAAGTGCAAGATTTTGTCAAGGAAATAATTATGTATAATAATTAGAAATTTGTGTCCGATATTTTCATAAATCCGTAATTTTTTATGTAGAGTAAAATGAAAAATTGTCTTTAAATCTGCTGAATACTGCTTAGAAAGTTTGAAATAACTTTAAAAAAATCTCGTTTTTTTTCTAATTTTATGGCACTGGAAAAGTAGAAGTTTCAATTGTTGTAGAAAATATGCTTTATTTCTTCTATTTTAAATTTGAATTGTTTTAATATTTACAAGGAAGTAATGGAGCACATGGCAACATCTTGTTTACTTGCAGCTGATTTAGTCATGATCGGTTTAAGGCATTTAAAAACAATTTCTCTTTTTACTCTGGGCCCTACATGAAAAATTAGGTTCAATCTCCTGCACTTTATGAAAATATCTGACACAATAAATTTTAATTGCTTATATTTTTTGTTTGGATTGTGACAAGGTTGACACATTTTCTTGCTTTTCCTGATTTTATTTTTCGTTTGATGCATTAATTCCGTTTAAAATAAGTTATGTGAAATTATTTTATTTTTTTCTATAAATAAGTTCGAAAAATAAAAGTTTAACTTTTATCACCATTTTGTGTTTGTATTTAATTTTTTAACTTAAAGAATAACTAGTTGTTTCTGTATACTTGCAATTAAATTCTGATTCACACAAAGTGGCTCCTTAAATGGCACTAACATTTGGATATTCAGTAGCTAAGTTATTGACCACCTGTAAGTTTATTATTTGAAAAATATATGTACCTTTTTGCATTAATACTTAACTGTGCTTAATACTGCATGTGTGATTTTTGTTTGAGCACAATTTAAAAATCTACTGTTGTTTAAACACTGAAACACGTTAATAAATTGATTCATGCAGTATTAAATGCAGTTGCTTGAAAATTAAAAAAGTTTCTCACAACTTCTGTATTTAAAATAATTTTCTTACAATTTCTTAAAAATCATTTCATTTGGTATTTTTCAGTTGGACTCGTTTGGGATACCAATGTTAGTACCATTTAAGGAAGCCACCTTGTATTTGCGGTTCGGATGCTATCCCCAGCTAGCACAGACACGTGATTTTCACGTGAAATACACGTCACATTTTACGTCGAAATCACCAATTTATGACGTGCTAGTGACGTGATTATGACGGCAATATGTCACAGATCAAAGACGTCATACAGCGACGTGATAAACACGTCACCAGATAACGTGTTTAGACGTCAAAAAAACACCATAATATTCATTTAAAAATGTTTAATTTGTAAAAAAAATGTTTATAAAAAACGTTTTATTTAAAAAATGTTTAATAAAAATATGTTTTATATAAAAAAGATAGGTTACTGCATAAAATTTCTGAATTGAAACATAGTAAGTATACTAACCTGAACTATTACTAAATAAACATTACTTCTTAGAATATGTACTTAGAATGTATAAATTACAAAAGATTATATAGCAGTGTCCAGATATTCAACAAATCATTCCGAATATACATCAGGCTTGAAGCAGCTTCAATGGTATCCTTATTAAATTTTCGTTTCACTAAAACAAAAATATAATAGTTATAACTACCAGAAACTTACATTATTTAAATAAAATTTGAGCCAAAAAATAGAGTTAGCAATGACCGAGAAAGACAGAAATTGTTTTATATCATTAAGCTGTCACAAAAGTGATATATTTGATGGTTCACAACTTATTATTATATGCTAAACAAGATAAATAAAATCAGATCTGTCAGGAATATATATGTTTAAATTATCTTTATGAACGGTTTTGTTTTAAAATCCTTAAATTTTTGTTTATATTAATGTCTACGTTAATAGTTAAAACAAAATTAGGCTAGCTACAGGCACCTTTACAATATAAAAAATCACTCACCTTCGGTAAAATATGTTCTATAAATAGAAAAGAGTCCAATTTTCTCCTTTTTTAAGCTCTTGTTAAAAGGTTCTTGTTGTTTATAAGAACCTCATTTCCTAGGATGTCGGCCACTTGGAACTTGAAGTGGTTTAATGATACTCCGGTGCCGTGCTTGTCGGCGTATTGAATTCCTATAAACATACTAAAAATAAACAATAATATCGCACTAAACTTCCTAACTACTTACCTTCAAAAGACATACAAAATCATACAATAAAAGAATGTTGCAAACACAAGTTACAAAAATAACACAAAATGGCGTGAACCGCTAACCCTGGACAATGACATGACAGCTGACATTTCTAAACAGTGTTGACATAAAATTTCATTTAAAAATGAAAATTCCCAAAAAATCCCTAGATTTAAAATGAGAATCATAAATTTATTATAAACACTAAAAATACTTTTATTAATAAATTGAATATAAAACAATAAAGGTGTAGAATCGAAGTGTACACGTGCGCAGTTTAACGCCTCATTTCAGAACGTGACAAACTAGTCTCTAAATAACGTCATAGTACGTCTTATTTTGGTGTCACAATGACCGCTAAATAAACAATGTTGTATAAATTACCTTCTATTTATTTAATAATGAATAACAAAAACTCGAAGTGCATTAATGATATAAATAGGTTTATTTTGTTCGCAACAACTATATTTACGTATCAAATTGGTCCAAAAATTACGTCATTATTACGTTACTTTTGCGTAAAAAAATCACATCGACGTATTTGACCCAAATTCAACCTGATTATGACGTGAAACGACGTCCGGTGCTAGCTGGGTCATACCGCATTTGCGCCGACACTCGGCATTGTTAACGGTGCCACCTATTTGCCGAGTATGGGTCAGACTAGGTAACAACGCACGGGCCGCGAGCCGCCCGGTAGCAAAATCGCCTCTTTTTGCCGCTATTTAGCCGACGTTCGGTGGGGCGGACATGCCCTACTAGTCAGCCGCGGCGGCTGCCATATTCGGCCCGAACGTGGTATTTCGGTTTTACGCTTTCGGGCAGTTATCGCGCCGGAAGTTTGTGTTTATTGGGCGCTTGGGTCCAGTCATTGGAGCTCCCCTCAAATCAGGCTTTCCTTTCGATCCCAACTGCCGCTTGACCTGCTATTAATTTTTTAGAGGTTTTCTTATAGCATTAGGCAAATGCAGGATTAGTAACATCCTTTCGGATACCTACCACCATTCCTTTCGCGCCTTCCGACCTTAAATTCCTGGTTCCTCTAGTGCTACCTATTTTAAGACCCCTACTTTTGATAGTAAAACCAGAGGATTTGAAGAAAATTCTGTTTAGGGTGTAGCGTGTAGCGTGTACCGTGCTCAGCAGCGGCCGATGCCAAACAACTGAATAAAAGCTAGTTTTTAACTTCATAAGTATAGAAAATAGCTTTGTGATACTTACATCTCCAGTCATAGGAATGATAAATTCTGCTCCCACAGATATATACATATCTTTGACGGGAATTGTAAAACCAGTTGGAGCACCCTTGATTGATGGATCTGCAGTTAAAGACAATGGAGTCTTTGCCATACATATTGGAAGGTCACCGAATCCCTAAAAAATAAGAAAATAAAGCAGGTGAATTTGGCTATTTCTTTTAAGTCAGTTTCGGAGGCAACCTACCAATTTGAATCATTAAATAAAAAAAATAGTAAAGATATTTAAACACAAGTTACAGTTCGTTTAAAAGTGGTTTAAATCATATGAAGTATAAACATTTAAAAAAAAAATCAAATTTTCAAATTGATAAACCATATAAACATATAAACCATACCATAATTAAAATGTATAAGCTTTAGAATGTAATCATCTGCTTGAATTACATAATAAACTTTTTTAAATTAATGTTTTCCCCTATTTACCTGTTCTTCGTATTCTCTTATTTTTTTTTCAGCTAACTCGGTGTAGGAAACATTTCCTGCGCCGTACATTTCTTTACTTATAATTTCAATTTTCTCCTTTATTGGCCGTTTTAATTCATACAAAAACTTGAAATTACTAGGCGATTCGGTAGCGGCAACAACAGCCTTAGCTAATTCGATTGCTCCGGTACCTCCTAGAGACCAATGTTTTGAAACTACAGCATCAAAAGCTCCAGAATTCTTGCAGGTCTGTCTTACGAGTTCTACTTCGGCATCAGTATCGGTTCTAAAAAAATATTTTATTCGAAATGCGATTTTTAAACGGGTTTGTCGCCAGCTCTGTTACCAACTGCTGGTCTGAGTCAAAAAATTGAATGTATAGGCGAAGATAATAGATATTAGGATTACAGAACCATACTTTTTCATTGAAACCTTATCAGGTCTTTAGAATGTTTTTGCTGCCTGAACTGAATCGGATTTTTAGACTCGAGTCTAGCTAATTGATCGTTATACTTACTCACGATGATTAATGGCTACAACAACAGGAATACCGAATTTAACAGCATTACTAATATGTTTAAGTATATTTGGAAGTCCTTTTCGCACTAATTCTATGTTTTCTTCTGTATATTCATGTGGTATTGGTGCACCTGGTGTTACTGGTGGCCCGCCACCATGCATTTTTAGTGCTCTTATAGTAGTTACTAGGGTTACAGCACTTGGCACATCTCCTGAAGCTCTACATTTAATATTAAAGAATTTCTCCATACCTGAAAAAAAAGCCGTAATAAAAGTTAGTGAAGTTACTTATTCATAAGAAAATGTAGACAAAACTTCTTGAAATAGTCCTAGTCTTTTTATTACAATATGAATACAAAACGGAATGAACCCAAAACCTCAAATCGAAATTTTTTATCAAATGTATTTACCAATATCAGATGAAAAACCTGCTTCAGTTATCAGGAACCCTTCTTCACCAACTAATTTCAAACCAATTTTATCAGCAATAATTGAGTTGGATCCGTGGGCAATGTTTGCGAAAGGTCCAGCATGCAGAAAGACCGGAGACCCTTCTAATGTTTGTAGCAATGTTGGTTCTATCGTGTCCTTAAGGAGTACCATTAAGGCCCCTGTAATTCCAATATCGTCAGCTGTTACTGGGTTGTTGGATGTATCGAAAGCTACTACCATCTTTGCTAATCTTTCTTTAAAATCGCCTAAATTTTTAGCTAAGGCTAGAATAGCCATTATTTCACTGGCGACACTTATTTGAAAACCTTCTTTTCTGGATAACCCTTTTTCTGTTGGCGATTCGCCAATAGTTATTTCACGTAAATATCTGTCGTTGATATCCATCACTGAAAGTAAACATAAGTTTTAAGAAAGTTTAGTCGTTTAAGGAAGGTAAAAAGATGTCATAAGATAAAAAAAGGTTCAAACTTGAGCCAGCAGAAAAGGCAGGTTAGTCACCGCCACGGAATAGCGCAAGATAATATAGCGCGGGACGGAATAGCGTAAAATAGACAGCGGCAGAATAAAACAGCGCATTCACAAAAAACGCTCAGATAAAATAACGGCGTAAAAAATGGCGTTAGGACGTAATACCGTGAGAGTAAAACAGGGAGGGTATAAAAAGCGTTGGGTCAAAATACCTCAGGAAAAATTAGCGCTCCATGCCGCATAGGTTAGGTATATTAGTTAAGTTTTTTAAACTCTCTATAACTTTCTATATTTGACTGTTTTCGAACTTTCTGGAATGAAAATACGCAATTATAAACAGTTGCAGACGCGACAGTCGACTCAGTCAGTGTCTGATTTTAGTGTCATTGCGTCTGTTACTCAAGAGAGTATTCAAACACTAAAACAAAAACATTGGATATTTACACATATAGTAAATATGGAGAAATTTTATTTGGAGGTAATCTTAAAGGACGAAGAAGCAGAAATGTCAAGAAAGACTCTGCGCTAATCCTGCTGCAAAATTAAAAACAAGAAATATGGCCAAGTGTACTTAAACTTCTATTTTTACAAGCATTGAAATAAGTGGGGAAGAAAAATCTCAATATATTATTTGTCTTGCAGATATATCATAAAACGACTCAATAAGTTGAGGAGACATCTAGAAACTCTGCACAAAGAATATGTCGACAAGCTTCGTTATTCTTTGCAAAGGACACAAGTCAAATTTAACCACTCTCACAGAAAGTGGAAAAGCTTTATTGGCATCATACAAAGTGGCATATAAAATTATACATACTGTTGATTATACCAGCTACTATAAATATGACAGAAACAATATTTGATAAAAGCTACAATAAATAATTTAAAAATATTCCTCTGTCAAACGATACCATTTGCCAAAGAATTAACGATAATATCTGAAGATATACACTAAAAACTTGAAACTGAGTTAGTTAAAAAATAATTTGCCATTCAACTTGACGAAGCAGCCGATTTTCTCACTTGATTTTCTATATCATATTCTGTCAGAGAGCTGCAATAGATGAAGACTTCCCAAGTAGCACCATAAAAAGACTTTGGGTTTATTTGAGTTTTAAAATGGTTTTAATGCGGTAAATAAGAAGACACTGGGTTTAAAGTTACCTTGTAGGCGTTTAAAAGCTGTTTATCATTTAATACTGGTTTTAAAGAATCTAATAAGATTCGCTAATGAGGACAATTAATCTTAAAAGTTTGTTTGTCAGGATGTTTTAAAATGGTTTAGTTTCAATTAACTTTAAAACTATTTAGTTTTATGAAGGACTTGCAGGTTGTTTGGTTTTATTATGTTTTAGGTTGTGATGTTATAATTTTTAAGTAGTATTAAAGATATTCTCAAACCTATTATTAAATCTGCTTGATCTTAGGACAATTTGGTCAGTAAATATTGCGTTATATTTTAATTCATTACTTTACCTTATAACGGCTTTCTTAAATGCAATTAGAAAGCTATATTAAAACGGAACGCTTTTAACTAAATCAATTTGGTTATCGTAGAAACAATAAAACTAAACTCATCCCCTCTTCTTACGTGACCCAAATGAACCCCACATTTTGTATCATGTCAAACAGTGATGTACCTATAATTAATTCGAAAAACTGAAAACACTAATGATACACAAAACCCAAATGATTAATACGACACGGAGATTTTAAGATTAGGTTTATATTAAAACCGAGCGACATTTATCACAGCCGCATTAAAACTAAACCGTTTAGACCACAGCGAATCTTACTTTTGTCTAGGGTATGTGCTCTTGGAATAGTATAAAACTATTAAATAAAAAAAAACCCTTTGATCTTAACGTTTCCTTGTCCATTAACTAAACGGTTTTATTTAATTTCCGGCCATTTTACTTTCTCCAGACGTTAGAAACCATGATAGATAAAAATATTTAGGCTTACATAAAAACAAGTTAACGTATAATTTAGATTTCTTTTACTACAGAAATATCTAAAATAATAGATAAAATTATTTTTGTTTCAAATTTATGATTTTTCAATTTTTTTTATTTTTTTTTTATTATAAAACTTCAGAAATTTTAAAGCCCTCAAGTTTTTAAGACTTTTTCGTTAACATTTATCGATAAAGTCGGGTGGGCAGTATATATTTCTACCCTGACATTCCGAAATCACTACCTTACTTTTTATTATTTTATATTTCTACGAATATAGGTACATATAAATAATCTTTTTAGTTAGAGCGTTACCATATTATCACCTTCAAATATAAATTGCTTTTATTTGCTGAAAGAATGAACTATTTTCATGTGTCAACTGTAAGATAAATTATCTTTAAAAGTATACATGTAACCAACATTTTTAAATCCACTTCAAAACCGTGTGTTTAAAATGTATTTAAACTGGTTTTAAAAGGGTCCTCACAGCAGCTTTAAGGTAATATAGTTTTATGGTGTTTTTTTTTTTGTTTTATTGACCTCTTTCAGAGTGGGCCCTTTTATGCTGAACGCCTATTTATTACAACCTTAAGGCTACTTTTAAAACTAATTGTAGTTATATTCTACAGTTTTAAAGTATCCTTGAAGTATTGAATAAAACCGTTAGGTGCTACTTAGGTTGCTGTTTTGTAATTCTATATAACAGGAAGAGCAACTACTATAGATTATTTAGAATTACAAATGATGTCTATTCTCAAGGTAAACTTGTAGTGGAAAGATTCTCTTGCAGTTTCCACAGATGAAGCTGATTGGCCGGTAGATAATAGTTTACAGGTTGAAAAATTTAGGTCGTACCCAGACTAAATGATTTAAAGGGAAACTTTTGCAAATCTTGGGCTAAATCATATTTTGCTATTTATTGATGTCATTATTTATATAAAAAACAGACTTCAAATATCCAAGGATTGTGAAGACACGGGAACTAAACATATATCATTGTTCTTCTGTTCTTCATCCAGATTGTTGTCACGCAGTAGTGTTCAAGGGCGTATATGAAATGAGAAACGAAATAGTGACATTCTAGAGCGAGGAGGGTCACAAACATGCCGACGAATTCTACAAGTTTTTTCTAATGAATTTATCTTACTTTTAATAGACATATTTATTCGAACAATTTAATTCCTTTAATCGTCAACTTCAAGGAATAAAACTATATTTGATTAATATTTTTTGTAAGAAAATATAGGTATAGAATAACAAATTAAAAGACAATTTATTTGATATGTTTCCCACAATGTGTGAATTTATCCAGACTTAGAAGAGAATTATAAAAAAGTATTTCATTTAGGAAATTTAAGCACTACTTTCAGCAAATATTTTTTCGCAGAAGAAGGCATTAAACTGGGTGTTTTTTACTTTCTTTTTGTAGAAAAAACTGATTGGTTGGAATTGGATAATAAATTAATTTTGAAAGGACATATCTACCGAACTATCGCTGCAAGAAGATCTTTCAAGTGGCGCAGAAAAATGAAATTTTGCTAATAAAAGCGTTTCGGATACTGCTACCATTTCCTACGTCTTACCTTTGTGAAACTGGTTTTTCCGCTCTAACTGCTTAAAAGTCGAAATATAAAAACAAACTTCAAATTGAAAATAAAATCAAAATGTCTATTTCGAATATTAAACCAAACGTGTACTTTAAAGCATGCGCATATTAGTCATTCCATGTAGATATGTCTTAAAAAAGTTTGATTTATATTTTAGTTTTAAAGCTTACGTTGTACTTATATGATCCCATATTTTTCGAAAAAAAATTTAATATTCTGATATTTTGTTCATTTATTCATTCGACGATGCCACACTTGTCTACCTTCGGCACGCCCCACAGTTTGAGAAACGCTGTAAATCTAATTAATCTGTAAATAGTACCTCTACTCCAAACGATATTTTTGCTATCGATGTTTAATCTTGCAAACTTAGTAATTTCCTCATTGGTAAGAGTATCTGGATCAGTCTTGTTGATGCCAACTTTCTTCAATCTCCTGAGTTGAATGTTGGAGAATTTTCGGACACCTTTGATTTTGGGGACAAGACGGCTGTAGAGCGCTTGATCTTTTTGGGTAGCTTCATGGAAAATTCTAGCATCTAACTGGGCCGCTAATAAGTTATTTGCAGCTGTAATAGCATGGATATCTCCTGTTAAATGAAGATTAACATCTTCCATTGGGATAACTTGCGAATATCCCCCGCCAGCAGCACCACCTGTAAATTTTCATATTATGCAAAATTTTATATTTTGTGGTCCTTCTACGCTTTTGTAAAAACCTCTTTTACCAACACGCGGTTTTTTTCTTACCTTTAATACCAAATGTTGGACCTTGGGAAGGTTGTCTCATTGTTGCAAAAACATTCTTTTTGAGATGAGTTGATAATGCTTGAACTAATCCTAATAAAGTAGTACTTTTTCCTTCTCCTAATGGAGTGGGAGTCATTCTACGAGTATAACATGAAAAAAATGGATAAATATTTTTATTTTTTATAAAGAACGAGGTCCATAGTATTAAGATCGTCTTAAAAGTAACCAGGTAAATAATAACATTTTGTTAATTCAAAGGAATAAAGAAACTAAATCAGTGCCACATCTACATTTTTGTTAAAGCGCCTTTATTAGGTAAAATTGATTGATTTTTAATGTTGCAGCTGTTGCAGATAAGGTAGCTCCATAAAAATGTAGTAAGATAATTATTATTAATACACACAAGAGTGAAAGGACCAGAAAAATGTGGTTGGCAGAGGCCACCAAACCAAAAGTAGAATCAGTGATCTGTTGGTTGTTAGTTTTACCACCTTAAATGTATTTCATCCTTTGTAATGGATCCATGGTAAAGAAGAGAAAATGGAGTCATAAGGTGCTAAATATCATAAAATGATGCTTGTTATAAACAGCGACGTAGTTACTGATATGGAATAAAATATCATTCCTCGAATAACACTTTAAGATAACTCTAGTGGAAGTTTTTTAAACAAATAGTTTGAGATTTACCATATCATTAATAAATAGCAAAAAAAAATAATTTAGGCCTATACTAGGACCCTACTCACCCTGCAACAACTATGTATTTCCCATTCTTTTGGTCTTTTAATCTATTTAACACAGATAAAGAAATTTTAGCTTTTTTGTTTCCATATTGAGAAAATTCGGAAGGGGACAATCCTATTTCTTCAGCAAGTACTGCGATGTTTTTGGGTGTTTGAGCTCTAGCTATGACAATGTCACTAAAAATAAAAGTGTTTCAATAAATACCTAAAAAACTATTGAATAATGTTCATTTACAATAAATAAACTTAAAGATTTATTTGACACAGTCAAATAGAAAGTGGCTTTCACCAGTTCAGAAACGTTCTAAATGTTTAAAATTAATAAGAAAGTACCTATTTGTGCTGTTTGAACACAACGTCGTAGACAAAGTGCTCAATAGTTTGAAGACACTTAATCTATTCGAGTTGTAGGTACATATACCCTATATTTTAAAATAATTATTTTAAAAATAACACAAAGAATTGAATTTATGACTTTTACTAAATTTTAAAATTACTATGTTAAAATATTGCTAAGTAAATTAAATAGCTATGTACCGTGATTAGAATATTTTAAATGCAATTTTTCAAACTGGTTTGAATTTATGCTATTAAAACAAGTATACATTTTTTTTTTGTTCAAATTTACAGTATGGTTGCAGTACCTGTTATAACTTACTCATCAGTCATATAATGGCACCAGACTAAAAGCATAACAGATTGGTATATATACTGGGATAACAGCTAACAGAAAATTAGACAAGGTACAATAAAGACTAGCCTGTCAATAATAACAGGGGCATTTAGAACGACGCTCACAGCAGCTCTTCCTTCATTACACCTTGTGGTGGAGAAGGAGGCTGTGGCTGCGGCATACAGGCTGTTTACTAATGGATTTGGATGGGAACTTTCGAAAAAAGGACACCACCCAAAAATCTGGTATTAAGAATGCCATCCGATAGAACGACATTTATTCACGACTTCAGGAAACCTTTCGATATTCAAATACCAGAAAGGGCAAAAGCCGGGAAAATAGGGAAAAACAAAACAAATCAATCTAGTATATAGACGGTTCGAAAATGAAAAACAGCACAGGAGCTGGGATCTACCATGTGAACTCAGCGAGGACCATTAGTCTGAACCTGGGGTCACTGACAACAGTTTTCCAGGCTGAAGTAACAGCAATAAATGCCTGCTCCAAAGTTATGCTAAATGACTCTTTTAGAGATAAGATGGTCTTCATCATGACAGTCAGGCAGCCCTTAAAGCACTGAAAAGAGTAGAAGTACAATCTAAATTAATACTTGATTGCCAACAGTCCCTCCAGGACCTGGCAGAACCTAACAAGGTCACCCTTGAATGGGTGCCAAGACATGAGAGAGTGTTTGGAAACGAGAAAGCAGACCTACTAGTAAGGAAGCGGAAAAAATTGGACCAGAACCCACATGTTATATGAGTGTTAAAGGAACAAATAAATAGAGAACACCATAGGCTTTGGTTGGAACTTCCTGGACTTAGACAGTCCAAAAGATTCATAGAGGGGATATCCAAGAGCAGACAAAGTCAATTGCTAAACCTTAGCAGAAGCGAACTCAAGGCCGTAATCAAACTCCTTACGGGACACTGCGGCCTTAGAAGACACACAAATCTGATGACTTTCTATGTAGAATATGTAAAGAGGAGGACTAAACTCCTATTCACATACTATTGAACTGTCGGAACCTTGAATGGGAAAGGGAATGGTACTTCGGGGGTACAATATCCGGAACCTGAAGAAATCGCGAAAGCGCCCATCAGACATATTCTTGAATTCATCAAGAAAATCAATTTGATGGGGTAGAAACTGTGAGGGGTACAATAAGCCTAGAGCTTCAGTACGAGTGAGCTTTGAACCATGCCCTAATTCAGATAGATATATAGATACAGGGTGTATCATAAAGACCTAAAAAAATTAGAAATTAATAGTTTTCTTCATCCAGTATAGTGTTGATGGCGCCCTCTTTGTTTAATCTCAAAATTAATAACATACTTATAATTTACTAGCTCAAAACTATAACCGCACCAAATTTCAAGTCAATATTTTAAATCATAACGAAAAAATTAAAACAAAAAAAAAACGAAAACTAAATTTTAAGTCAGAAGTAGATAACATTTGACCCAAGTTATTAAGCAAAATATTAATATTTGGGGCCCTTAAAAGTATGGTTAAAATATTTACCATTCCTTATGAAACACCCTGTAAATTATTAGGTGATAAGAGCGCGAAGAACCTCAGGGCCGCCAAGAGGGGGGGGCAGCCGCGACTAATTCCCGGGGCCCGGGCTCAAATGGGGGCCCGGCAGCGGTATAAGGGGGGGCCCGGCAACTGTGGCGAGGATTTTTTTTACTTTCAGAAGAAATTTTTGCTTGAAGACCTTTTTTTTTATAAAATTGTCGCGGGACCCGATCTGGAGAATTGTCCTGGGGCCCGACCTGGCTCTCGGCGGCCCTAAAGAACCTCAGCCAGTGAATTTAAAAAAATGGCTACCATTTATATTTTTATGTATACAATGAGTTTTTTATAATTATTTTTTATATAAAATTTAATTATTTTATAATACAAATTTGTATATATGGGTTTTATTTACTGAACCGTAGCATTGCAGACTTCTGTATTATAAAAAATTACAATATGCCTTAAATATTCAAGAAACCAAAAATATATTCATGTATAGTATATTCAGTAAATCGTGATAAAAATATATCATGGACATATGGTGACCTTAAATATTCCCACCACCTCCTATAATGCCATGGCAGACTAAGTTTTGTTCGGCCTACTGTAAACTTTTGACTTTAACTATATTTTTTTTTAATTATTAAACAACATTACTATTTATTGAAGCATATTAAATTGTCTTTCAAACAGCATATTTTTTTTCGATCTGGTAAATAATAATAAAAAAAATAGTTAAAGTCAAAAGTTTACAGTGGGCCGATTTCTATGCACGCAAGTGTAGCAATATTTTAGTGCTGTCTGAGATAGTACTTATTCACCATTTTCGTTAATAGAAATACTTGAATAGGAATTAGCATCAGTTTTAAAGTAAATGCTAGTATTTTGTAAATAAATATTAACCTACCTTGGAACTGGCGTCTGTAATTTCAGTGGAAGAATACTTAAATTCCAAGATTTGCTTAGTATCTTTTGTGCTGCTCTCTGGGCACTTTCCACAGTATTCTTCATAAGCATAGCTACTGTCATTGGTCCAACACCACCTGGTACAGGAGTAATGTAGGAAGCAACTTTGCTAGCCTCTTCATAAGCTACATCACCAACAAGTCGCTGGCCAGTTTTCTTTGTCGAATCTGCACAAGATTGGTAATTTAGCGGTTACTGTTGGTTCTTATCTCGAGTTTTTACGTAATGTAATTTTAAACGAAACGTGTTATGATAAGGTAAGTAATTCAATGAAACTATTTGGAATTTATTCACAAGAATTATAATAATAACTCCATTAGTTTTTATTAATACTAATTTTTAAGATAAGACATTTTTAGGCAAATGATATCTTTAAATTATTCATTTAAAATAAAATTTAAAAGAGTCCCAGCAAAAATATTTATAAATGAACATTGTTTGAACAAATAATGAAGTTTCATTAAATTTTAATTAAAAAAATACCGTTGCAAATATGTAATAAGATAGCAATTATAGTATGTAATATAGCATATTACAAGCAGAATCCTTTTAAATAGGTTTTAGAGCATGCACTTTATAGAATATATACACAGGTATAGTGTTTCATTTTTGTCTAAAATAAAATAGATCGACTAAAGCGCAATAGTGCCGAGGTCAGAACCCAGATGGAATGCAAATATGAAGTTATATACAAATAAAAACATGGCACAGCAATCCCAGTAAAATCCCAGAGTATTAACAAACTAAATAGTAGTCAAAATATGTGCCACTGTTTTAGTTATCCTAATATTGTGGGTAACTGGGACAGTAAACAGCGAAAAATAAAAAAAAATACAAATCTGGCTACACATACAATTAACTAAACCTTCAAAGATATATTAGCATTTTACAAATCAAAGATCATTAAACTGTTCGCATTTAAAATGATTTTCCGAAAATGTTGTAAAATTGTGTCCCAGCTGACCTTACATTTTTCATTTACTACTAATAAGCCTGCAGGACTTTGACGAGCTGAGAATCTGGCTGTCCCTAAATACCTATCAGCGACTTATCATCCAGCAGGCTTTTTGACAATTTAAGAGACAGGTGCTATATACCCCTGGAGGCTGGAGAATAAGCCAAGTTAGGCTTAGTGAGTCCTAGGTTCTCTGGAAAATATTCAACTCCATGAAAATCAGTCAGAATACCTCCTCTGAACAGAAAACACAAAATTGTTATCCAAAGATTAAGGATAAGATATACGATTTACACACGTTTATCTAATGTCTCTTGGTGATTAGCCTCCACAATGTCCACTGTAATGAAACTATACAACATTTTTTCCTAGAACTCAATCATTATGCAGATATTCAAAGAAGACTCATTAAAAGAAATATTAAACAGTCAATTTACTATAGTAATAAAATTTTTACAAGAGGAGGTTCAGTTGTAGGTACCATCGAGTCGGTGGCTTATATTCATTTATAGGCAAGTTTGTGGTCAGAATCCTACACCAGACATGTGGATTTTTAAAAAAATTGCATGGTTGGTTATAGGATTTAATGTGTGCCGTATTAATAGAAATTCAATTTCTGTTAATATGACATGCAGATTATAAAATCGCCATGCGTTACCGCCTCGATGATGGTGGGTGAGGTTTTGCGGGTTTTCCTCACCTGTAAGTCAAATGGCACCATCAATCATAAGTTGCCCCGGAGCGCCACAACAAATAATAATAATAATAATAACCGTCTCTTCCCCTACACAAATCGTTCAGTCAACTTCAGGGGTTGAATTTCACCCGTAAGGGGGTGAATAGGGAGAGTATTATTAATATTATTGTTATCGTCTAATTTAAAGTTTAATACAATGTTGATATTTTATGATGTAGCATCTACAGAATGTGTTTCTAAAGTAGGCCTTGGAAAAATTAATTTATGTCGGAAAGGAACAAATCTTTTTACTTTCCTATCTGTATACAGATAAGTATAGGAATCATGATTTTTTTCGACCTCCAGGTTTCGACGGATTTTTACATTTTGGAGTCCGTATTCGAGAAATTTGACAAAATATGCAAAATTCTGATTTTTAAGAAAATTGTTAAACTAAAAGTTGTTGCGATATCGATCTCTATAATTTTAAATTTTACATGATTTTTATAAAATGGATCGTAATGGAAAAATTGGAGGAAAAGTATTAAATTTAAATTTTTTAATATTTTCGTTTTCAATGAATATCTATAGAAAAATGTTTCGAGTTAGATGTATGTGGAAAATGTATATATTTAGTTTATCGTCTAAACAAAATAACCGGAAAAAGCCTATAATAACTAGATAGGAAAGTCATGTGTTGGACACATTAGATTTTTAAGAGTCAGTTTGGATTTATTTCCGAGCAGTGCGGAATTATGCTCATGGCCTACTTTATAAACATTTTTTGTGAATCACTCTTTATACTCTTTCCAAAATCAATCCAACATAGCGTTTGTACCGGAGGCGCGTAATAATTTACGTTATAAGCGCTGAGAATGCTATATCCTCACATTGCAAATAAGCGCGAAAAATATTGTATACTCCCCTTTTAAAACACAGGAGCCGCTAGACAACGTGGACTTGATTAACGTGTGTCACAAGCCCATCATCTTCTTTGTCTACCAATGAAAACATCGCAATCGGGAAATTGGAGGCGTGTTCGAAATAAGTTTTTATAATTTATGGCTGGCGGTAAAGACCGGTCTTCGGACTCTTCGGTTATTATGTCGTTATTCAGTAGCGTGCTGGCCTGATACCTTTCTCAAACGTTTGTTTTAGGTATATATAAACTTTTCTTGTTTTTATTTTAAGGTGTTTCTGTTAAATTTTGATTTGTGTTGTACGTGATGGCTTTCTGGAGACCATTTGAGGTAAATGTAGATGCTAATGAATTGCAGGTTAATGTCGATATTCACATGATGATATTCACATTAATAATGAAATTGCAATAAATATTGAAATTCAGAAAAATGATGAAGTACAATTAAATGCAGTACAAATTAATGATGAAATACGTATTAATAATGCAATTCAAAATAATGACAATCAAGGTGAAACACAATCTTGAGAATTCAAAAACCAAGACTTACATATTCAAGTTCAACAGGTCATTTTAAATGTTTGTTTGTCTTAAATCAGAAAATCCAAATATTTCACAAACAGATGCAGTTAAAAGAATATGTAAGTTAACAAAAATTCCCTATTACACAATTTATTTCGTTATTGAACACAGTCAAAAAAGAAAACGTATCGTCAGCCGTCGGATAGATGATGCATCTAAAGATGTGATTCGACGAACGGTTTACAACACGTTTAAAGAAAACCAAGTCCCAACCTAAGAGATACTTTTTAGAAAATTACAAGATTTTGAAGATTTCAAATATAAATCATTAGAATCACTTCGACAAATTTTAATAACTTGTGGTTTTAGATATAAAAAGTTAAATAGCCGAATGTGCATTATGGAGTCGCGTCGAATTGTGGAGTTACGTCAAATTTATTTAAGGGAATTTTTTAAATTTAGAAATAGAAATATAGTTTATTTAGATGAAATATGGCGACACTCATGATCTCGTTCAACGTGGTTGGGCAACGGTTCACAAAATTGTGTTTTAAATGCACCATGCTCGAGGGGGAAACGAGTATAACGAGTCATAATTTTACATGCCGGAAATGAAAATGGCTTTGTACCAAACGCTTTGCTACTTTCAGCAAAAAATATCAATAAAGCTCTGCTGGATTATCATGAAGATATGAATGCAGCAGTTTTTGAGAACTGGTTTGCTGAACAACTTTTACCAAATATTTCACCAAATTCGGTCATTGTAATTGACAAATTCATAAGAAGCCAAATAGTGGCTCTAAGAAATCAATTATAATACAATATTTAAAAGATAATAACATTGATATTCCTGCTTTCGTAAAAACAAAACCACAATTGTTAGAAATTGTTAAAAGTAAGAATATTCCAATACACTATTATATTGATAATTTTGCAAAATATGGTGGTCATACTGTATTACATTGTATACTTAATCCAATTGAGTTATGTTCGTCTTCAGTTAAACAAAAACTGAGACGTAATAATTTTGCACCTACCTTAACAAATGTGGTTTTGAAAAATATTATTGGCGTTTTTAAAGATCCGTCTTTGACTGACGTTTGGAAAAACAGCGTTAATCACGTCATTAAAAAGGAAAAAGAATATTATGTTTTACCTTCTATAGCTCCAGTAGTTATAAATCCAAACCTCGATTCCTCGACAGATGGTTCTGATTTAGATTCGGATTAACTTTCTTATTTTTCATTATTGGTAATCCGAGCGTCATCACATTAATACATTAATAGTTTTGTTTTATTTGTAAAGAATTTATTTTCCTTTATGGTTTTTGCTTTGAAATTTCGTTTTCCAGAAAAAAAACGAATGGGGTACAAAAAGGGCTCAGTTCACGTCTGGTACCCTGTTTAAACCAAACGCCCTTGCAGGCAGGAACATTTTACTCGGCAATTTACGTTTTATAATTTAATATAATAATAATAATAATAATAATAATAATAATATTAATAATAATAATAATAATAATAATAATAATAATAATAATAATAATAATAATAATAATAATAATAATAATAATAATAATAATAATAATAATAATAATAATAATAATAATAATAATAATAATAATAATAATAATAATAATAATAATAATAATAATAATAATAATAATAATAATAATAATAATAATAATAATAATAATAATAATAATAATAATAATAATAATAATAATAATAATAATAATAATAATAATAATAATAATAATAATAATAATAATAATAATAATAATAATAATAATAATAATAATAATAATAATAATAATAATAATAATAATAATAATAATAATAATAATAATAATAATAATAATAATAATAATAATAATAATAATAATAATAATAATAATAATAATAATAATAATAATAATAATAATAATAATAATAATAATAATAATAATAATAATAATAATAATAATAATAATAATAATAATAAATAATAATAATAATAATAATAATAATAATAATAATAATAATAATAATAATAATAATAATAATAATAATAATAATAATAATAATAATAATAATAATAATAATAATAATAATAATAATATATTTTTTTTAAGTTTCATGTAGAACTATAATTTAGTGCATCTGTCTAAATAACGGCATTTAATGCCTTCCAATTATTGATAATAGAAGAATTATACTTAATTAATTATTTAATTTATTTAATTTAACAAAAAACGTACGCCCATGTGCGCGGACCCTTTGAAGTCGGCGCTAGTCAGTTATAATGCCGTGTTGGATTGTGTCTAGAAAGACTATACCACTGTACTGTTTTGAGTCAATAGCTCGGTCAATGGTCATTAAGCTGCCGAAACACGTTATATTAAAAAAAAATAAAAATTATTAAATGAAATTGATCGCTCTCTATAAATATTGGAGTTACCTGAATCCATTTACACAAATATAATTAACACAAATTATCTTAAATATATTAAATATAGCTGCACTTGTGGAAAATTAATAACAAATTATAATTAAAAGCCAATTGTAAAGCTTGCAATACAGGAAAATTTCTCACTTATAGGAATAATATCATCTGCGAAAGTTATATAGGTAAAGTATTTTATCACTGTTGAATAGTCACAACTGAATAATTTAATTGAGTCATTTATCTATATTACAGAATTATTAAATAAATTTGATCAAGAAGCACTAAAAATTTAAATTATCCAAACCTTTTGAAACATGTATGATCTGTAACGCACTTCAAATAAAGCTTCAAAAATATTTTTCTATTTTATATAAATTCTTAATAAGAAATAAAAATCATCTTCGTTAACCACGCACCAAAGCATATTGAAAAATAAAGATATTATTATCTGAACAATAAAAAATAGTATCGCTATTACAATGTTAAAAATGAACTAATTGACATGAATAAATCTAAGTCGTGTAGGTCAATATTAAAAAATACTTTATAACAGATAAAAATGTTTAATTTCTATAGAAGTTGTAGATGTGTTAACTACTCTTAGTTATGGAACAACCAAAGTCGCAAATGAAACTCATATAGGGTGATTCATTAGGAAAAAGACACACGTTAACTATGGATGGAGGCCACCGAGGTGCTTTCAAATAATCCTTTTGTAGTATTTTGTACTTTATAACCGAAATACAGGGTGTTTGATCCATTTTGCATATTTTTCTTGACCCATAATTCACCATGTTTTTGACCTTTAGCACAAATATTATTCTCTATAATTTACGAATCTTCTAAGGCACAAACAAGGAAAGAAATCTTTACCACAAATGAATAAATTCGTCCATCTTTAAAACAAAACAATGTACGTCTGATAAATGGAGAGAGGTAAAAGTAGTCTTTATACCCAAACCTAGAAGGATGGATTACACTGGCCAAAACCGTAGACTAATTACCCTCGTTTTCCATGAATATATTGAAAAGGGTATGCGAAAGATACTAAGGTATGAGGTGATTACAACAATACCACTACACTCAAATCAACATGCATACACCCCAAGGTAGCTATTCTTGAATTCAAAGGAATGGAAAACCGATTTTTGCTCTTTATCTGCAGCGTACAAAATTTTATTCCTGTCTCATTCCTCCTTCAAAATTTCTACTCTCTGAGATTCAAAAATATACACCCAGACAGACCTACTAATTCAGCCCTTCATCTAGTTGCTGGCCGGAGAGATCCTTGGACAATAAAGAGTCCGCCTTGGGTGATTTCATATACATAGAAGGTGCTTTTGATAAGACGACCTTTCCCAAGTTAATACACTCGCTAACCAATGTTCTACAGTTGGTTAGTGGATTGATACATAACATATTCTCAAAGCGAGCAGTAAACATAAGTGTAGAGTATGTAAATCTAAGAGGCTTGGTTGCAAAGGATGTCCACAGGGAGGGGTGATATCACCTCTATTGTGGAAAATGGTTCTCGACATCCTCATCAGCAGCCTCAATAATGACAGTCACTACACAAGAGCATATGCAGATGCCCTGGTCATTCGCTAAACAGGGGATTTTGAGAATATACTCTCCGAAAGAATGCACGTAGCTCTCAAAATTATAGAACAGTTGTGCAAGGGCCATTCACTGTCTAGCAATCTCAAGAAGGCAGAAATGGCTCTTTTCACAAGGAAAAAAAAAAGAAAATGGAATTAAAACCTCCAGAGCTTCTAAATACAAAACTAAACTTTGCAACAGAAGTGAAGTTCCTGGGTCTCACCTTCGACAGCAAGTTGAAATGGAACTCAAACCTAAAAAACAGAGTAAAAAAATAAACATTGCTTATGAACAATGCCGTTGAGCCATGGGGCGCGCTCCTGAGGTTTTTTCCCCAGAGTCGGCGCCGTCGCATGAACTTACACGGCCATCATTAGATCTATGTTAACTAAAGGGGGGCAGTAATCTGGGTACCAAAAATCCAATAATTGACAGCTATTTGCAAAACATGAAAACCACACCGACCAGAGTCATAGAAGTCATTCTTAGTCTCACTTCCCTTGATATTTACATTAAGGAGGTTGCTCTGATGACAATTACACGCCTCCGCACGCTTGGAATAGAATCTGATGTAGGATCTGATGAGGTGAGACGTCGCTTTCGACAGGAGCCGCTCGATTCGCTTTTACTGTTTCAAGCAAACATGGACTCCTTCTCACTGCGATATAACTTCCATAAGCCAAATAAAGTTATAACAGAACAAATAAAAGAGCCGGAAGTGGCAGGTACGATATATATATATCTAAATCGATGGTTCTAAAACAAAACAAGGTTCAGGATGTGGAATATACTCCAGATTTTTAAACCTAAATATAAAATGGTCTTGCTGATTCACTAGCCAAGAAGGCAAATAACCAAATACTTTTTGGACCTGGTCCTTTTACTACATTGATAACATCGGTAGTGACAAACCTAATTAAAGAACATTCCCTTGTGAAATTCAAGCAAAAATGGGATGAAACCAGAGGCTGCAGACTTGCCAGAGAGCTTTTAAGTTATCTTCACAACAATACAGCAAACAAAAATTCTTGACTATGACTAAACAGAATCTACTCCTGATCACAAACATTCTGACTGGTCATTGCCAAGTACGGAAAAATCTCCATATCATGGGGCTGTCAGAATTCGCACTCTGCAGGTGGTGCTACCAAGAAGATGTCCTCAACGATAGCCAGACACTCTTATTTATTAAAAGATTAGTGGTCGGCATGTATCGGCTAATACCGGCCGATATAAGCACCTCTTGGAAACGTTTTCAACTACATTAAATCTGGAAGCTGGATCACGAGCTTGGAGGTGCTGATTATCTCACGAGGATGCATATTGGGCCTAGTGAGGCCTAAGTGACGAGGACCAACCCACACTCCACACGTTACAAATGCAGATACAGGCAAGGGCATATCCAGGGAGGGCAAGGGGGGGCAGCTGTCTCCTTTTCCGAACCCGAAAAAATTAAATTAAGATAAATCTTAATATTCTGAAAATTTGCTGGATACCCTCGAAAAACTATGATTTTGCTGATGCTGAACACCTGAAGAGGAAATTCAATCATCTCTGGTTGGACATATATTCGCCATGGTTAACTTACTCAAGACGGCTCAAAGGTGCTTTTTGTAAATATTGTGTTCTGTTTTCGCCTTCAGCCAGCATGATAAGAGGTGGTTGGAGATCTTTTATCATCAGATCCTTCACTAAATACAAGGACGTGCACAATTATTCCAAATCACATGTATTAACACAGGGATACAGACCTGCAATGGAATTTGCAAAATCGTTAATGGAAGTCGTTCCATTTGACATCCAACTAAACCAATCTTCACACCAATTAATAGAGAAAAACAAAAAAGTGCTGTCCTCAATTGTTTCATGTATCATTTTTTATGGAACACATGATTTAGCTCTAAGAGGCAAAAATTTGAATGAAGGCGTGCTTATTGACTTGTTTCATGCATCAAAGCAAGTGATTCACAATTAGGACACCATTTTCAGCACGGACCTAAAAACGTCTCATACCGATCACCTATCATTCAAAATGAAATAATTGATCTCTGTGGCGCTTCAATAAAGGAACAAATCATTTCAAATGTTAAAGAAGCTTGTGCTTATAGCATTCTCACATTCTGGCTGACGAAACTGTAGATATATCTGGTAAGGAACAGCTTTCTGTTGGATTACGTTTCTTTGATGAAAATACCAAAAAAATTAAAGAAGAATTCTTAGGCTTTGTAGAGCTTGAAGGACTTAATGCAGAAGTATTGCCAAAGCCATTGATGATTTTGTGACAAACTTAGACCTAGATCCTGATAAGTATGTGGGGTTAGGTTTTGATGGATGTTCCACCATGTCTCGAAAAGAGGCGGTTGTGCAAGCGATGTTGAGGCAAAAGTATAAAAAAGCTTTCTACTTCCACTGCTCTTCGCACAAGCCTAACCTTGTCGTGAACGACTTGAATGTTATCCCGGAAATACGAAACAGCGTTGGAACTATCAAGGAGATAATTAAGTCTGTTTTACGACGCAAACTTATTGCAAACATTCCTAAATTGTGTGAAACTAGGTGGTCAGAGAAATTTTTAAAAGCATTCGTGTTTTTAAGGGTTACTTTGTCGATTTAGTCGATGCACTAGAGATATTAGCTGAGGAGGAAAATGGAGCGACAAGAAAAAGTGCATATCAAATGCATGCAGCGGCATGCAAATCTTCGTTTATTGTATCAGTATCATTAATTGCTAAGTATTCCGCCATTTTGGAACCATTAGCAAATATACTTCAAATGAAGACACTTGATATAGTTAAAGCCAACGAGCATATTCAAACTATTGTTGAAATGCTAAGAGATCATCGTAAGAATGCAGAAAACGTAACGGCTGAAATTTTAAAAGAAGCAGGCGATATAGTAAAGTCTTCGAATGTTGATATAACTGTCGCTCGTATTGCTGGCCGACAAAAGCATAGAAACAACCCTCCAGTCGAAAACCCAGGCGACTTTTGGAAAAGATCTCTCATAATTCCTTACTTAGATTCAATCATTGGATCTCTACAAGTAAGATTTTCCACAGACAAATCACCTGCATTTTCATTAACCCATTTTCATCCGGGTAACATGAAACATGTTTCATTGGAAGAATGGAAAAAAAGCACGTCATCTTGTGAAAGTTTCTACAATTTGAAAGGCATTGAAGGAGAAAATTATGGTTCAAAATGTGGAATAAGGTGCAGGAAATACCAGACATCACCGAGATTTTGAAAAAGAGCAAAATGTTATTTCCGACCATTAGAAAGGCTTTTCTGATATTGCTTTCGCAACCTTGTACTTCTAACACTATCGAGCGTTCGTTTAGCTCTCTTCGTAGAATCAAAACATGGCTAAGGAGCACTATTAGTCAAAATAGATTAGCTATGCTTAGAATTCATCGTCAGTGGGTTTTTGCAAATGAAAAACAATTGGCAGAAGATGTAATTAGAAGATTTGCAAGCAATCCACGGAAACTATTATTAAAAAATTACGTTTTCATTTTCAATAAATGGTGAATTCATTTTGGTATTATACAGTATGGTTCAAATGAAAGGAATAAATTCATTATAATGGAAGTAGTTGGTTTTTCAAAAAAATGCTCGGACAGGTCAATTTTGTTTACTTAAAGCGCAATTTTTTAATTAAAATTCAATTTTCCCCCACTTCCCATTTTTGGGCAGTGACGTCATTGACAATTTTTTTAAATAGCAACCCCAATTTTTTTTTCTTGATTTTGATAGATCTTGCAATTTCCTACTCGGAAACATAATATTTGAAATATCTGACATAACAATTTTTTTTTAAATAAAAGTCATTTAAAGATCAGATACATAAATTTTATGTTATTTTGAAACACAATAAATGAATAAATGATAATTATTTGTAATTAAGTGCTTAATCTAAAATAATAATAATAATAATAATAATAATAATAAAAATAATTTAATGACAATTTCACAAATTCATTTTTTTATTATTATTTTTATTATTTTGTTAGATTAGGCATTTAATTACAAATAATTATCTTTTATTCATTTATTGTGTTCTGAAAATAAAATAAAATTTATGTGTCTGATCTTTAAATGTCTTCTATTCAAAAAAAATTGTTATGTAAGATATTTCAAATATTATGTTTCCGAGTAGGAAATTGCAAGATCTATCAAAACAAAGAACAACAAATTGAGGTTACTATTTAAAAAAATTGTCAATGACGTCACTGCTCAAAAATGGGAAGTGGGGGAAAATTGAATTCTATATAAAAAATTGCGCTTTGAGTAAACAAAATTGACCTGTCCGAGCATTTTTTCGAAAAACCAGCTACTTCCATTATAATGAATTTATTCCTTTCATTTGAACCATACTGTATATTATTTTAACACTATCCTTCCCTTAAAATATTGAATTTAGAAAGCGGCCCTCCCTTTTGTTTTGAGCTGGATACAGGTCCATATTTAGGACCAAATATCACAATCTTTTTTCTTTTGAAGTTTTTATATTTTAAATTTATTCAAATAAATATTGATAAAAAAGATGTTTTCATAAGCTTTGTTCCAACACACACACACAAACCGTAATATTACGGTCATCGTCATGCGCAGTAAATAAAAACCGTTCGACTTTGGGCTTTATTGATAGGTTTTTATTTACTGCGCATGACGATGACCGTAATATCCCGTTTGTGTGTGTGTTGGAACAAAGCTCTAGTTAAAGGGTATGGTCTGTGGCTCTAGTCGTCGTCGTCGTCATCCAGTACATTAAGTGTACGGTGAATTCTTCTTGTGCTAAATTCTTTATTATTATTATTACCTATTTAATTGTAATATTCTGTTCCATATTTTGGTAAATTCTGCCTTTGATGGTCTTCTCATTGAATTGTTATGAATCTACCATTTTTGGTATTTTCATGTAATTAACAACTAGAAAAAAAGTTTTAAGGAGACAAATAATTTTTTTGGCGACTTTCATAAAAAATTACACTTTACGGATTTACTAACAGTGTCACTTTTTTGGTCGTATTTACTTTACTGCTACATTTGAGAAACGACACATGTCACATTTTTTTCCATTTTGTGGTTATACCAAAAATACAATATTTAAAGGTAAACACATTTATCCACGCAGTAACATCACTTGCCCGATAATCGCTCAGTGCGAAGTCATGGTAGGGGAAGCAAAAACGATACTAGCGCTAGCTGCGGATAATTCGTGCATTTTAGGGCGATATTTTGTAATTTTGGCACATCAAATACACGTATACATTTCACTTTTTTTTCAAAAAAGTGGGTAAAAACAATACAATAAGCAACCGGAGTTGCTGTGTTGAAAATTGTAAAAATACTAGCAAAAACAGTGTAAATTATAAAAATTTTTAGTAGCAAAGTGGAAATTAAATCAAAGAAATACATCGATATGTGTACAATAAGAAGAAAAATTACCTTTATTTTTATAATAAGAACAGTAATACTGGAAATAGTAGACATCAGAAACTTGAAAGGTTTTAAATAAACTATAACTATCATTTCACAATGTTCTTCAACGTGCCTTTAATCTTAAATGTTCATGCAGCAAGAACTACATTTCTGCCTTTGATTATTGTATGTGGCTTGAATGCAATTTTGTGACTTACTGATAGAAAATTGAAAATATAACTCCTTCTATTTATACATTTTAACTTCACGCTAATTATTTAAAGACTTTTTTATTTTGACAGAATAAGTTAATAATTCTTCAAAGACAACTTATTAAACTTAGACAACTTCTCATACATTTTCCCATAAATACTGTTGCCTGCCTTTATTTTATTATTGATTTTTATTGAATATACTTAATTCTTTTTAGTTTAATCGATAAAAATATATAATAATAATAAATTATTGTTTTACAAACCCATATACTTTTAATAAAACTAACATAGGTATATATACTTTTTAATTACGAATTCTATTAAAAATTGTATTGTCAGTATAGGCAGAAATAGTCCATTAGTACCAAAGTGAATTGGCGCTGCTGTCGCGCACGGAGCGAATACATTCGTAGGACTTTTACATCACTTAATATCTGATTGCGTCTAAACGCAACTAAAAACAACACAAGTCAGTAACATGTGCTCTTTCTAAATGCAGTGTACTGGTGTCAATTATTTAAAACCATGGCATCAACTGCCGAAAGTGATTTTGATAGTGTTCCGACTATTTTAATAAATAAAAAAGAAAAAAGAAAGTTATATAAGTGCAAAATAATAAAAATGCTAGAATAAATGGTGAAGAACATATAGATTACAAAGATGTTGTAGTTTCCGCAAAAAAATAGGGCGAAAACAGGTTATGTTAGTTGTTTTAATAGTGTTTTTTTTGTAGATGTAAGTTAAAGTGTTATAATCAATTAATACTTTCCTACAAAATTACTATAGTAGCACAGAAAAATATCTCAGTAAAAAAATTATGTACGATTTATTTAAAACAAGTATCCGACTGTAATCTCTGGTACCTATCCAAGTACCAAATTAAATACAAGTTCTACTTGAAAATTTTATAAGAAAGACCTTTTCGATAAGCACCGTGACTTTTATACCAAGTATTAAATTGGCCGGCAACTGAAAATGAAAACGATGAAAACAATAAATTTTAGACGCTTTAAACGCTAAGTGTACAAAACTATTTTATTGATCATGTTTTGAGATTTTCAGTCTTTAGTATTTATTGAAAAATTATACAGGGTGTTATTGAAATACACGTACATATTAAAATGGGGAATAGTATGTAATGACCAAAAACGATTGGCACCAATTTTAACTTCAAATTCTAAAATTTAAATATTGGGGAAGAGTCCCCTTTTCCGACCTACTAGTTTCCATATTTATTATTATTTACACACACTTGCAATCGTCTTTCCAAAGAACTTTGAACATTAGAAATTAGTCTTGGATTTTGTCGTAGTTCCTCGGCTACCGCATTAACTTTACTGGTTAATTGTTCAACACTATTAATAGGTTCATTATAAACCAGTTGTTTCATGTGACCCCACAAAAAGAAATCGCATGGATTTAGGTCCGGAGATCTCGGAGGCCACTTAGTAGGTCCATTTCTGCCTATCCACTTTTGAGGAAATCTAATGTTCAAAAACTGCCGTACGTTTAAATCAAAGTGAGGAGGAGCGCCATCTAGTAGGTACCACATCCGTTGCCTTAATTGTAACGGTATCTCTTCTAGGAGTACTGGCAAAATATCTTCTAAAAAGTGGAGATATCCTGGCCCATTTAATCTGTTCGGGAGAACATAAGGCCCGATTAAATACTGATCTATTATGCCAGCCCAAACATTTATTGAAAATTTTCTTTGATGCCCAGTTTCCCTAATGGCGTGAGGATTTTCATCACTCCAAATATGCGTATTGTGCATATTGAACACGCCATCACGAGTGAATGAAGCCTCGTCAGTATACAATAATATTTTTAGAAAATCAGGAATATCAACACATTTTTGAATCATCCATTCACAAAACTCCACTCTCTTTTCTTCATCACCTGGATATAAGGCCTGGACTTTTTGGATGCGATAAGGATGTAAACCTTGTTCTTTAAGTGTCCGCCACACAACAAATGAGGACACTCCAATTTCAAGACCTAGTCTTCTACAACTTAATTGAGGCCGGTTTTCAACAGCTTCCAATATTTCTTCTTCGGCCGCCAATGTTCTTTGTGTTCTTGTTCTCCCTCGATCTGCATTGACACTCTCAAATTTTCCATGGTCTCTTAGATGCTGAACAGTTGAAATAAACGTACGACAGTCCGGAATTCTCCGATTTGGAAACCGTTCGCGATACAGGATTTGTGCTTGCCGAGAATTTTCTCCAGCTGCCCCATAAACCAGCACTATATCCGTTAGTTCAATATTCGTAAATAGTGGCATCGTAAAAAAATATTTAAAAGTAATCGTAACAACACTTTTTACCAACTTGGAAATGACGCGCTCGTGTTAGCCAGATTCGTAAATCAACTAAAATTTTAATAATCTATAGTTTCAAAAATGTATAGTTTAAAAACAATCATTTATCAAATATTCTAGTTTTTTGATAACGAGGGTAGTAAAAACCAGTCTTCGGAAATAGAAATTAATTCGAAAATCTTGGCAACATGGTTATTTCTTACAAGACTAGTTTTCTTATCATCTGACAAAAACTTGCATATTAATCACTGTTGATGTTTAAAATAGGTAAATAAACCTAATTTATATAGGTCATCCTCAACATATCAGTGAAGTACGTTTGTTTTAGAATTAATTTTCAAAAATTAATAACTCCCTTAATAAGGGGTATTTTTAGAAAATAATATTTTTCTACATTCAGTGGGGATCTGCGCAATACCCTGTTTTAATATGTACGTGTATTTCAATAACACCCTGTATACAAGTGCTGTTTCTCAAATGACGCATTCATTTACTTTATGGCCGCTTTTTATAAACAAAGGTTTATCATACTTATCGTTAGTAATTCTGTACAAATTTTATTAGTTAACAATGGATTTTTATTCGATCAATGAAAAGTTGGAACAATTCTTGAATTTAAGCCTCTTTTCAAACACAAGAATGAAAAAAAAATATCAGCTCTACTTGATGAGTCAGTCGCCTAAAAAATGTTGTGGGCATCTCGGCCGTATGATCTTCTTTGTTGCAGAAGTTTCATGGCCTCGGCTACTCTTCGGCCGCAAATTACTGACTCGGCCAAAAGAGATCAACTTTACGGCCTTGGCACATAAATGACTATTTTAGTCTATCATTTATAAGAAAAATAAAGGATTTTCAGATTCTGGAAATTGTATTTTAAGTTTTAAGCAACTTTTATAAAAAACAGTATTTTCTATGAAACTTATTTAAAACAAAAATCATACATATCTATGACAGAGGAAAGAAATAATTTATTGATTATTGGTATAGGCTCGCCATTAACGAAATATACGCAATGTAAAACTTAGG
This sequence comes from Psylliodes chrysocephalus, assembly GCA_927349885.1. Lineage (NCBI taxonomy): Eukaryota > Metazoa > Arthropoda > Insecta > Coleoptera > Chrysomelidae > Psylliodes > Psylliodes chrysocephalus. The sequence goes on from OV651821.1 coordinate 34,690,306, forward strand.
GCTACAGTTTTACTCTGCTCTCCCCTACAAACATTGAGATTAAAAAAACGTGGACTATGTGATAAAAACTTTTGTTTATTATCTAAACTTTTTAATAATATTTCATACTTTTTTGAAATTGTCGCTACTGAAATCGTTTTCACGAGAATCTTGTTTAAGCTTAAAAATAGAAGTTTTTCTAATCAGCAATCTATTTTTAATCATATAATTATACAAATTTAAATAAAAATGTCTTACCCATTTTTGTGATATTTTGATCCATTGCTACTACAATTATTTATTTTATCCGATATGTTTTTATTATTATATTTAAGAAGTACAACCTTCACGCATTCTACATATAAAACTATTAGTATAAAAAGTAGAATGTATACAAGAATAATTTAAAGCAGTGTCCCTCTCAAGATTTTAATATGACAATTACCTACACGGAAACCTATACTTTTATACAGGGTGATTAAACATTAGGGTGTCAAGTTTCAAGTAAATTAAAATAAGATTTATAAAGTCTTATAATAGGTTTCTTTTTGAGAAAATTATAACTTTAAGGTCCCATACATTATTGTGAATCAAAATTATTTGTTTCATAAAACATTGTTTTATAAGAGTTTTGTAAATTAATAACGAGAATTTTTATATTTATATAATTTCGGAATGTTGGTTTAACGACGCATAAAGCGACTGGTCTAAACAGTTGAACATAAAATATGGAGTGCTCCACAAAAAATGTCTTTGCTCACACACGTTCGAGCATTTAATTTTTCTTAGTTTTAAGTGTTAATTTGAATTTAATTCAGAGCTGTTCGTTATCACTGATACAATAATAATTATCTATAAAATTATATCGGGTCGGTGGCGTAGCTGTCCAACGCGTTTATATTCATTTATAGGCAGGTTTGTGGTTCAGAGACACAGCGGTTTCGAATCCTATAGTAGACCATGTGAATTTTTAATTAAATTGCATGGTTCGTTATACGATTTAATGTGTGCCGTATTAATAAAAAATTAATTTAATCTGAATGTCACAGAGATTATAAATCGCAATGCCTTACCGTCTTGATGATGGTGGTTTTCCGGATGTTCCTCACCTGTAAGTCAAATGGCACCATCAATCATCCTTAAGTCGCCCTGGAGCGCCACGGCAAATAATAATAATAATAATCGCCGTCCCTTCCCCACACAAGCTCAGCCGGCTTCAGGGGTTACAATTATCTCGTAGGGGGGTGCATTAGGGAGAGTATTATTATTATATTTACTAGCTATAAACTGTAGGTATATTTAAATCTGTAAAAGCCATAATGACAAGAAAATACTAAATATAAAGAGATTCCTAACTTCTAAACCGGTTTTATAAATGATTTGTTTACAAGTAACTACACACAATTGAGACAAAACATTGCATGTATTAGATAAAGAGAAAACTTTGTATGCAGCAAACTCCGCTTTTCCTTATCTTATTTACATATTTTCGCGCAAAAGCCTACACTTTGCTTTGTTTACCCCTTGCCGCGGTATGAAGTTTACCGCTGGCAATATAGAGACTACCAGAAAAAGGGATATGTGACCGTTGAGTCATAGAGATGAAATTCTTGAGCATTCGACATCGACTAGAATAGCCATACTCAACATGCGGCCCGCGGGCCGCATGCGGCCCTCCAAGCTTTTTTGTGCGGCCCTCCAAGCTTTTTTGTGCGGCCCTCCAAGCTTTTTGTGGGGCCCCAAACACTATTATTAAGAAGGTGCTTTTTAAAACTATGGATTTTTGTTTTTAAAATTTTGAGCGAAATGCGCGAAAACATTAACCTTAAGCGATAATTAGCATGCTAATCTTTTTATTGTTTTGAATTTATGTTTTGCGTTTTATGTATTAGAGATCCCAACTAATTTTACATAGTTGACCTATAGTCCTTTATTGAAACAAATTGTCCTTGCGACTTTTCAAAGCTTATTAAAACAACATAAGGATCTTTTTTTTTGTGTCATCGGCGTCAACCACTACTAAGGCCATTAGCCTCGTGTTCTGTGTAGGCTTTGTTACTGTTTCCCAGCGCCACTTTAGGAACAGCACTATTAATTAGAACCCAACAGTGAATGGTCGAGTGGGGATCAGAATTAATTTTAAATAATTAAATTAAATAAAAAAATCCCGGCCAAAGGTGGGTTTTTTTTTTGTTTTTTATAAAATATTTAAACCGAATTCCTATCCCCGTTGTCCTTACATTTCAAAAAGGTGGCAACATTAGTTATCATCCAAAAATATTGCGGCCAGTGTAGCATACCAAACAGATTTATGTGGCCCGAAACAAAAAAGGTTGAGTATAGCTGGTCTAGAAACTACTCGTACAGAGCGGACTTTGTATAAATAGCACGAGATGTCGACGGACGGGCAGATTGAATTTAAGTGTTGGACAGAAAAGATAAATTGTAATAAATAAATTAGAATTGTGAGTTATAATAGTGCCTAAGTGTTATATAAATTAATTAGTACGTCAGAAATAAATTGTAAATAGTGTGTTTTAAATAAATAAACTATAAGTAAATTAAATAAACGTTATAATATGAATAAGCAATCTAATATCTATAGGTACCTATACAGTGTCAACCGCTAACGTTCTCCAATACGTGTTGCACAAGTGCATGTTCAGTTAGAATTAAAGCGGGCAAGAACCCAATAAATACAGTTAATGGGTACCGTAACTGGGCCGAAGGAGGCTTGCCGGATGCCGGACTCGGCCCGATATAGGTAGGGCATGTCGGCCTAGCCAAATGTCGGCACACCACTACATTGTAGCCGCGTCCATATATCTATACAGGGTTGGGATAAAGTATGGAACCAAGTAAATATCTTTAAAACGAAAAGGACGATATTTATGAAATTTTTCAGGCAAGTACAATGGCGCATAACGCATCTGATGCCATATTTTTTGTTACTACTGTACTTTCGGTTTCACCGGAAATACCCTCAACTTTTTTAATATGAAGGAGACACCCTGTATATTTTCGCAGAAATAATTTCCACTAAACTTAGTATGTACGAATTCGGAATAACAAGATCTTTTAAAATCTGCAAAAATATACAGGGTGTCCCCTTTAAATTAAAGAAGTTGAGGGTATTTCCGGTGAAACCGGCAGTACAGTAGTAACAAAAAATATGGCATCAGATGCGTTATGTGTCATTGTACTTGCCTGCAAAGTTTCATAAATATCGTCGTTTTCGTTTTAGAGATATTTACTTGGTTCCATACTTTATCCCAACCCTGTATATAGTTTGGCCCGTAAGGATGCCTCCCATGTTTGCAAAGCCAAATATGGACCACATGTTTCTACTTCTAAATTACGTCTCCCTGCTCAGAAGCAACCCCGACAACGGCAATCCGGGTACTTGGCTTCCCGTACATGCCGGTGTCAGGCCGAGGAAATGCAGACTATTTGTGGTTTACTGGGAAACGAATAACATCAGCGTTGCCAGTTTATACAAGCCCAACCGCAATCGAATGATTTAATTAAAACAATTAGCAAATTTTTACTTCATCTGCAGTTGCCTTAGTACTTTTGACGCTATCTTAAGAGTTACTGGAATAAATCACTTCAAATAATTTGACGCCCAACCGTCCGATAACAGCGCCATTCGTAAGAGTAGTTTTTCAAGGGTTTAAGAAATACCCTCACAATAATATAATTGGCATACTCGTCTAATGAATGGTATATTGATGGTATATTATACCTACTAGAGTTGCTAAAGTCCTTAACAATCTAGTAGCCATGCAAGCTTTTCATATGCTTTTGTACTGTACTGTAACTGTTAAATTATTGATCTGTCGAATATAACAATAACAATATAATATAATTGCATTTTTTATAGTTTTTAAAGAATTGTAATGAAAAGTATTGTCCATTATCCCGCGTTTACATGACATTCCGGTCTTGTCACACGTATGGGATTGGGACTTCCAGGGCCTACTGAATCAGGAGGAAGAAGGGCCCATCAATCAATATTTTGTTCATTGTCCGATTTCTTGAAGAGAAAAAAAAGGTCCTCTATGTACACTGATTCTTTTTTTAAGTTACCACGTATTACCGGGTTCCTTCGCATTTGATTCTTTGTTCTTCTCAAGGGCCCACTGCCTGAACGAGAGCCCACTGAATAAACGAGGCTCCACAAAACAACCTTATATCAAGGATCTTTTTCATATTATATTTCCTGGCTTCTAAATGGATTACCGCTTAGCTACTCTAAATTTTCTCTTGGTAAATTGAAACATACATTAAAAGAAGACTTTTTAAATGGCAAACTGCGCAATATCATTAAGTAATACGACAGGATAATTTTATTATATAGCATAATTTCATTATACACGTTTTTCCGTTCTTCTATTAGCAATTTCTCACCTAATATAAATTGTTTTTCATTATTTTTGTTTGTTATACTATGCCAAGTTTTGTAACACCCTAGTTAAGATTATATGTATTTTAAGTTAATACCTATTATTTTAGATATAATTTTAGTATTAGTTTTTCTTTTTCCATTTTTTTTTTTATTGAGGTTGAGTGGAAGAGCAGCTTCTATATTTGCTTATGCAAATCTGAAAGCTGAACTTTGCCTTTTGGCTAATTATTTTTAATAAATTATACTATTTTAATTTTGTAATTTTCACATGCCAATAAAACCATATTTATTTATTTATTTATTGTCTGAACGAGGGCCCACTGCTTGAACGTGGGCCTACCGGTTTTTCGACCGGTAGACTAACGGCCCAATCCGACACTGTTTTACACGTTCGGAAAAATGCATAAATGAAATCTATTCCGAATGTGTATTTATATTTTTTTAAGGAGCACTAACTTATTTCACAAAAAAAATCCTGACAAGTATAAATCTGAATTTTGAATTACTCTGTATAAAAATATTCTAGTTAAACTTGTTTTATTAATCTGTTTAGCTATTCTATTACATAACAAAAACAAAGGTAATTATCGTATTATATTTGTAAGAAATAGTTATGTACGTAACATTATCAATCATAAAGATTATCAATCATAAAATTACTTATCTTAGGATTTGTTGTAGATGTTTCTGATTTCAAAATATAAGGGTGTAAAAACAAAATACGAGATATTTTAAATACGTAACGTAGAGCAGGTTTAAGGCATAGAAATAATAGTTTAAGGGTTAAGTGTATCATTAACGGCAAAGTGTAGGGTTGCCAGATTTCCGAAAGTGAAAAGCCTGACAACCGCGATGACAAAGCATTAGCGTTGTATGAAGATAATATAGTAGGATAATGCAACAGTAAAAAGTGTTGGATGCAATCTCGAGCGGCATCTAGTGACGATTTAATGAAGTAGTCAATTTTTAATGCTATGCAGATACGCCATCTACGTCTTCTTTTCGTTCAGGCACATGGCCTCTATCACCTACCTATTATAGTTAAAAACATCTTTATTTATTTAAAAATAACAATTTATGATAAAAGACATGAAAAATTAAACATAATAATAAAAATTTATTCCAGTTGACAAAACCGTACGAATAAAATTTTTGGATTAAGGTGATAAAAAGTGGTGAAGGACTTTGGTCAATATTTTGGTTATGTGCGGTTATGTCAAAATCACATCCCCAACTAGCCATTCATAAAAGTGTATTTGTTGTGAAGTTCTCATCATCATCTATTGTATAGTCCAGGAGACAGTGACGATTTTCGGTATTTATTTTCCCAGTCAGCAAGCACGAATAGAGAATTGTAGGATTAGCAATTCTAAGCAAAATTCATATATATTTAGAGGGGGGATCCGATGGGCCGAGGCCGAAAATGCGTCAAAACATACGAGAACACGGCCCTTTTTTTCCATTGATAAAAATAGTTTTAGTAGTAAGAGATGTACTGAAGTTAAGTAAAAAAATAGTCTGATTAATCTGTATGGATAATATATTTGGCAAGTGCATAAAATACACTTTCAAACGAGTTATGTACACAATTATTTCTACGACCACAATTATTTAAAGAATGTTCCAGGTGTTTTGCATATTAAAGTGTACGCATAGGACACATAAATAAAATCTTATATCACAATGTTTCACCTAACCAGTTGGTTTATTTATAGAAATTAAACATAATAATTGAAGATATTACAGAAGAAAATAGGGAAATAAATTACATTTCCTTTGACACTTTTATATAATAATTGTTTTATTTAGAATTCACGAATCCCTTATTCTACATTAATTATAATTATTGTTAGTTTCGTTATGTCAAATCATTTATACTAGAGGTGTGAGGAAAATACAGTGAACTGTGGAACGCCAATATCGTTGGATGCGCGTGGTAGAAATGGTTCTATAATACTGCTAAAAACATTTTCATGGAAACATTGTACTTTTGACATTTGCGATACTCCGACGCATATGCATTATTGATGTAATCTCATGATTTTACAGTAATAGTTTTTGCAATTTTAGTGTGATTTTTAGGTTATTATGGTTATTCATTTTATTCTTTTATATAGTTTTTAATTTGAATTTTAATATTGTGGTCTATTTATATTTGATTGCGGCTTTATGTGCTTTATTCTTTTTGTGTTAAAATAAGCTTTATAACCATTAAGTACATGCTTCTAGTTGATATCTACCTAATCGTCATCGGGTGCTTGCAACAATGGGAAAAAGTGTATGGTTTTTTTGGTGTAAAGTTAGACGCCTTCATTTTTCAGGTAGTTATTTGTAGTTATTTTTTACTTAAAAGGATAGCAATACGTCCTGGTTCGGGGTGTGACTTTTGGGTTTTAGCTATCTGAGCCAAATTGTCGGCTAAGTGTCCTCTTTTAGGGCACCCAGAACCGAAAACTATATAGGTATATAATATGTTTTTTTTTAAATTATTTTTTAATATGTATGCAGCTTGGATGAGGGCTTTAGGAAGAGATCCTAAGACTGAACACTGACTGCTATAAATGCCGTTTTTAGAGCACATTTCATAGTAAGTGATTTCATTCTAGCAGCAATGAGGAAACGTTTAAAAAACATGCTGTACCAGCTATTACTTTAAGACCTCGTCTCTTTAAGTTATTATTACTTCATTCTAATGCATATATTAAAATGGTTTTTAACTTATTCCTTATGATTAAAAGATGTAGGTATTTTAGTTATGTTATAATAGAAATATATGATACTTTGTATTGACTGACCTACTGGCCACTGGTCATTCCACTTTTACTCACTTTTTTCATAAATTATCAAATTATTTAAAAACAAATACATACCTAGCTATTTTCTGTAAATTACATTAAAATTTTAGTATTAATACTTTACTAATAAAACTTCAGTTAATTTATCTTATATACATATATACACAACGGAAGAGTTAATTGGATTTTCTCCTTGTTGAGTTTCAAAAATAGTAATTTAACATGATTTAAAAACAAATACATGAAATGGGCAAATTAGGCATGCAAAAGCACTTTGTAAACAATCTCACTTGTATCGATGTGACGTAATGCGCGAATTCAATCTGGCTTACTTTTGTTAATAGATTGGCGTTCCATTTTAAATATACAGTTCACCGGGAATATATTATTTAAATATACACAGACCGGGAAAACAAGTACGAAACAATTCACTGGCTCCTGGACTAGTACTGTATCGAAGGAATTTTTATGAATGAAACAATATACGACCCTCCACAATTGCGGTCTACTCAACTTCCGGTGTTGTCAGACATTATTTTTTTTTGGACAATTTAAAGACCTAACAGTAATTCAAGCAAACGCAATAACATTACTACAGTTAAAAACATCGCAAACTTGGCATCAATATTTTAATTTTATCCAAATATTGCATTTCTGTCGAGGATCATCCGCGTTGACTTCAGAAATTGTGTAATCTGTATTGGTTATATATATCTATAGGTAAAAGCACGTAAACTTGGCATCAATGTTCAATCCGATTATTGAGTTTCTACCGCGGACACCACAGTTCATTCTTCAAAAATTTTGTAAATAATCCTATCTGTCTTGGTTATATATCTATGGTCAAAATATATAAACAATAACAAAGAATACCTAATAACAACTTGTAACAATGTCCAATGTTTTAAATAAATTGAAAAGTTCCAAGTAGAAAACAAAAACGGAATAAGCTTCTGAAAATGTTGCATGTAATCTAAGTACCTCTAATTGGACTAAGTGTTGGAAAAGTTTATAACCATAAAAATAGCTGAATATTTTTATAGTTTTCAAAATTTGAACAAGCTTTGCTACAAAATTTCATCAAAGCTATCAACAGTTTGCAAGATATTGAGTTAAGGAACAAGAAAATCACACTAATCAGGGAAAAATCAATCAACACTGGAAAACAAATTAAAAAAAAATAGTCACAGGGATATATTAGCGACTTTCAAATGTATCTTGGCTGTTGATCATGAATATAAGAAAAAAATGTTCTCTCGGCTGGCTCTGAGTGTTGAAATAAATCACCTTGAAAGGAAGTTTTCAATAGCTCCACTCTTTAGGAATAGTTCAAGACGAAATCAATAGACCTACAAGTGGTCTATATGTGGCAGACATATTCAGTTAGTCTTTATATTTCATTATGCAATGTTACAAGTTTCAGCAACTTGCCAAAATGGTTAAAATTTATTTCCAAAATCAGTGCTCTTATTTAGTACAGAATTCTATGAACGACACAATAATTATAAAGTCCTAACTTTGAACATAAAAGAAAATCTTATAAAAAAACATTTTTTTTATATAATTTATCACTGTTTGGAAAAGTATATTTGTAAAATATTTGTATTTACAGTTATATTTAATCCAGGTTAAGTGTCAATGCGCGAGTATAATGTTAAGTATGAACAAAATCCGCCCATTCTGTTTATATGTTTGGTTACCGACCCTAGTAGATAGGCTATTTGTTATTACTTTTAATTTAGATTTTGGATTAACGTTTTTGTATATGACTTGGCTGTTTAGTAATAAATGAAGTCAAAACTGTAACACGTGGTTTTATTCTGGAAAGTATTTTTAAATTGAATCACGCACGCCGTTCGAGTGAAAATGTTTTAAGTAGTTCAAAACAACAATCACTCTTTTTCATTATTTATAGAATACAGCCTTTCAGTTAGCTCAGACAAAACTGATTAAATAAATAAATTAATGTCTTATTATTTTTTGAATTTTTTTTATTTTGACTGGTTGACTATCTCAAAAATTAAAGCCAATCAAGCAAAACGTGAGTCACATTTCGCTTTTTTAGAAGAACAATAATGCAAGTGAAAATTAATGATTCCACAAAAATAGCAAATTAAAGAAAATGTAATATAAAACTTACAACTAAGACGTTAAAGAAAAGTTTGGAAATAATCGATGGGGACTTCGCAAATTTATTTTAGTTTTAGACAGAACTACTTTATTTTATTCGTTTTGAAACAATTGAAGATTTATAGGCCGGAAAAGCGATTTTAAACTGAATATTCAGTCCAATAGGCTCTCGACTGAAATCCTTTCCATTTTTAGAATATTATCTTTCAAATTCAACAATTTTATGTTTTGTTCCAACACGGATTTTAATAATAGATTTATAAATTGTTTTTGTTTATTTGAAATTTAAAAGTTCTTAAAACTAACTTTAACATATATTTCCCATGCTGGCGCTTAGTGTTAAAATAATGAGACGATTAAACGAAAAAGACTTACGAGAGCCAGTTGCCCTCTTTTGGTACACATTTGTACAAGGCAACTTTACAAATGTTTCCTCCTTTTTTCTCTTGTAGAAGATGGACACGCAGTGGAGCGCACAATGATGGTATTTTAAAAAGCCACGTCACATATTTGATTAGATAATTAACTTGATATAAGTGCCTTCAAGACTTAAGTCGTTAAGCATTCAAGTTTGGATTTCCCAACCCAGATTCAATTACATATAAAAACATTCTTTCTTATTTTGGAAAAAATATGAAAAATATAATTAATGCAATCTTTCTGCTAAATTTTGTAGTATTTTGATAACAGTTCAGAAAAAAATAGTAGTAGTCAGTAACTGATCTTTACGAAACCCAAAGTCCTGAGCAATGAAAGTTTATGTCAATGTTAATTATCTAATCAAATATGTAACATTCGCATTTTCTATAATTTATTTTTTAAGACGCCTTCGTTGAGAGCTTCATCATTGTAGGACATGCAGTAGACATGCAGCAAAGTATTTCCATGTACAAAAAAAAAACAATGAAAAATTTTTAATTTTGCCTTTCGAAAATAATACTCCTAAATGTGCCTACCATAAATTGGTACTCGATTCGTTTTCAAATGGTGTCAAAAGTTGAAAACTGAAAATTAGTGGCTTACATGTTTTTATTACTTAGTATAATTTCACTAAACGTGTTTGGTATTATGTTATAAGTTTACCTAACAGCAAAAAAATCTGTTAGTTAAATTTTGTCAGTGCCGATTTTAGTAAAATTATATTGAATAAAATTATAACTTTCAACTTAACATCCTGTATTTCAGAAAATTTTATCCAAACATTTTTTATTTTCGTCTATTCGTCTCATTTTGAACAATAATATTCAGTTGTTCATGTCCTATTCTTAATTTGATGATACCATTAAATAAAAGTGAATATAAATTAACAGCGTACAACTCAAGTTTAATTAACCATCAGCGATATATCCAAAATCCAACCACAATATAGAAAAAAATGTTCCCTATTATAGTAAAATTCCACCCAATCTCAACTAATTCAATCTTTTTCAACCAAAAACTGGTTTATTTTATTATATCGATTATTTTCGCATTTTATGTGACCTTCAAATACCCTGTATTCTGTGCTTTTGTAATAATTTGAAATAGTAAATTGTAACTATAAAAATACATTACCGAAGACAAGTAGAAATGAAAAAGAAGATTTTAAATTATAATTCATACTCAAGCACAGACATGACCTAAAGACTTGACTTGGACATAAGTACAGTATCGCCATCTACATTCTATGTCCATCGTCCTCCAATGATAAGTCCATAAGGTTACCCTACTATATTTCTTCATACAACGGCATTAGGTTTAAATACTAAGCATTTTTATATAATCAGGTCCATGTTTTGTGAAATTTCTAAAAAAGAAAAAGGTCCTCAGCTTATATTTTTCGCAAAAACGAGGGTCCTTTGCCCCGAGATTTATCCATTTTTGTATAAATCCGGTTCCTCTGCGGCTTTAAATTAAAAAGAGTAGCATTTGCATAAAAAGAGTGGCTATTTTGTCAAAAGCGTGGCATTTTCGTACTATGGCGTTGCGCGTACAAGCAAGTCAAAAAGCGTGGCAATACGCCAAAAGGGTGACGTCTGGCAACCCTAGCAAAGTGGCCCAAAACATCTCATTATATTTATAAAATTATCATTATCATAAAGCAACTGCAACACCGCGACGAGTAAATTCTTGAATTTGGGAAACTCAAATAGGTAAACATTAGATATGATCACCACCACGTACCGGCTAAAACTTCTTAGTTTTTGGAAAGGAGTTAAAACCTCCATTGTGGCTACAGTACCGGTGTATCTTTTATGATTTTAGAAAGTTAGTTAAGTATTAGCAATATTATCAGCAATAATTCATTTGAAAAAATTATCAAATATATCGTAACTCAAAATAGATAGTAGCGTATCTCAAAAAAATGTAAAATTAAGATACGCCAGATACTGACTAAACTTTACATTCTCCATTGAATGCACCTACCCAGACAGCACACCAAATCCTTTAGATATCTACTGGACATCCCAATATCCACTGAATGTCCAGTCCATGGTGGATATATATTTTATATCCATGAGATGTAATTTATAGACATGAAAATGTCCATAAATAATAGTAAGTATATAACAAATTATTAAAAAATTACTCCATATTGTGGTTAATAGTACCGTTTAGATATTTTTAGATTTTTTTTAAGGTGTATTCAATTACTCATGGATATCCACTAAATATATCAAAGTCTAGGCCCGAATGCAAACCATGGTGGATATCCACTAGATGTAATTTATGGATATAATATGTACCTAAATATCGAAAAATATATGAATTGATTTAATAATTATTAAATTACTTAAATATTACGCCATGTGATAACTAAGAAGGTGTAGAAGATGTGAACATAAGAGGCTTGGTTGCGAGGGGATGTCTACAGGGAGGAGTGCTATCACCTCTACTGTGGAATATGGTCCTCGACACCCTCATCAGCCGCCTCAATAATTACAGTCACTACACAATACCATATGCAGATGACCTGGTCATTCTGCAAACAGGGAATTTTGACAACATACTCTGCGAAAGGATGTAAGTAGCTCTAAAAATTATCGAACAGTGGTGCAAGGACCACACACTGTCTATTAATCCTAAGAAGACAGAAATGGTCCTTTTTACATGGAAAAGGATAAAAATGGAATTAAAACCTCCAGAACTCCTAAACACAAAACTAAACTTTGCTACAGAGGTGAAGTACCTAGGTCTCACCTTTGGCAGCAAGTTAACATGGAACTCGCATTTAGAAAACAGAGTTAAAAGAACAAGCATTACCTTTATGATTAAGGTTTATAATCTTCGGGTGATTTAATAACACCATTCATATATTAGCCCACCTTGTTCCTCAAGGTACCCCTGGTATTTTAATACCTTTTATAGTTTGCATTGAAACAATTAGTAATGTGATTCGACCCGGAACTTTAGCAATTCGACTATCAGCAAATATAAATGCAGGTCATCTCCTTATAACTTTACTAGGAAATACAGGATCAATGCTTTCAATTATTATACTTAACTTTTTAATTATTACACAAATCCTTCTTTTAACCTTAGAAACTGCTGTTTCTATAATTCAATCTTATGTATTTGCCATTTTACATTATGAACAATGCCGCCGAACCGTGGGGCGAACCTGGGGTTTCTCCCCCTGAGTCGTCGCATGGACTTACACGGTTATCATAAGACCTATGCTAACATACGGTGCAGTTGTCTGGGTACCGAAAACCCAAAAATTACCAGCTATCCGTAAACTGGAACAAATTCAAAGAACAGCATGTCTCAGCATAACAGGAGCCATGAAAACAACACCGACCAGAGCCATGGAAGTCATTCTTAGTCTCACTCCCCTTGATATTCACATCAAGGAGGTTGCTCTGACGACAATGAGAGGCCTCCGCACGGTTGTAATAGAACCTGATGTAGGATCTGGTGAGGCGAGAAGAGCCGGAAGTGGCAGGTACGGTTCGTATCTACACCGACGCACGCACAGAGGGGCAAGGTTATACAAAATTCACCAAAAACTCTAGAATGAAAATTTAGGTAACTGACAAAAATAACCACGGTAAACCTACTACAATAAATCCTTCTTTCGAAGTCACAATAGCCTTGGATTGTCCGCGTGATAAAACAAAAGATAAAGCTTGTCAAAAAAAGCGTTTTAAATGCGTATATTGCTGTAATTTTTTAAGTGCAAATAATATTGATACATTCGGTCTACTCTTTGTGCTATAATAATCGAATTAACTTTGATAATAATGATGCAAAATAATCGACGTGATAAGTAGATTGTTATTGTATAAAAAAAAGTATAGCAGTATTTTACTGTTATTCCATGGAGGCATTTTTACGAGTTCTGCAAAAATTAACAAATTTATTTAGACCTATGATTTCTTTTAGACAAAAAGTAGCAAATTCTGCCGTATTCAGTGTAGATTTTGACACAGTTTCTTTTCGTGAACATTCTTATTTATAGTGGTACAGCGATTAGCTGCTAGTTTTTGCTTATAATGCGGTATTTTAGGCATGCGCAAGAGGGTGATATTTTTGTAACACTATTACTAGAAATGGCAGTCGGGCAACTTTTTTATAATTTTTTTTATTCCTGTTTTGTTACCTCCCGCGTGATGCTAATTATTACATTTATTTGTCTATAATATGCATCTTATGAAAAACCCTAATTAAATTGGAATTTATGGGTACGTTTATTTTAGTTTTTTTCAGTCTTTCTTGATAAGAGTTTACTTTCCGCACACTTATAAAAAACTATTTCTACAATGAAATGATTTTTTTCTATTATAAATAAATTTGCTCTCTATGTTTGTGTTGTTTTAGATTATTTGAACTTAGAAATTAGTCGAAGAGATCTGAGGGAAAAGATTAAAAAATGCCCTTCAAGAAAACAAAACCGACAATGTACATATCATAAAGAATACATAAGAAATTTAACAAATTGCCCAATTGACAAGTTTCAAATTATTTCAAACCAAATTTCAAAAATTATTTTTGATTTTAAAACAAAATGGCCAAAAGCTTGCAGAGTTACGTCAGTTTTTGCTAAAACAAATAAAAACCTGGCTAGATACCAAAGTGGTATTTACCAACTAAACACGTGCTTTAGATCAATTAAAAATTGGACGCCCTTTGAGTGATTTTTCATTTAGTTGCGAAAACTGTTGATATGCGCAAGGAAAATTCGGTCGAGGTTATCTGTTATGCGGCTCAAATGTAGCTTAGAAAATCTGGTAAAGTGCAAGCCTCAAACTTCTACAATAATATAAAATTTAGTTCCATTTGTGAAGAAGTTGAACTTCAATCCCTACTTCACAACACTACCAAGAGAATATTGTTATTACAAAAAGAAATGTTGGGTAGGTTTAATCGAAAAATACTAAAGAAATTATTGTTGATATGCAAATGGGGTTCTGATGGCTTCTCTGGACAAAACAGTAATTACCATTTATCATTATTTAACATGTATTGCCTGAAAACAGCACAATTACTCATAGATAGATAAATATTCTTGGTATTATATGACGCCAACAGTTCACTTAATTTTAAATCAAGGTGCAGAAATTATTCGTTCCGTACTTCTTCCAGTTGGCCAGCATCCAGAAGAGGCTGCAGAAAGTAGAAACAAAGATTTTAAAAAATATCGAGATGTTTTAAAGGGCTTCTTCACTCTTCGGATCCTGTTATTACTGGTATTAGAAAAACTCAAAAATTAAAGAGAAATAATTTTTCTAGCGTTTATCCATGCTTCTACCACCAGAAGTTGATGACCAAATTAGTCATGTTTCTGATAGTGATAACTCTTTGGATTGTAATTTTGATTAAATATTTGTTTTAAATAATTATTGTTCCATTGAGCTATAGACCTTAATTTATTGTCTATATTTTCAGTTGATACATTGTTAAACCACCGATATATTAATATAAAAGCCTTTTAATTAAAAAAAAAAAATGTTAATTTAGTATTTTGATAATGTTTGAAGTGTGTTCTGTAGCAAAATATTCTGTTGTGTTTTATTTTTCTTTATGTTTCCACTCTTGAACTTAATTAATAACAAATAATGTAATTTCAGAAGGGATAATTTTATTATAAAAGATATTGATTAATATATCTACTAATACCTACTCCTACTAAGCTGTTTTACTACTTGAGTTTCTCACAACTTTTTAAGGAATAGCCTGTATCTACTTTAAAAGGTGTCAGTTATAATGAGACATCCTGTATAGTGTCAATAATATCTCTGTTGATATTAGTTTCTTATATTTACACTTTAAACACATGACAGAATACAAAAGTATAAGCTTTAATGCTGTCCAGAATTGTTGGTAAGTTGTGATGCTTTTTGCCCCTGTGTGCGACGGTTCTA
The DNA here is from genome assembly GCA_927349885.1 of Psylliodes chrysocephalus. Lineage (NCBI taxonomy): Eukaryota > Metazoa > Arthropoda > Insecta > Coleoptera > Chrysomelidae > Psylliodes > Psylliodes chrysocephalus. Next base: position 34,705,962 of record OV651821.1, read on the forward strand.
AAGCAAAACAAAGCTCAGGATGTGGAATATACTCCAGATTCTTAAACCTAAACATAAAATGGGATGTGAGCAATAGTGCCAGTGTAGTTCAAACAGAGCTAACGGGGATTCTCATAGCAGCAAAAGAAATAACCAGAAACAATTTAACTGGAAAAAAATGCTCCTCTATACAGATAGCAGACAAGCACTACTCACCCTGAACAGACCATGAATTTACTCAGAATGTCACGAAGCTTTGGCTGAAGTATCCATCAACAATGTGGTTACCTTAAGATGGATCGAAAGGTAACCGTCTTGCTGATTCACTAGCTAAGAAAGCGGCCAACCAAATACTTTTTGGACCTGGCCCTTCTATTGGCCTGACAAAATGTGACAGACTTAATTAAAGAACATTCAAGGAAAGATGGGATGAAACAAGAAACTGCAGAGTTTCCAGGGAGCTCTTAAGTTATTCTGACAACACTGCAGCAAACAAATACTTGGTAATGACCAGTAAGAATGCCTGTGACTCTGAACACCCCGACATAAAAAGAGCCGACTCAAGCTGTCGCTACTGTATTATTAATTATACTGGAGTAGTATTATTAAAAGGGCATTAGCGTATATCTTCATTATTATTTGACTGGATCGAATGGGGCAAACGCGCGGCATTCAAGGACATTCATAGAGACTTAAGATATAATAAAAAAGCATGCACAGAAGCACCACCAAAAGGACCTAAGTTTATATCTTCCTTATTACTAAGCCGATTTCAACAGGGCTAACTACGTGTAGGGTAAAATGCCATTTATATGACATATTTATTGAAAAAAACATTTGCGGTAGCATTACGAATATGTAAACTACATGCTTACCAGAATCTCAAAGAGTTTTGAACCTTAACATTTATCATCTACTGAGTAAGGTCATATCACTGGATGTCAACTATGTAGTGTAGAGATAAGGAGAACTAAAGTGATGACAAAAGAGTATCGCACTAGTTACAGTTTACACGTGTCTTCTTATTTCAGTTGCGTTTTGTTGTTGCTTAGCAGCGTGAACTTTATTACGGAAACATCTCCATATCATGGGGCTGTCAGAATCCGCACTCTGCAGAGAGTGCGAACAAGAAGAGACCATCGAGCATATCCTTTACGATTGCTCGAAGCTCTCATTTATTAGAAGATTTGTGTTCGGCGAGTATCGGCTAACACCGGCCGATATAAGAGAAGCACCTCTTGGCGACGTTGTCAACTACATTAAATCTGTAGGCTTGCTCACGAGCTAGGAGGTGCCTATCATCTTAGGAAGATGCACAATGGGCCCAATGAGGCCTAAGTTCCGTGGCGTAACTCACCCTCTACACGTTACAGATACAGAGAGATACGTTGATCATATTAAAAAGGTGGAAAATTCATTTTGGAAAGTGGATATAGCAATGGCAAACATATTAGACCCTATAATAATAAATCTCAAAAAAGACAATGATAATGATACCATTAGTTATAGTGAAGCCAGTGACTTTTAAAGATAGTTGTTGAACTTTATATTTTTTGTAATCTTTAATTTTAGGTACTGCAATGTTACTTTTAATGCCAAGAGATTGAAAAAAGTACAATCCCATTAACAAAATATAATCCTCCTTGTTATTTATTGGTTAAATTTAAAGCGTTCAATAATAAAGTGCAACAATTTTATCCGAAGTATAAGGTTTTTTTTTCTTTTTTGTAAATAATATAACTTTTTTCATTCAATACTTAATCTACAAAGTGCATACATACTATTTTATATGCCGTGACCCTATTTATATTATAGAAACTTATTTTGTAAAGTACGCCTATGGAATGTTACATTATATCCCCACTTTTACAGCACTTCGCTTTTATTCAGAAAATTTTCAGTTTTTATCGATTAAGTATTTATTTTTAAAAGAATTATCGGACAAACTTATTTTTGCTGATATGACAGAAACTTTAGGTAATCAGTGTCCTTTATATGCCACCTTTAAAATCTGAGTTGCAGAAATTAAAAGAGGAAGATCAAATGTTAAAGAACATATTTCTGAGACCATTCCAGAAAAAATTATGGACATAATTTTAGAAGATCGGCGAATTGGACCGAAGCGTATAGCAGAAGCATTGCATATTTTCTATGAATGCTTGTGTTTCACATTGTTTTAAAAACAATTTTTAAAACTTTTTGTATCGGCTTATTACCACAGCATAGGCACATGAACGAAACGTGGGTCCATCACTATGATCCCGAAACAAAAGAGTAAATCACGAAGAGGAAGCATCTTGGTTTTCCACGATCAAAAAAAAATTCCTTGTTAAAAAAATCGATTCCTATTGTATATAATTATGTAGAGAACTGTTATCGGCAATGAATCGAATAAGTACCAGAACGGTATAAATTATATTTAGTTAACTTTGTTAGCTTACCTGGAATAGCAGAGATGCCGCAGTCAATAACAACAGCACCTGGTTTTATCCAATCTCCTTTAACAAGCTCAGGTTGTCCAATAGCAACGACTAAAATATCTGCTTTTCGACACTGAAATTATTCAATAATTACTCACACTAAAATCATATTTTTTAACATACCTGCTCTTTCAAATCTTTAGTTTTGGAATGACAAACAGTAACTGTAGCGTGATTCCATTTGAGTAGTTCTGCCGTTGGGGTGCCGACAATTTTACTTCTTCCTAGAACTACAGCATTGGCTCCTGCAATAAGTACTCCGCTTCTCTTTATTAGTTCAATAACACCATGAGGAGTACAAGGCAGGAAACAATTCAACTCACCAATGGCCACCCGTCCTTCGTTAATAGTATTTAATCTACAAATTAAAATAAAATAATAATTTCTTGGTGCAAATTGACCTCTCGGGTTTGTTCGTTATATTCTTTATAAGAAAGTAAAACTTTTATATTTATTGTTAAATGAAATAAATATATTAATGAAATTGTATATGGATCAATGCAAATTCATCATTTATATAATTATTATAAAAACGAGCTAGAAAAATTACTAATAATTTTACCCATCAACATCTTTTGCTGGTGATACCGAATCAGTTACTAAATTTGAATTAATTTTGTTATCAGACTGAAGTGGCATCTGCACAATAATTCCATGGACATTAGGATTGTTGTTTAATTCTTCGAGCCTATTTAAAACCTGAAATCAAAAAATATTATTTAGTTTTTGCAAATTTTGATTACTAGTCAGATTTAGGAAATTTGTAAAGGCATCACATTATGTATTTTTTTTCGAAATTTTCATATTAAAAACGAAATTTAGACATTGAAGTAGAAATGAACTTTGTCACGTGCTGTGCACGAAGAGGACATTTTGTTTACTTCTTCCAAAATATAACGAATCCAGTTAGTCATTCATGCTCTTCCAGGATGGCATAATAATTTATAAAGTTGAATAAACTTACTTAGACTTATGCTTATGCGATTAGTCGTATTACTGCATAATATAATCCTGAAAGAACAGGGAAAACAGCACTATTTGAAAGACAATTGAAATGGTACTACTTGATAAAGGTTTACGAATATCTCAATAAGAAATAGTTCAACAAGGACCATTGCACTCATTGTAATCAAAAACCTTTGAGAAAACTAGGCTTTATGGCTTTAAAAACTAGAAGTGCGCTTAGAAGTAATATGACAATATAAATAACTTTGACAAAAATAGACAGGATATAATAACAATCTAGGTAGTCTGAGTGGATCCCTCTGCTTTCGAAGCTAATCCTTATTATTGTTACACAAGGTTATTGCTATCTCAATATATTTAAACTCAACTTTTACAACAACTATTCAACTGATAACATTAACATGTAACGCTTATCATAAAACTCCAAACTGACGTCAGGATCATCCTTATATAGCTTATAGCTTATATAGCTCTCGAACCTTCGCGAACTGACGTCTAGAATATTCTTGACGGGTAATGACATTTCTGGACTATTCTATCTTCTTTTACTTGTACTTTTACTTATGACGACCGCAGCACACTGTAGGGCGATGAGTAAGATTCCACTTCTTTTTCTATCTGTACGTTTCCTATAATAGCCGCAGGCTACTGCAGGGTGCTGCGTAACATTGCTCCCTCCTCTCTAGTTATTCTCCCCGAAAAACTTGACTACTGGGACCTAATTGGAACTAATGGAGAGGATCTGGACCATGGAATGGAGTTATCTTCCCAATGTGAAATACGTTGAATTTACTTCCAGCTGACAGTTGAATGCGACAGATCAGTTCGTTGATTTTCCTTAAAGACGAAGTAGAGGCCTTCCCAGTTCCGCTGCGATTTCTTACGAAGTCCTCCTCGCTGCTTGGGATTGCTCAACCATACCTTGTCGCCCCTCTCAAAATGTGTATCTGTGGCACGCCTGTCGATTCTAGCTTCTGCTTTATTGGTGTGGGCTTTCAATCGTTCCCGAGCGAATCCATAGACCTTTGTTCTGCCATTGCATACATCACATTTTTTTACACCAATCCGCTACATCCCGTCTGCAATTGACCCAACAAAATCTTTCCCGAACTCGTGCCAGTGTCCTTTTAGTATCAAAGTATCCTCCTGAACGGCTCCTGTGAAGCTTCTCCAATACTTTTCTCACCTGTGACCTCGGCAGTATCACTTAGCGGACTACATGTACTCCATCGAGGCTCTCCCACTTCTGGTGCAATAGGCCATCGTGAAGATACAGGGAATCCCACTGGGTCCAGTAGCCTTTTATAGTTCTACTGTATTTGGCTATCTCTTTCCAAGTAGGTGTGACTTTATTTTTGAGCCAATCTCGGACAACCTTTAAGTCCTTGTCTTTCTTCTGTCCCTGTCTCAGACTTTCAAGGGTGATTTCTTCTTCGTCACCCTCCGGATTGATAGTGGTGGCCCGAAGAGTAACTTTATCAACCGGTTCTTCTTGTTCTTCGATCCTTTTACCATACCAGCATTGTTTCTCTAAACGAAGTTGCCCAAAGAGAATGCCTGGCATTGCTATGGAGACCTCCTCGATGCTCTACTTTCTGGTTATTGTTAGAAAGCCGGCTCGGTGTGGGTGATTGGCTTCTTCGGGACGCATAGCTGCTATAATTAATTCTTGTTGGTCTTAGTGATGGGCTTGGAAAGATTGATCCATATGATTTTCTGGTCTCATTCGCTGATTCTCGATTTATAGAATGGGCCATGCTTCTACAGGTTCTTTGAAGGTGTCCGACTCTTCCGCAATTGAAGCATCTCCTGCTTCCATTTTGGGTGTTTCGATGCATATTTCGTAGGATATTTAAGATTTGGGAAATAACATTAGTATTGGCCTCCTCACTTTCCTGGGATTTAATTTCCCTTACTTTTTCGCAAGAACATCTGGATAGGAGTTTTATTGCTTCATATTCCTGGGCTGCAATCAGTTTCTCCCTCAGCGTCTTGTGATGTTTTAGACGAAGGACTTGCTGCATTTCCACATCTTGTAGTACATCAATGACTGTTTGCATTCCGAGTTGTTCTTGGAAATCTTTCGGCACCTGTGGATAGGCCAGATGAATCAACCTTCTTATGTCAGCCTCGAATTCCTGTGGACTTTCATTATGTCTCTGACTACCTTTAGCTGGCTTTGGAATACCCGTTGCAATTGCTGCTGGCCATATCTTGTCTCCACAGCTTGGACGAGAGAGAATAACTGAGTTCCTCTTGAGGAAGTAACTGTAAAACGGTTACTGCCTGACCTCGCAGTGACCCTATCAATGAAGCCGCCATCTCTTTCTAGGTCCAGCCATTGGCTCTAGCTGCAGCTTCAAATTGGAGTCGATATGATTCCCATATTGTCTGACCGTCAAACGTGGGTGGCTTAAGGGTCTTGCTAGTATGGATTTGTGAAATTGGGTGTTGAATATGGCTTGATTCAATTACAGATGAGGACGAGGTAGTGTTTTTAGCTTCTCTGTTGCTTATCGAAGCCAGGCTACGAATTATTCTTTCTAATTCAACTAGTTCAGTTCTAATTTGCCTTTAGAACTCAACTTTAGCCTTTTCCTGTTATTTTAAATTATCTCGTTGTTGTTCTAAATTAGTTTTAAATGCTCTTGCTGCTGTTCTAGATTAGTTTTTAAATGCTCTTGTTGTTGTTCTAAAAGATCCACTCTAATTTTGAGCTGATCAATCTCATGCTTGAACTTTTGCTGAATTTGTATCAAACCATTTTTCTACCTCTGCTTTCCTACGCCTTTCCTCCTTCTCTTTTTCCTCTTCCTTCCTACGCCTTTCTTTTTCCTCCTCTTCTTCCTTCCTTCGTCTTTCCTTCTTCTTTTCTCGCCATTCCTTTTCCTCCTCTTCTTCCTTCCTACGCCTTTCCTTTTCCTCTTCTCGCCGCACTCTCTCCTCCTCTTCTTCCTTCCTACGCCTTTCCTTTTCCTCTTTTCGCCTTACTCTCTCCTCTTCCTCAATTTATTTGAACTCAACTTTTACAACAACTATTCAACTGATAACATTAACATGTAACATCTATCATAAAACTCCAAACTGATGTCAGGATCATCCTTATATAGCTTGCTTGACCCTTCTCGAACCTTCGCGAACTGACGTCTAGAATATTCTTGACGGGTAATGACATTTCTTTTACTTGTACTTTTACTTATGACGACCGCAGCACACTGTAGGGCGATGAGTAACATTCCACTTTTTTTCCTATCTGTACGTTTCCCATAATAGCCGCAGGCTACTGCAGGGTGCTGCGTAACATTATTCATAATTTATTTAAATAATGTATCCAACATAATTCAAAATAGGTAGATAGGTACTGTAAATTTTGTTAACGATACAAATTTTATATATCTCATAAGCGTATCATAATAATATGTAGAAAAACGAACTTTTAGAATAGTGAAAGGATTATTTACTTAAATAGAACAAAAAATAGTTTGAACAAAATAAATTAATCTTAAATGCAGAAGAAATTAAACTAACATTGTTGTTTTCAGTTCAGATAAAAGTAGAAGACAAAAACCGGCTAGTATGCTTTTACAATCAAATAACGTCATGGTTAACAAATGTACAAACATAAGTACGAGGAGATTGCTGATAAGTCCTAACCGGTCCAAGAACGACGTGCTCCTTAGTAACCAAAATTAAAGTTAGTGTTGATAATAATTTTCTCTCTGCAGTTTTTCTTTTGACAAAATGCAATGCCTATTGCGGTATTAGCTAAATGAGTAATTGTGTTCTCGAATAAAACAGTCGCTCGACGTTTTTGTGTCACAGTCTTTGAATTTTTATCATGTTTTTTATTTTTGTAGATAGTGTTAGTTAACTTTTATCACCAACCAATTTATTTCGTAAAATAAATCTTCAAAGCCAATGGAATTTTTATTTCCATCTTGTATATTAATAAAAAGTTAACAGATAGGTACAATGCATTGCATCACAATAGGGTAAGAGGGGGAAATATGTTTGCATTCTTATTTATTGTAAAAATAGTGATTGCTAAGTCATAATATTTATAATAATTAATTGCAAATATAAGATAACATTTTGGAAAGACGTTTGTCTTTATCTCGAGTTTAGTTACACAATACTATAAACTTTAATAAAAGAGGTAATGTTATTATGATACATGTGATTTTTTCTGGTTCATTGGATACAACCGATATGAGTTTGATTGTGGAATGTTTCAATACCGTGGAACTCTGTTCATAGTGTTCAATCAAACTAGTTTTATTATGCCAAATATGTTTACTAATCTTTTATTATGTGTTAAACACATTATAAGAAACGTTAGAATATTTAATGTAGGTTAAGTTAAAAATAAGTACATTGCACTGCGACCCAGATAAATGTATTGCTACTCATGCCTAAGTTTTAGTTCATTGTACAAACCACACCTGATGGGGACCATGGTTGAGTTAGGTATGACTTGTTTTAAGTCGGTAGGCTCCAGTCGGGTAAAGTCAAAAATCTGGAGCAAGTACCTATATAGAATGTGTACTGTGAATTCATGCTAATTTTAAAGCAAAAAATATCTACTGGAATACAAGACCTACTACAACCCCAAAGGAAAAGAACTGAATAGGGCTATCAAAGATCAGAAATGTAGGTGACACTCCACGGGAAGACATACCTATTGGCCAAGCAATATAAACAAAATACTTGATCTCTTAGACGTTTTTATTTCAAAAAATATTGCAGCAAATTTTATAAACATAGATGTTTAAGAACTTATATTTAAGGGATATGAAGCCAGGTTTAGAGTAATAGTACTTACACTATTGATGCTAGTATTAAAGACATTTATCGTTTAACCCCTTGGGACGTAACTAGTTGCATTTTTATTATTAAACTCGAAATTATGACAGATTACATATAACAGAAATACTGATTTAATCACACCTTTATTTATAGAGTGCGTAAATAGTAATATTATTCAAAAGGACGTAAACTATGATATTTATTTAAAAAATATCTCGTATCGTGGCAATATTATGTGTGTAAAAATATTAGTTACATTTACCTCTCTTTCTGTGACGCTTGTAGGTAATTTGATGTGTTCGGCTTTAATTCCAATTTTCGAAGCATTTAAAATTTTTTGACGAATATATACATTGGAGTCTTCACGGTCTCCTACTTGCAAGATTGCCAGTCCAGGTTCAAAGTTTGGTAGTTTTTCTCGAACTTCGTTGACAGCAATTCTGAGATTCTCAGTAATTTCGCTGAAACAAAATAAAAGTCAATGAAAACTCCATCTCTTATTGGAAGTAAATTTTATATAATTTTAGTAACCGTAAGAAAACATTTTTGATTAATACGATTACAACTTACTGATGAAGAATAGAACTATCTTAAAACGTGACTTGTCACAGAACATGCTAGGACAAAAATGATAAGAAATCCATTTAGGCCTACTCTTTTTATGAGCAAAATATATATATATATATATATATATATAAATATATATACATATATATATATATATATATATATATATATATATATATATATATATATATATATATACATCATCCTATCGTTTTGGCATCCGTTTATTATTAAATTCCCAACATTGTAGCATCTCTTTGCAAAGTGGCGTCCGTATATGGACGTCACTTTGTTTTCTCCTAATAATTTGGTCCACAGTAGAAATTAACGCACTTTTTGCCTTCCAGTCTAATCCGTGCGATCTGTACATTGACCTATTCTTTTATTATCCATCTTATTCTATTCAGTGCTGAGTTATATTAGATTATTTCAAGGATCACTGGACTTCAAATTGTTAGGAATATGAAAGTGAAATATACAAACTTAGTTCAGCATTTTGCCGTTTTAGCGCTAGTGTCATGTATATCTTATATACATGTTTCTTTCATTTATAATCCTACTGGCATCCGAAATGTGGCAACACTGTTAAAACAGTTTTAATATTTATTTCCGTCTATGAAATAAACTTAGAGCCAAACGAAGTATTAGCATTATGTAAACATATTTTTATTATATACGTCTTTTTGACGTCCATATAGAAGTATCGTTATTTGCATCAATTTGGCTTCCAAGATTTTACTGATTAAAAAATTTAAATAAATTAATTTCGACATATCCTGTAACTGACTGTTACAATATTTTTCATTTTTTTTATTTTCGTGTTTATTTTGAATGAATGTAACAATTGGTAAAAATTTAAAATGTAAAGCATAATTATAAAAAAATAATTTTATTTAAGATTTGCATTAATTAAAATGAAACAACTTGAATATATTATTTGAAAACATGTAATTTATTTTGTTAAATTTACTGAATTTCTCCTTAACCCACCCCTACTCACCCCCACTAGGTCAGAATAATTGAAAAATATTAATTCTTTAATATCTTATGTATAAAACAATAGGTAAAATATTTTCATTTTATTTACTCTTGCAAATCGCTACAGTAATACATGGCTTTATTGACTTTTGGCAATAATATTATAATAAGTATTGTAATTAATGGGTATTATAACAAGTATTATAATAAGTATTATAATAAGTATTATAATAAGGTTTAACCTCGGTTACATATAATATGCAACATTCAACAACTATTTGCCAAAAAATGTCAATTATTAGAGTAACGATTATTTAAATACATTTCCATATAGAACTTCTTTAGTCCTAAAAATTTTAAGTTTATATCGTTTCTCGTTTTTAATTTTGGGATTTTTTAATTTCAACCTTCCTTATTCCCCTCTTTTTAATCAGATTTTTTAAAAATCAATAGGCTTCGTCCCCTTAGAGAGCCTAATTTTTCCAAAACAAATTAAGTTGGTATCGTTTTTCATTTTTGATTTTTTTTTTAATTTCAACTCCCCTTAACCACCCATTTTTATTCTGATTTTTCAAAATCAATAGGCTTCGTCCTCTGAAAAAGCTTGATTTTCCTGAAAATTTCAAATTAAAATTGTTTTTAGTTTTTGATTTGTTTTATTTTTTAAGTTTCAACCCGCCTTAAACCCGCAATTTTTATTTAGGTTTTTTTAAAATCAAAAGGCTTCGTACCCTTATAGAATTTGATTTTTCCTAAAAATTTCAAGTTGATATCGTTTCTCATTTTTCAATTTTAATTTACGATTTTTTTATTTTAACTACCTTCAACCCCCATTTTTATTTTTAAATAAATAGGCTTCGTCCGCCTATAGATCTTGATTTTTCTGAAAATTTCAAGTTTATATTGTTTTTCGTTTTTGATTTATGATTTTTTTTTTAAGTTTCAATCCCCCAATTTTAAAACAATGTTTTTCAAAATCAATAGGCTTCGTCCTCTAAAAGAGCTCGATTTTTCTTATAAATTTCAAGTGGCTATTGGTTTTAGTTTTTGATTTTTAATTTTTTTTTTAAGTTTCCCAATTTTCCAATGTTAGCAATTTACTCAAGTGGTCCGTTTTAAAGCCATAAAAGAACAAAAAGCCTTAAAATAATAAATTTTACCTTTAAAAACAAAAGTTTTGTATTATATATAATTATTCTCTATATAGAACCTATAAATTTGATACTTATACTACAACACGTGTTAGAAACTTAAAAATGATTTACACGACAAAACAAATTGGTAAATTAATACATTCATTTATAGCTAGTTAAAGTGTAAAACTTTTGTTAATAAATTTAGAATGATAATAACAACGGTAATGTATTTATTTTGTTTAAAACCGGTACTCATGCTATTTCAAACAAAAATGCCACCTATTTTCCTTGCCTAAGCAAATGAGGTGAAATTTTCTACAATCGACAGTTAAATGCCAGTGAAGAAGGAGGCGAGTCGTAGCAAAAGTATTGTATGTAAATGAGTGCCAGGAGTTTACTCATATCCAACAATTCCAAGTAACGGTTTACTATAAAACTCCAAACAGCTAAACCAAATTCATCTTCATGATGACTCAAGCGGCTATGCTATAAATGATTATCTCTTGCTAATAAATCGTTACCTTACCTACGAGTATAATACCTAACCTAACCTAATAAAGTAATATTAACAGACACTTTGGTTGGGGGTAAATAATGAAAAAATTACAATTAAATACCCAAATTTAATAATAATATTTATGCGTTAAGGGTTCACCTCGGTTACACATAATATGCAATATTCAACAACTATTTGCCAAGCAATGTCAATTATTAGAGTAACGATTATTTGAATACATTCCCATATAGAGCTTGTTTAGTCCTAAAAATTTTAAGTTGATATTGTTTTTAGTTTTTAATTTTCGGATTTTTTAAATTTAAACCTCCTTAACCCCCCTCTTTTTATACAGATTTTTTAAAAATCAATAGGCTTCGTCCCCTTATAGAGCTTAATTTTTTCCAAAAAAAATTAAATTGATATCGTTTTTCGTTTTTGATTTTTTTTTTAATTTTATCTTCCCTTAACCACCCATTTTTATTCAGATTTTTTTTTAAAATCAATAGAATTCGTCCCCCTATAGATCTTGATTTTTAGTGAAAATTTCAAGTTTATATTGTTTTTCGTTTTTCATTTGATTTTAATTTTGTTTTTGTTTTAACTCCCTCTTAAACCCCCATTTTTAATAAATTTTTTCAAAATCAATAAAACTGATAAAGCTTGATTTTCCTGAAAATTTCAAATTAATATTGATTTTAGTTTTTGATTTGTTTTATTTTTTAAGTTTCAATCCCCCTTAAACTCTCCATTTTTATTCAGATTTTTTTCAAAATCACAAGGCTTCGTCCCCTTATAGAACTTGATTTTTCCTAAAAAGTTTAAGTTGATATCGTTTTTCAATTTTGATTTACGATATTTTTATTTCAACTACCATTAACCCCCATTTTTTATTATAGGCTTCGTCCGCCTATAGATCTTGTTTCAATCCCCCCTTAAACCCCCAATTTTAAAACAATTTTTTTCAAAATGAATAGGCTTCGTCTTCTAAAAGAGCTTGATTTTTCCTAGAAATTTCAAGTGGATATTGATTTTAGTTTTTGATTTATGATTTTTTTTTTAAGTTTCCCAATTCTTACCAGATTTTTTTCAAAATCTATAGACTTCTCTGATTCGGCTTGATTTCTCTTGAAAATTTTAGGTTGATCTACTAACATTCCTACCTCCACTTTGGAGATTCCAAATTGATTGTAAATGTGACGTGTTTCCCAAATGTATTATGTGGACGTTAGAATGACCGGTTTAAAAAGAAAACTAGCGAGACGCCGAAATGATTATAAAGGTAAAGTGTTTCTTATATTTGTATATGTGGACGTCAAAATAATCGGTTTTAAAAGGAAATTAGTAAGATGTCATAATGACTGCAAAATTTAAATATATTGTATAAACACTGCATGATGGAGACGCCAAAATGATTATAAGGTGAAGTGTTTCTCATATATGTATATGTGGACGTTAGAATGTTTTAAAAGAAAACTAGCGAGACGCCGAAATGATTGAACATTTTAAATATATTTTATATACACTGCATGATAGAGACGCCAAAATGATTATCAAGGTAAAATGTTTTTCATATACGTTGACGCTAGAATGATCGGTTTTTAAAAATAACTAAGAGGACGCCATAGTGATTAATATATTTAAACATATTATGTTATATACATTAGGTACAGGACGTTAAAAGGATGATATTATTAAAAGCTTTCAGATATACTAATGATAATATGTAATTATGTTAAACGTTGGGGTTTTAAATAATGGTTGATGCATCGTCTGTGTATATCTACAATATGTGACGTTACAATGATTGGATTTTCTTTTAAGAAACTTGGCAACGTTGCTGGTAGTCGCAATGATTTTACTTTTAATTTTTTTTTGTACGGACGCCAAAATGCGTTTTAGTGTAAAAGTCGCGTATATAGTAAACTTTACGCTACTAAAAATCTAAGATGAGTTTCATGTATTAAAAAATGCGCCGGATTTATATACACGGCTAAATATTTAAAAATAGGTTTCTTTCTACTGGACGCCAAATTAAGGTGTTATGAAAGGATGCCAAAATGATAGTGGGATGTATATATATATATATATATAACTACTTTAAATGCATTGTGGCACCTGTTAAGTCTAATGTAGTTGTGGCACCAGTGTTATAATTATCGTCATTAAGGCACCATCTAATTGAAGAAGGTTGTGGCACCAGTATATATATTTCAAGTGGTATTATGGCACCATGCGCTGTTGTCAAGTTTACGTGGTGCTTAAACGTAGCTGAGTATATAATAACTTATACAGTAATTAATACGTTAAGAAGTCAGTAATTATTTGAGCACAGACGTATAAATTCATTTTAGCTAAATAAACAATTTTGATAAATAATCCCGAGGCAGATATATTTTTGATTTTAATTTGCTGTTTTATACACGTAACAATTATACAGGGTGCGCCATCTTTGACTGAAGATGTCATCGGTATTTTTACTTTCTTATACTAACATGTACGGTGTGTTCCATAAAGTTGGATTCATATGGGAATTTGTTTAATATTATGACCGGAAAATACGTTGTAGGGCAATCGCCTCTGCCTATTTAAAAACTTAAAATTGTCTATATCAAAATTGGCTACTGATATTAGTTTTTGTCAAGTTCGCATTAAGTAAATTGTTTTTATGAACAATTTGTTAAAAAAACACTGTTAACTTTAATATGGGCTATATTAAGTTTTTAAAAAAGCAGAGTTGAATGTCTTATGACGTTTTTTCTAATCGTAATGTTAAGAAAATACCCTATGGATCAAACTTTATGGAACATACTGTATATGGGATGTATACCAGCAGTAATAATATAAGACAGTATTGTAATCCAGAGAATTTTACACTTTGACATTTTAACTAGTAAATTAGGTTAATAAGAAAATAAATTTTATTATTGTGTTCATACATTATTTTTATAACAAAGCATCAAGTTACAAATGACGGAAGAAACGAATGTTATACAAATGTGTACTCGTTTACAATTAATGTCTTTATTTGGACGTAATCATTGTTGGTAAATTCATCATGTTTTGAAATATAATCCATGATTTTTAATTTTCAGTTGATTTTTAAAAACAAAATAATGTTTACTGTAGATTTCAGGAATGAAATATTTTTATAATATGATCCCACGCCTTTCCCAATGAAATATAGCATAAACTATTTCAGTAGCCCTATTTGAAATGAGTGTATTCATGTAAAACACCTCAAGTAAATCTATGATTTTTGCATATTATTTGTTTTTAAAACCCAACAAGTAAAAAAAATGTAAATATACAGGGTGTTCAATCAGTGCGTAATTGTTCAATATTTCAATTTGTGTTATAGACAAGCAAAACAGTTTTATGGATTTAAAAAGTACATATTTTAAAAATATTGTTGGATATACAGGATATTGCATTTTTGCCTGGCAAATAAAAATTTATGTTTTTTAAGTAGAACAACTTGTATTTTATTTTTAGAATGGTTTATTAATACTGTATTCAACTCTAGAATGTTTTTAAACAATATTAGTGTTGCCAAGCAATTTTTTTTTTAAATAGAGAATGATGCAGACCACAAATTAAATAATCATAACTGAGGTAGATTTACCTTAATTTTAAAATTGTTAAATATACAGACTTATAAGATACTAAGCTAACGAATAGTGGTGATAGAACTGGTTGATTTTAGACAGTGTTTTAAAACATGTCTTAAATTTGGCTAATTTTAAGTTAAATTTACTTTATTTTTTCAAATGCAACATCCTGTATATTATTTTAGTATAAAATTCTTTATACATATATCTATCCAAAGATTTTAAAATATTAGACAATAACACATATACAGGGTATCCCACGAGAGCGTAATTGATGGATAGCCGTTGTATTATTGAAAATACGAAAAAAAAAATATAAAAGTTGTATGACCATATTTATTAAATATTACCTAATATACAGGGTATTCCATAATCGAGAGGTTGACCAAACATACATTTTTAAAGGAAAACACCTTACAGGTAGTTATAGATATTTGATTGTTTTCACATCGTCAAACCATTTTAATACACTTCATTTATTTGCTATTTTGTATATAGGGTGTGACAAAATGCGAGGTAACGGTTTTCTCAATTTTTTAAATAAAATACCATATATCTTATACTACCAATTAATTAATAAAGGGTAATCCATTTAAAAAATCATAACCTCACGTTTTTAAACACCCTATATACAACATAGCAAATGAGGGAAATCATTTAAAATTGTTTGACGATGTAATAACAATCAAATATGTTTAACTACCTGTAGGGTGTTAAGCTTTAAAAAAAGAAAGATTCGGTCAGCACCTCGTTTATGAACCACCCTGTATATTTAAGAACAATTGTTAAATATAGTCATACAACATTTATATTAAATTTTTTTTTTCGTATTTCCAATAATAAAACTGTCCATCAATTACGCCCTGATATAATTTATTGGCTAATATGTTGGTATCGTTGGATAGTTAAATGTATAACAAATTTTTTTATGCTTAAATATTATACAGGGTGTTGCATTTGAAAAATTGAGTAAATTGAACTTAAAATTAGCCATATTTAAGACATGTTCCAAAACACTTTGTAGAAAATAAACCAGTTCTATCACCGCTATTCGTTAGATTAGTATCTTATAAGTCTGTATATTAAACAATTTTGAAATCAATTTAAATTTACCTAAATTATGATAATTTAATTTGAAGTCTGCATTATTCTAAAATACAGGGTGTTCTATTTAAATTAAATACATTTTTATTTGCCAGGCGAATACGCAACACCCTGTATATACAAAAATATTTTTAAGATATGTATGTTTCAGATCCATATACCTTTTATTTGAAACTGTTTTGCGGACACCCTGTATAACGTTCTGCCAACACCATACGTAAAGTCTATAAACTTGTGCCACAACTATATAATGGTCTTAATTATTGCAATATTCCTGATGGATTAATGGTCTTGGGAAGAGGTCTTGGGAAATACAGAATGCATCAAACAGAAGTTAAATACATGTATAACATAAGGAAATAAAAAAACATAAGTTTAAAGTCAAAATGTGCATACTTTCGTGTTCAATAGCTTTACTTCTAATACTTTTTATTATATCAAGAATATTTATTTCTGACACATTGGCCAAAACTTGGTTGTATTAACATGATTTTGACTATTATATTATTAAAAATGCTTTATACATAATTAGGGGTTAATTTAGAAATATTCAAGAAATACTGATTTCTTTTACATTCCATTTATTCGATACGTCGGCGTTATATGCGGCTTGTTTAATTGAATTTATACTAGGCGACACACCCTTGGATGACTTATTTCTTAAACTTAATTTCACCACATAGGCCTCTTTTTTTATAACTGTTGTTACTAAATTATGCAATTGTTAATAGTATTGTAAATCGTTGCTGCTTTTAGTTTTTTTAAATGTTTAATCCCTATCAACAATTATTAATGTGTCCAACACGTTCATGTTTAAAGTATGAACTAAATACATACTTTTTGCACACATCTTACTCGAAATATTTTTGAATATACAGGGTGGCTCACGCTCAACGGGACGGAGCTTTATGGGAAAACGACCAAAGATATAAAAAATTCGTTTGGGAGGAATACGTAGGTTACAGACGGCTACAATTTAAAATTTGTTAGATGTATACAGGATGTCCCACATAAGAGAAAATATACAAAGTTATATTATTTTTAATGGAACACCCTGTTTTTTATTTTAGAATTAAAAACTACATCAAAAATAATGTCAGTTAACTAAAGGTTCCCTATTACTATTATTATTAGTTTTCGATTTATTTGAATTTTTAAGGAAAAAAAGTCTCCCAGAAATTAATTGTTTACTCTTGTTTGAATAATTTTTATTAAACTAATTTTTTTTTCTTATGTGGGACATCCTGTATACATCTAACAAATTTTAAATTGTAGCCGTCTGTAACCTACGTATTCCTCCCAAACGAATTTTTTATATCTTTGGTCGTTTTCCCATAAAGCTCCGTCCCGTTGAGCGTGAGCCACCCTGT
The DNA here is from genome assembly GCA_927349885.1 of Psylliodes chrysocephalus. Lineage (NCBI taxonomy): Eukaryota > Metazoa > Arthropoda > Insecta > Coleoptera > Chrysomelidae > Psylliodes > Psylliodes chrysocephalus. The sequence continues at coordinate 34,723,452 of OV651821.1, forward strand.
ATATTCATTACCAACGAAAATACAAACCACTGCCAAACAGAAATACATATACACACAGAAAATACAAAAAAAAATGTTTATACTTTTCGTCTAAATTTTTACATTACAGTCCATTTTGGATCAATCATGTAAAAAACAAAAATTATGACTATAATATCGCAAACAACTTTTATTTGAACAATTTTCTTATAAATTTGAATTTTGCATTTTTTTGTCAAATTTCTCGAATATGGACCATCTTAGAAAAAATATGTATATTACAAAAATTATAGTGATAAACATTACAAACAACTTTTACTTTAAGAATTTTCTTCTCTTATCGTTAATAACAGATATATTTTATAAAGTAGAAAAACGGCCCTCATTAAAGTAGCCCAGATATTCCAACTATGCCTTATATCTATTCACCACAGGATGGATTAAGGCTTAAATTTAAAATTTGGTGTTTTTTTCTTCATTCGTTTTTAAGTGTTCAAAATTCGAAATTTGTACTTTTTCTCAAATATCTCGAACACGGTACATTTTAGAAAAAATATGTACGGAATAAGCATTATAGAGGATAACAGTTTTTATAAAAATAATTTTTTTAAAAATTCGAATTTTGAACTTTTTGTCAAATTTCTGGAATACGGACCATTTTAGAAAATCATGTGTGGGACAAAAATTATAGAGAATAATATTACAAGCAACTTTTAGTTGTAGAAATTTCTATTCTAAGCGTAAATAACAGATATATTCCAAAAAGTAGGAAATAACCTCCCATCAAGTACGTCAAAATTTATATTTGAGCAGCAGTAGCAGGATGGTTTATACGTCACATCGTCATTCTTCCTGTTCAAAATCATAATGATGTACCAAATCGGCTAATTCTACTAATCACCTCGAACGAGAAACCATCGTGTAACAAAACAGAAATTAAAAGTTCAGAATTGCACAAGCGAATTGATTATTTATTATAAGTCATCACAATATCACTCATCACCCCGCGATCACATATCGAGCAGATTCCTATTTACGTTTGTATTGTTTATTGTTTTACGATTGAAATATTTGCCACTAAAGATAGAATTCACGAGAAAACAGTAACACAAAAATGCGATATTAGACAAAGCGTTGTTGCCACATTGGTTGTTCAACAGTAGTAGTAATATGGTGCCTCAACAGCGAATAAGTATATGCCTTTGTAGGTGTTTAACCGTGGTAGTTAGAGTGGTGCCTCAAAAGCGAATAAGTATAAAATACAAGTTGGTGTATAACAAGGAGCGCGCTCCAGTTATAAACAGTGAGAACTAAATCCTATATAAGTATATGTTCAGCGACTTTAAAGCACCAATACGAAAATTCGCGTACAGACCCCAGATAATATTCTAATAGCATTTAGTAGGGTCTGGCCCTCATAACGTTCTGGCACCAATATGTGGTGCCACAACGAAATTTTTGGTGCCTCAACGTACGGCAAGTCTATAAATTGGTGCCACAATGAATAAATGTATATATATATATATATATATATATATATATATATATATTTTAAACTATTACGCCTTATATCGACTAGACTAGATGATTTTGGAATTTTGTAAGTTTAGTTAAATCATCTTATTTTTATCCCACGAGTTTATAGTTAAGATATGTCCCAACCTTTTTGAGACACCCTGTAGGTAGGTACCTATAATGAGTGATGTATACAGAAAAGTCCTATCAATTTCTAGTGAAAAGAAAGTGTAAATATATACTTAATGAAGACATTAGCGAATGTGAGTAGAGAATAATTTATTAACACTTTGAATTATTCACTTCCGGCGGCGTAAATGAAAATATTAACATTTACTTTAATTTTGCTTCCTACATTTTTAATTTTTCAAATTTTTTGTATTAGAACATAACATCGTTAAAAAATATTGTTATAACATAAAAATCATTTGGATAAAAGTGTTTGGATCCGGATCTGACTAGGCGAGATAATCCTTATCTGTGTGAGCACGAGTCTTGTTTTTGTATAATTTTTTCTTTCCCAATTATTGACTATGTGTTTTTGACTGGAATCAGTGTCGGATTGGAGCCTCCAGGTCCTATCGGTTCAAGGAGGAGAAGGGCACACCTATCAATTTTTTTTTCATGGTCAGATTTATTAATGGTCCTATTTGCACACTGATGCATTTTTCCGAGATTGCCACGTATTACAGAGTTTCTTCGCATTTGATTCTTTGTTCTTCTCAAGGGCGCACTGCCTGAAGGAGGGCCCACTGCTTGAACGAAGGCCTACCCACAGACCATACCCTTTAGGCCTACCGGTCTTCGGACCGGTAACCGGTAGACTGATGGCCCAATTCGACACTGACTAGAACTGCTATACGTCAGACTTTCTTTAATACAACGCACATTTAGTAGAGTTGTCATCATCATACTAATTATATTTTTAAGGGTAAAGTAATAAGTAGTACGATTATTTTTTTGAAAAGTCACGAATTCCAGTCCCGACGATAATGCAACTATACTCTGTTTTTAAACTAAGAGGAGCGATTTGAATTTAAGTTGGCAATTCTGTAGCCTTCTGATTGGTCAGATTACAGTCAGTTTCACACATTACTTTTTAGCATGAACATCAGCTAATAATTGATATTGTTGACAGTTCTGACATTTTATAATTTGATATCTCATTCGATCATGTAAATCTCATCCATTACTTAGTTTTTTACTTTATTTCGTAAATAATAGTTCTTCAGTAAGCAATTGTGTTGAAAATCTACAATTATGGATCCTTCTACACTGAGTACTATTAAAGGTAGCAATTCCTGAAAAGCCTTACAGGAAAGGGAAGACACCTTATTATTTTACATGCTGATTCTGAAGGTTTTGTAGAAAATGCATTATTGGTTTTTGAAGGTAAAAAGATGGGAGATTACCATGAAGAGATGAATTCCGAAGTATTTTAGAAAAAAATAATTTTATTACTGATTTTTTAAAACTAAAAATTGATGAATTTCTAACCAAAATGATTAAAATGTAACTAAATATTCAAGCAAATTTTATTTATTAGAACAGAATAAAACTATTTACAAAATTGTTGTTAAAACATTTAAAACACCATCTACTACTTTAGGGATAATCTTAATTTGGCACAATGAGTTAACATTACTTTCACAAAAAAAATCTTTTAAAAATACTTAAAATTAATACATAGGTATGTATGAATAGTTCACTTTAAAAAATATATGTTGACATGTAGTGTTATGAAAATGTTGGTTCCAGTTTTCAAAACAAATTCTGACTCATAGGCCTGTAAACTTTTGAATGCCTTTATTTGCCCTCTAGCGCATTAACCATGGGTTAACACTAAATAAGCCATAATATCCACATTACCCATAGAAGAGATACCAGTTACTGTGTGATCCACTTGTCATTCACTGACTAACTTTTACTTTTTATACCTATAACAAATATATCCTTAAAAATGTAAACAGATCTTTATATTTTATACTAACCTGGCTACATCTGGATATTCCATTAACAATTTTCTTAAATATTTAATATCCATTTTAAAAAGATCATAGTTATTCTCAAAAAGTCGATTTCAAAAGCAAGAAAAAAGTATTTCTGACATCAATCAACAACCATATTGACTTTAATTTGACAGTGACATTTCGTTTTAGACACACATTTCAGATCACAATAATGTGAAATTTGCGACCGTTGTCTGGGACCAATTAAAAAATTACTTCTATGACATTTATTCGTTTCTTAACCGTTCATTGGCCGTTCACCCACTAAGGCCGATAAAGATAATTATTTCATAAATTTTGAACACGATTATATTGCGAAACTCGCTCTTAGTAACAAATCTAGTTACTTTTCCCTGTGTAAATGCGTCTTTTCAATTCGCTCCTCCTAGTTTAAAAACAGAGTATAGTGCCAATTACGAGCTGTATTATATTAATATTTAAGCGTACCTACCACAAAATTATATTTAGAAAGAAGCAACAAACATTTTGTGCAGGGGAATAAAAGGTCCAATAACTGTTACCTTCCAATTATAATTATGATCATTTAACTTTTATAAGTTAAAGGCAGGTATATATAGGTGTCACTAGGGCTGACAGTCGGGCCGAAGCCACTTAGCGATCAAATCCAGTTGATAGGACTCAATTTTTCCTTTAACGTCTAGAAATAATTATATTGGCAATTAATGGCCTATTGATGGGAAGTTAACGGGAAATTGCAGATTTTTTACCATATTAATACTGACTGCTGATTAAAGGCCACATGACCAGACAGGCAATTTGATAGTGCCTCTTTGGCCAGCAATACCCCGATAATTCATTGTTTGTTGGGAGAATATATTAAGTACGAAAACCAAACTATAACAAATGTTAGAAGATAATGGTTTGTATCCAAAGATGTTTGTGATGTAGTCATTGTAAAAACTGAGTGAAACAGCACAAACGAAATTCTAAAATTTTAGTTTTAAAATTCGCCTCCGTTTGACCACCCATTGACATTGACTATGTTATGTCACCCAGACATTTTTTTATTGGGCTTTTCTGTCGATTGAGTTCGAAATTTGATTTAGAAATTGTATTTTTTTAAATTTTCACACTCTTTGGGCGCATTATAATTATTTTAGGGGGTGATCAAACGTCGAAATATAATGCCGTTATGTTGATTCCCCATTGTTTCGAAATTCGATATTAAAATAATTGTATTTTTCGATTTTTCACACCTTTGGGGTCATTTTAATTATTTTAGGGAGTCGAAACATAATTATAAAACTTTGGATGCCCAAGCGGGGATTTCGGGATTTACTAAAGCGCGGCAGATTAATATACAGGGGGATACCTTGTACCCAGTTAAGTACCTCCACCAAATATGATCAGATTAGTAAAAAAAAATTGATTATCAGATATTCTCGAGCGCGTCAGATTAAGGTAGGGTGAGTTAATTACATGCTAAAAAGTGTATATTCCACTAATCTGACAATTTGAGAGTGACGTAAAGAAAGGGAGGGCAGCAAAGTTGTAAGAAAAAAACGTCATCTCGACATTCTCGAGCGTAGCTAAATTTTTTTTTATTTGGAAGGAAATAATTCAAGGATAACAAAAAGTATATAACCTGACGATTTCCGCAAGCCGAAATAACAAATATTCGTCGATAAAGTTGAAAGCGTGCAGCTGCGTGATTCCTATATTTCGCTCTCCGCGTTTCTACTATTTCTATCAGAACTTCTGATACTGACAAGAGTAGAAGTTTGGATGGATCTTGGAGTTAGCAATGCACGCCGATTCATCGACGTATCCGCTCTCTACAAAAAATTAGGCCCACAAATTTCTAAGGCGCTTCCAGCTTTGCATGCGTTCACTGGTTGCGATTTCAACCCAGCATTGTACCGACGAGGGAAAAAAACCTTTGCATTGTCTGATGAATTCATAAATTTTCCAAGTAGCATTTCTGGATTTGGGATCAAAGGAGCATAATGTGCAGGATTTACTTGCCACTTGTATGGGTTGAAAAAGTTAGACGATGTCTCAATCAAGCCAGGATTGTCATCTTCAATAAGACGAACAAGGTAAAAGACAAATCACAACCCTTCTCCTTGAGTGTCCGGAATTACGATGCGTGCAATTTGCCACCCTGTGAATCGGAGTTACTCCAGCAAGTGTTATGCACAAGATTCAACTAAGTTCAATGATTATCAGATTAGGCGAATCCCTCTATATAATCGTCAGATTATGATACAGCACGTCTAGAACATAAAGATGAACCATATATATCTTAATCTGACGCGCTTGAGTATTTCAAAACGGCGAATTTTTTTTGCACATTATATTAATGGCCGCGAGTTTGCGTCACATCGAAATCGTTAGATTATTGAATGAGAACTTTTTTTGGTTCACTTAACACCCCCTTTGAAAATCTGACGCGCTTGATTCATTTTTTTTTTTCATTTTCAACCCTTACGTACAACCACCTGCATCATGCAAATGATCAGATTAACATACGTACATTATTAAAAATACTTAAGACATTGATGCTATATCTGACGCGCTCGAGTATGTCCATGCAACAGTATTTTTTTACATATTTAAAAATCTATAGCCGCTTCCCCCACCAATGAAAAGGTATATATTATATGATTTTTTTTTCTTTTTATCACCTAAGCTTTGCAACCCAATAGGTCTCTATGCCGCTCGAGTAAATCCCCATTTAGCATCGTGGGCTCCTCTGCTATAAGGCTTTTTATAAGATCGATCATAGGATTCTTATTTACAAGCTTGCTGAGGTTGATGTAAATAGTTTCAGTCGTACGTAACAAGCTGTAAATATTGGAAATGTCTAATTAAATTTTCAAAAAATACCATCAGGGTTTCCACAGGGCTCACACCTATGACCCCTACTCTTTAATTGCCTATACATAAATGACATAAAAAACGTTTTATGATCTTAAAATATTCCACGGCATTTCTAACGTAAATCATCACATTTTATTTCCAAATGATATGAACCTTTTTACAATTATTGTATTCGCTCCGTGCGTTACTGCAGCGCCAAATACTTTATGTACTAATGGACTATTTCTCCGTATACTGACAATACAATTTTTAATAGAATTCGTAATTAAAAAGTATATATGTTAGTTTTAATAAAAGTATAGGGATTTGTAAAACAAGTGAATCATTTATTATTACCTATTATTATATATTTTTAACGCTTATACTAAAATAAATGAGTATAATCAATAAAAATCAATAATAAAAAATAGGCAGGCAACAGTATCTACAGGAAAAAACATCAGGAAAATGTATAAGAAGTTGCCTCAGTCCTAAGTCTAAAAGTTGTCTTTAAAGAATTATCCTATTCTGTCAAAACAAAACAAAATTAAATAATAATAGCGTAAAGTTAAAATGTATAAACAGATGGATTGTTATTTATATTTTCATTTTTGTTCAAAAGAAAACATAGAACGAATGATTAAAACTGGTTTCCTATCAATAAGTCACAAAATTGCATTCCAGTCACATACAATAATTAAAGACAGAAATCTAGTTCTTGCGGAACATTTAAGAATAAAGGGATCTTGAAGAACATCGTAAAATTATAATTTATTGTTTATTTAAACCCCTTCAAGTTTCTGATGTCTACTACGACTTACAGTATTACTGTTATTATTACAAAAATAAAGGTAGTTTTTCTTCTTATTGTACAGCTATCCATTTATTTCGTTGATTTAATTTCCACTTTACTACTAAAACTTTTTATAATTTACACTGTTTTTTTGCTTGTATTTTTACAATTTATAACACAGCAACTCCGGTTGCTTATTGTATTGTTTTTACCTATTTTATGGAAAAAATGTAAAATGTATACGTATAGTTGACATGCCAAAATTACAAATATCGCCCTAAAATGCACGAATTATCCGCAGCTAGCGCTAGTATCGCTTTTGCTTCGCCTACTATGACCTCGCACTGAGTGAATATCACTATACGAGGCAAGAGAGAGGTCCGACACGCCCAACATAGGGCGCGGCCATTTTGAACCCTGTGACACAGTTTACAGTTAAAGAATCAGATCGCTCACTCTGCGTCGGCACTTTTGATCTCAATGTTTCAGTTTATACACTGTGCAACTCGGATAATACAATATATGACAACCGCCTATAATAAAACAGCAGTCTTCTGTGTATCCTGAATTTGTATCCCTGGAGTGGATGTTATTTTGGAACTTTCAACTGGTCCGAGTGAGCTAACTGATTCTTTAGCAATAAACTGTGACTTCAAAAATAATGTTCACTGACACTGACAGCAGCAAGCAAAATATCAGGTGCGTTTTAATCATCCGCTTCTGCTTCCGGAATTGTCGGTTTAGTCGTTTTAACCTGTCAGATTAAAACAAGAAAACCGACAATTCCGAAGCAGAAGTGGATGATTAAAACGCACCTATTAAAAATATTGCGCCAAGATGTAGGCAACACGTAATAAGGGTTCAAAATGGCGGAGTTTTCTATCTCCTTTTAAAAGGCACTCAGAAAGCTGCGCATTGCGACCATTCTCCGTATAGTAAAAGAAAATCAAAGTATGTGGTGAATATAGTTTTTCTTAAACATTGACAAATGTCATCAAATAACTTTCAGTCGAAACAGAAATGTAACTATATAGTCATAATTATAGGTTAGGGACTAATCGATAAAATAGAGTGTCGGATATAAAAGACCTAGGAATTATGATCCACTCTTCTTTTTGATCAACACATGTACATCATATTTCTAAAAAAGCAAATAAAATGCTGGATGTTCTAATTAGAACATGCCATGATTTCAAAAAACCCCCTAGTTAGGTACTGGGGAGGGGATGTGAATTACATGTACCATGTCTCGGTGGTGGGAACTGTCGCCTGGCCTATCAAATTCAAAATACTGTTTCACTGCAATTGGGGTTTTTTGTTTTTTTGCTGACAATGAAATAATTTGCTTCTAGACGTCTATAACAATGAAAACAATCCCTATGCAAGCATTTTCTGTCGTCCGGTCTTGCTACTATTGATGTAGGGAAATTTCTAAACTTACATCGAACGACAAAAAAATGCTTGCAAAGGGATTTTTTTATTGTTATGACGTCTGGAAGTAAACTATTTCATTTGCAGTCAAAAACGAAAAACATCATCGATGTGAAACATTATTTTGAATTTGACAGGTTAGATGACAGCTTCCACTACCGAGATATAGTACATGTTGGTCTCCCCCTTCCCATGTACCTAACTACAAAACGCAAGCAAAAAACACGACATGCTGTTTTTTGCAGTCAGATGAGAACTTATAATATCAATAAACTCGAATCAATACAAAATAAATTTATTAAATTTACTAAAAAAAACGATATTACAATCGCGGCAGCAATAACATGGTTGATGTTAATTTCCTTGGCTAACAGAATATACATTGCAGACTCACATAAATGTACAAATTAATAAATAATCTGGCTGACTCTACTATGATCATAAATAATTAGGGCTCGGAATTGTATTCGGTTAATTCGATAATTCGAATATTCGAATACTCAAAATTCGATATTTTTAGATCGAAATTATTCGAATAGTCGAATATTCGAATAGTTGAATATTCGAATACTCAATATTCGAATACTCGATATTCGAATATTCGACTAATTGAACTAGGTATTCGATACTCGAATATTTGACTATTCGAATACTTAAATATCGGAATACTGTAAATGTTCAAATATTCGGATATATATATTTTGAATTAATTTATATACCTAATTTAAATGTTTCTTTTTTATCTATGGCTTAAAATCTTAAAAATAAAGGTAGAAGAAAAATGACTAACAAAATTCTGACTTGGGATTCGGGACTATTACATTACGGCAACAATGTATTTATTTATTTCCTTGTAGTGCTGGCGTTTTATTTGGTAAATGAGGGAAACCCCAACGTTGTTTCACATTCGCACTTTTCACACGCATGTTTATGTTTGTTAAGTTATAACTTACTAGTTATTTTATTCATATTAGTGAGTGTATGTCTGTCAGTCAACGTTTGCCCGATACAGATGTTAAATATGAGTTCAGAACGCAGTAAGATTTGGCTTTACTTCGATAAAAAAGAAAATCGTGTGTAGTGTAAATTATGTACTTACAATGTCATACACCGAAGTAATACCAGTAATTTGTGGAATCAATTAAGAACTAAGCATCATACCAAAACAAACAGGTATGAATTATACGTTAATCAAATAATCAAATACTCGAACATTCGAATATTCGATTAATTGTATACTCGAATATTCGAATACTCGAATATTAGAATACTCGAATATTCGAATACTCGTATAATCGAATAGTCGAGTATTCGAATACTCGAATGTACGAATAGTCGTAGTCGAATACTCGAATATTCGAATAGTCGAATACTCGAATATTCGAATAGTCGAATACTCGAATATTCGAATAGTCGAATACTCGAATATTCGAATACCTAGAAATATTCGAATAGTGAATAATTTTGGTATTCGAATAAAGTTTCAAACGAATATTCGAATACAAAAATCTGAAAAATTCCGAGCCCTATAAATAATATTAGAATACCATCACACCTTGTCAAAAACAAGCAACTATTTTGTTTTGAACAGTGTAGGTAGGTACTGCATACAATGGTACTGCTAATACTTAAATTCACCTCTTCACAGATGTATCAAAAGTTACATTAATTTATCTAACCTCACAATCATGATAATTTTCATATATCATGAATTCTCGAAAATTTAAAAAAAATATTTCTTGTACATAGAAGGAGTTAAATTTTCTTTTTCCTTTTCTATATCCTTAAGATTTTTATCTTTGTAATATTATAATATCTTTATATTTAAATAATATCACAATGTTAGTATCGTATTTTTAAATTTACTTGTATTAAAACTAATGCCCACTTACGGTTATTTTTATATTGTAAATTGTGAGTACTTTTTAGATTTTCACCTCTTCGTATTCCTTATGCATCTTTATTGGGCCCATATGTCAATTGACCATTTTTTCCAAGTAAAAATTAGATTGAGAAATTGTTCCTTCGAATTTTGACTTACTCTATGCGTTTTTTTTTAGGGACTCACCAAAAGTCGATACATAAAACGTCTTTGGATCTTAATTATGACTTCTTAACGATTGATCACTTTTTTAAAGTTAAAATTCGTCCCAGAACTCTTGTTTGTCCATAATTTAAACCTTAAAATGATTTTAAGGGGTCGCTAAAAAAATATGAACATTGGGGGCCCAGTAGTGAGCACTCGACCTTTAATTTGTTTTAAATATTTATAAATCTGAGGGTGGTCAAAAATAGTAAATATATGGACAAACGCTGTGGTATTGCTACTTAATAATAACAAAATACAGTCAACTCTATTGATTGGAAACATCGTCACATAACATTCGAACTATATTGTCTTTAAATTTAATTTCGTGGTAAGTTTAAATATCGATATTTTTTTATTATTCCAACTCACACTTGTCCATTTCTTTGACAAATTAAACTCGTGCGTTGCACGACGCACTAATAATTGTATTTTCAGCGTAAAGACTGACAATTTGCGACATTTCAAAAATATCAATGACAATCGATCATGCGTCTTGAAATTAAAACAAAATAGGTGTATGCTTTTAAATCGATCGTCGTTAATTGAACCAGTTGAAACATGTAATTCCAAAAATGTGAATAAGTATTTATTGGATGATGTTTCCTAAAGGCTACTATGGTTACAATATTAACAATATTAATATTTCTAACATACAGAAGAATAATTTAAAATTTTTTTCAGCGATCATAAGTATCTTGTCAAAAAATGATGGATAAACTTACCTGGCAATTTGTTTTCCTGAGAGCACTTTTGCAGAAGCCATTTTCGTAAGATCACTAAAATGATGAAACTGTTTATATCTCCGACTTATAATGTTTCTTAATCTAAGTTCAAAAGTTATCAATGGTAAATACATTTCGGAAGAAGTCCAGGGATGGACTAAATATTCATTTTACAATTTCATTTTTTAAATATATTATCTACAATAACTGAATAAAATTATTTTCTCTCTGTCCACTTGCCATTATTATAGTAGGTTAAAGGTAGGATAATAAAAAAATTAGCACCTACAGAAGTTTATGATTATCCCAGGTCACAATCTCCAACAAAATTAATTATTAATTGATCACATTTTATAAGAGAACATTGATAAAACTAAATTACATAGATTCATCATACACCGTCAAAACTCTTGGACCCCTCGTAAAACAAAATTTAAAACTTTATCAGTATACATTTTTTTATGGGAATGCAAATGGCCGTTTCTTATCATGGTGTAAAGTCGGATAAAAAAGTTATCGTCTAATTTTAGTACAGAATTTATTAAAATATGTAAATCTCAAAAAATAATTTGTTTTAATTTATCGAAATGTATTCAATTTCGGGTTTTGCTAAGGTAAGCGTTTGTCTATTCACCGATTTTTAGCAACAATTGATATATCTACCTAGTTCATACGTTATCAGAATACCTACTTCGATTATTACAAGAGACTAAAAAAAATGTGAGAAAGACAATTTTATACAACGCATCCACAACATGAAAGCGGCTTTACTTCTAGAATCATAAGAACACATTTCAGAAGAACTTACGATGGCTTGATTTCGGATTTCCAGACTACAATTCGTCGAAGATTTACTGCTGCCAATTTGAGATTGAGAAGACCTTCATGAGTGTCTAGACTTAAGAGTCCCCAACACCACGTGTTCAATTCAAATGCCGGTCTAACTGGTCAGCGCCTGTTTTGCAACCGTCTCTCTTCCTCGAAGTAAATCTGCTCTGAGAAAGTATGCACTGAAAAGTTATTTGTGATACGCGAACATAACGACGTCAACCTCACAAAGTGGCCTATCTCATTTTTCCTAATTTTACAGGGGAGCAATTTAAAGTTTTGTGCTGCATTTGAGTTTGAGATGTGTCCTTCACGGAAGATTCTATTATTACATAACAGTTAGAGCGTAATTTACGCAACTTTGTGAAAAGGAAGATCTATAAAAATAAAATATTTCTACAGCCGTATATCTAAAGCTGCTTTTTCTGAGATACGTCAGTTTGTGAGATTGACGACGATAATATTCATACCATTAACATGTATTGTGCAAAATGTATTTTCGATGAAGACTCTCTTACACATACGTATATGAATAGGATACCTAGGTGCAAATATATATAACGGACCCGGGCCCACAACGGGCCCAGGTTTGTCAGATTTGTACGCTGTCGTATATCTACCGCACCCGTAGTAGACCCGTTCCTTTCCATGGTAGATATACGTTACCGTACAAGTCTGTTGAAACTGGGCCCGTTATAGCTATATGCACCTAAAGGTGCATTGAGATACACGGGCCGGACCCAGGCCGGGCCCAGATTTGTCAGATTTGGACAGTGTCGTATACGCACCGAGCGATGAAAAGCAAACGGGCCTAATTCGATCATATTTGGCCAGGATCGTGATAGGCCCGTTGCTTTCCATCGCACGGTACAAACCAGAGCCCGTTGCCCGGGTCGGGTTCTGGCCAACAACAGGTCCAGGTTTGTCAGATTTGTATGGTACCACGGGCCGGGCCAAATAGGATCAAAGTAGGCCCGTTTGCTTTCCATCGCGCGGTAGATATACGACACCATACAAATTTGACGAACCTGGGTCCGTTGTTGGCCTGGACCAGTCCCGGGCCCACCCCGTTATATCTATTGGCACCTTTAAATAAAAATTCTTACCCGTCTTTTCCCCGCTTTCGCCTCTTCTTCTGTCATGCTGAAAAGGTAATAGATATTAACAAACTAACATTGGGACCAGGCCCCGCTAGTGTAATTAAAAAGCTGTAAGTTTATACGATCCTAATGAAATTCGGTCATAGAAACTAAACCCCAAGAGCTAAATATTTTGACTCCCTCTCCTTACTGCCACACACGATACGAACGGTAATGGCTGAAATGGCCGAAAAATTTAACAAAGTGTCAATTCCGTTTTGCAGAAGGTGTCTGTTTAAGGGACGTTAGCAACTGTATCTCCAAATATTTTGATGGATATATATTTTTTTTTAATCACAAAGACAGTTTAATTTGTATTCTAATAAGGGGTACTCACCTTTTTATAATATATTATTAGCAATATTACCTAAAGTTGCCTCTGGTCAGGTAGATAAGCAAATAACGACGATGACGTGTGAATTCCCCGGCGGTTTGTCGACATCGCGTGTGTGTTTCACACAGGGGCGGTTTCTCCATTGGTTCATTTGTGCAGTGAACACCCAAATACATTTCATAAAATCATATTATTTTAAAATCACATATAAATAACTTAATAATATAAATTCACTTTAATATATTTATTATTTTCGTACGTATTAATCTCTACCTTTTTTGGTGCCCCACTGCGCTCAGGCCGATCGCGTCTATCGGTTCAATGTCTAGAGAACGCGAGAGGCACAGAGGTGTCTGAGAATGAATGTTAAAAAGACAGGTTAAGAGATCCGTGAAACAGCAGTGTGCCTGCTTGAAGCCACACCATTTTTAGCATCATTTTGTGCACCGCACATTGATTACGTCACGACAGTTAACTTCGCTTGGTCCAACGATTAGTTGTGCTTGGTCAAGGTCACTCTGATTGGGAGTCTTTAATTCAACTTTGCCACATTTGGTAGATTTCTGCTTTTTTGGTAGGTTTTCAGCTATTTTGGCTAGTTTTAGCAGACAATTTTCTTTTGGTAGATTTCTATAAATTAATAAAAAAAAATCCAATTACTCAAATAAAACTTCCTATTTAAATAATTTTGTTGCCAAAATGGATTGCTAAAAACGTTAGTTATTTTCAACTAGTAGATTACTTAAAAATAATCGATTCTTTATGATTTATCGATTCTGTTCGATTCTTTACGATTCTTTTCGATTCTTTTCGATTCTTTTCGATTCTTTTCGATTCTTTTCGATTCTTTTCGATTCTTTTCGATTCTTTTCGATTCTTTTCGATTCTTTTCGATTCTTTTCGATTCTTTTCGATTCTTTTCGATTCTTTTCGATTCTTTTCGATTCTTTTCGATTCTTTTCGATTCTTTTCGATTCTTTTCGATTCTTTTCGATTCTTTTCGATTCTTTTCGATTCTTTTCGATTCTTTTCGATTCTTTTCGATTCTTTTCGATTCTTTTCGATTCTTTTCGATTCTTTTCGATTCTTTTCGATTCTTTTCGATTCTTTTCGATTCTTTTCGATTCTTTTCGATTCTTTTCGATTCTTTTCGATTCTTTTCGATTCTTTTCGATTCTTTTCGATTCTTTTCGATTCTTTTCGATTCTTTTCGATTCTTTTCGATTCTTTTCGATTCTTTTCGATTCTTTTCGATTCTTTTCGATTCTTTTCGATTCTTTTCGATTCTTTTCGATTCTTTTCGATTCTTTTCGATTCTTTTCGATTCTTTTCGATTCTTTTCGATTCTTTTCGATTCTTTTCGATTCTTTTCGATTCTTTTCGATTCTTTTTGATTATTTTCGATTCTTTTCGATTCTTTTCGATTCTTTTCGATTCTTTTCGATTCTTTTCGATTCTTTTCGATTCTTTTCGATTCTTTTCGATTCTTTTCGATTCTTTTCGATTCTTTTCGATTCTTTTCGATTCTTTTCGATTCTTTTCGATTCTTTTCGATTCTTTTCGATTCTTTTCGATTCTTTTCGATTCTTTTCGATTCTTTTCGATTCTTTTCGATTCTTTTCGATTCTTTTCGATTCTTTTCGATTCTTTTCGATTCTTTTCGATTCTTTTCGATTCTTCTCGATTCTTTTCGATTCTTTTCGATTCTTTTCGATTCTTTTCGATTCTTTTCGATTCTTTTCGATTCTTTTCGATTCTTTTCGATTCTTTTCGATTCTTTTCGATTCTTTTCGATTCTTTTCGATTCTTTTCGATTCTTTTCGATTCTTTTCGATTCTTTTCGATTCTTTTCGATTCTTTTCGATTCTTTTCGATTCTTTTCGATTCTTTTCGATTCTTTTCGATTCTTTTCGATTCTTTTCGATTCTTTTCGATTCTTTTCGATTCTTTTCGATTCTTTTCGATTCTTTTCGATTCTTTTCGATTCTTTTCGATTCTTTTCGGTTCTTTTCGATTCTTTTCGATTCTTTTCGATTCTTTTCGATTCTTTTCGATTTATCGTTTTTTTCCAATAACCGATTACTTTTATGAATCGACTATTTATTTATCACTAGAGTACAGCAAGTTAGTTAATAGTTGTAGTGTTTGAAAACAGTATAATATTGTAATCGATTAATCGAAATCGAATATAATATCTCTAAAAAATCCAAAAAGTCCGATTAATCTAAAATAAATTTGTTCGGGGTTTGCAGTGCGTATTTAAATTTACTTAATACGATTGCTTTTACTTATAGTGTGGTGTAGTGTTAATAAAGTTTTAAACAGTTCTACCGGGCAAAATTTGAACAAGATCCATTATTTCTATCTTGGCTTTGCAATGCCCAGGGTGGGTATAGTGGCTTTTGTATAGCCACATAATTTAACCAAGATTTGCTTCATTAAAAAAGGAAATGTTTGTGTGAAGTATAGAAAGAATATTTCAGGATTCACTGGTAGCTCTTAGGTTTGTCCTCTCTAATAACTAACCAAAACAATTTAATTATATTAAAACGGACGATGCCAAAGAAGTTTTGATGGATATTGGCTCTTGTACAAAGTTTTACTAATGCTAAAATTATTGGAAAAAATTGAACCCCCATTTTAAATTACCACGAGCCGCCACTGGTTTTACAGGCATCATTCTGGAGCCATATTCTGCAACTATGGCAAAGGAGTGTGGGAACTCTTTCACGATTTGTCCTTGCTGCACATGTCACTCGACTAAAATTATAAGGAATCATGTCAAAGGCGAGAGCAATGTTGCAAGACGCACGATAATAATCGTATTTGTATTTGTATATTCTGTCATTGTGAACCTCCAATATTTTGGATACAAGCCGCCACTGGTTTATTATTGTTACAGGGCGCTTCACGAATAAATCACAATATATTTTTGCAAACATTCATTAACTACAGTTGCGCCACAGAGAAATTATTTCATTGAGTTAATATGTTTTTATACAGGGTGAGCCATCCAGCCAACCACCAAAAAATAATTAGGTTTTGATATTATTAAAAAGACGACCTTGAATTTCTTTTCATTTTAAAATATACAGGGTAATCTAACTGTTTCTATTAGAACACCCTGTATAAGAAATGTGTACTGTATAATATTTTATTGCCAAAAAATCATATTGTATAATATTTTTTAAAAATATACTTCCCTGGCGTCACAGTAAAATTAGTGAGATTTTGGAAAAACTATATATACCATCATTCATTTCTGAATCACCATGTAACTAACATTTTTAATTGTACGCATGTACTAATATATTACTAAAACATGTAGTAAACGTGTGTATACAACAGAAATTCAATCTAGCCCGTAAGTTTGAAAATAAAAATTTTGAAAACTAGGCCTGTATATCGAAAAAAAAACTAGTCATAGTTGAGCCTATTGACATTTTTGGTTACCAGGTTGAATACAATAACATACCACAGTTTTAGAAAATTTAAGGAAATAAATACTGGGTCCTTTAGATAATGAATGTGTAAGTTTTAATCCTACAAATAAAGTATGAAATGATAACATTCAAGACATCTTTAAAAATGTATAGACAAAAACATTTAAAAGATCAAAATCAGAAAGGATTACAAGAAGAAATTTTTTTTGAAACTTCAGCTGAACAAGAATAGGTGTTATTTTTTTTTATATGTGTACTCAATAAAATTATTATCGAATTACCTTAACCCTCACCCCATAAACTCTTAAATTAACCAGCCTCTGTTAACATCATACTAGTAAGGTCAGTTTTGTACGATAAAATTAAGAAAAAAAAAAAGATAATTTCTATAGCATTGTACAACAATTTGATTTTGGTTGTCTGGCAACACTGGTGATGAAGCAGTCTAGTAAGAGAGTGTAGGAGCACTCTCATGAGTTCGAGAATAGGGTACCTGAAATAGAATGTACGATACTCCCAAAAGTGTTATTATAGTTATTAAAAATAGCGATACTGTAAGTATCGATACAAAATATGGATTGAAGTAAATGTGTATTATAATGGCGTATATGATTGGTTGTTATCGGTATTTATTTTTAACTGAATGTTAAAGTCCTATTAGAAATTATCAAAAACTTATGTAGTCGATAATAAATTATAACTGGTTAAAACAGTCTATTTCCCATTGACCAGTAACCAGTTAAAATTAAACTATTTCGTGAATTATCTTTTTTCTCATTAAAATTTAATAATCTCCCAAAATTTTTAACTTTAGGTATATGGAATGCCTAACTCAAATAAAACTGAGAAAATGGTATATTTGAATTTCGACTCACCCTGTACAGATTTGTTTTAAATTGAAAAAGTAGTGTATAGTCATAAAATTTTGACTACTATCCAAAACTTTTTAAAGCAAAAAAATTGGTTTTCAATCGTTTCTTTTGCAGTTAACAGAGCATAGAAATCAATACGATTTTCATAAAACTGGTTATACCGTGGGCAATATCCTGTATAATCTCTTGCAATAATTGAAAAAGCGAGGGCATTTCAAACATAAAATAAATAAGAGTGTGTCACATTTCAAAAACCTAACTTTAATATGTATCACTTTCTTGGAAAACTCTGTATAATTGAAATTATTTTTAAATTGTTGCCTTTTCTGATATAGATCTCGCTGTACAAATAGATTAAAAAAAAATAAATAATTTTGACCCTACAGACCAAGGCGTTACCGGTGCCCCCCTGTATATAGGTATAGGGTAGGATGTTTGTAGGTTGATGATAAAACTATTTGTAGAAATAAAAATTTTATTAATTAAACCACAAAATTTAGAATTTTAAATTCACTACCTTTTGAAAAATTTCACGTTTATCCTGGTCATACTCCTCTTCTTCGTCCATGAATTATATATCAACAGCAAAGTTTTTACCAAAATTTTGTTTTTTCTCAGACGACCATGTCGTCTTGACACAGAAGCAACAATTAAATTTACGCCTGAAAAAAATACCAAATAAAGTTGTTTGCGAAGCTTAATTACGATAGGAGTAAAAAAAAGACGCCATTTTGTATTATTTTTACCATGTGACCTACGATTTGACATCTGTTTCCTTAAGGCTGATATTCGTTATAAACCATTTCAGTAAATTGTAGCATTTCTTTGGCCGCACTTACTGTGTTAGGTCAAAATTATGTGGTAATTTAATATGCATAGCACAATTTTTTGTTTCATTTTGTATAATACTTATTTAAATGTACCTTGTTAGTTTCTTAATAACACCTATTTTTATTTTATTTGTGGTGTAACATACATACAGTTCTAGTCAATTTGTTATTTTCCTAATATTAAATTATTAGAAAATGTTGATAAAATATTCTAAAATTATAATTTTAGGCCGGATCCGACTCTGTGGGGGTAGTTCAAAATGACCGCGTCCTAGAGTCCACGTATCGGTAAACATTACACTGCATATTATAACTGGATTTGTATTGTTTTAATGTTTATGTAGGTGTGTACTCTTTACATTAGCGTTCAGAATACGTTCGAGATCGGCTCCGCGAAAATAGCTATATATTGTGTATAAGGGATCAGCCCTATAATAAAATGTTCTCAGCACAACTACTAAAGATATATAAACTCAATTTTATTAACATCTTTTCAGGGGTCATATCCCAAAGGGTTGGGCTGAGAAACTTTTTTTAATTTTTTTTGGCATGCATTTAAAAAACCCTGTATAATATAAAAATGAATTGTGTGTTTCTAAAATCAAATATTCAAATCGCCATTATTTAGTTTGATGATATTTTTGCTGTTATTCTTTACTGTTTATAATCCAATCCGATAATAATTGAACCATATTATACCACTTAAATAAAAATAGGTACATCGGACGTTTTGGGTAACGTAAAATATGAAGATTTATTTACTTAAAACTGCAAAGACCCCTGTGTGACTTAAACATTTTATGTGTTGATCGGTCATTTTAATTTTTGGACGTAGACTTTCAGTTTCATTCTATTATGAAGCGAAATTACAAGACGGTTAAGTGGGGTAAGCGTTCTAGTGAAACTTTCACTTCTGCGTTTTTATTTGGTTTGCAGTCTGTTATGTTTTTTAATAGTGAAAGAAATATATTAACATTTTTACATCTAAAATATGTATAAACTATTTTTCGTAAGTACTATTTCATATTTTTTACAATAACTATTGTCTCCTATGTCATTAAAAGCAATAGCAGTTTTATTTATCTGAGTAGAAAAACAGCCAACTTATTTTTAATTTTAAGATAGGTACAATAGAAACTATTTCATAAGTTATACTTTTACTTTCTTATTATGAATGATTATTCTAGAATGGATATGTTTTAATAAACTATATAAGTAAAGTAGGTACTGATAAAAAATATTTTGAATAATTTTTAATAAATTTTTAATAAAATAAACTAAAAATAATATTTTAGGCTGAATTATTGAAATATTGCTTTGATAATATGTTTGTTATTAGTCTAGTCAAATATATAAAATATACTGATTTATTCAGAATACATGAAATTTTCTATACTTAGAATCGTTTTCCATCTTTGTTTATTGTACAACTTTAACCAAATTTGAGTAGTGTGAAAGGTTCCACATGCCTAAGAGACCATGCATATTTTTTTGTCCCTCAATTATACCACTCCCAAACTTTGGTAAAAATTGTATAATGGAAATAAAAATTAATATAAAAAAATATGCATGGCCTCTTAGGCATGGAAAAAATGACAAACAAATGTGTGATAATATAATTAAAAAGTTGTATAGATTTCGCTTAGAAAAAGTATTTAATATGTCGAATTTGTAAGTTTTACAATATTTTAATTAATTGTACCAACTTTCTACAACTTTGTTTGTTACTTAGGAATATTAAATGAGAGACCGCAAGCAGGAGTCATCTTATTTTCTTTAAATTACAAATTCAATTATGTAATACTTGATTAATTTATAATTCATTGTCATGGTTAACAATTGATCACACATATTTATGTTATAATGTGTCTTGAGAAATAAATATTGACAATAAGTTTTAATTTGATACAAATTAATTATTTATTCGGAAACTGTCCTTGGGAAAGGCTCTCGGTTCGATCCCGATTCGATAAAATATCCTAGATGCACTCTCCGCGATACACTCTCGGTTCGATCTATATTTAATCGAATATCCTTATACCAATTTGTGTGGTTAGTCTTTTTTCATCAACGTTACAAGGTAGAAGCAAATTTAGATGCAAATAGTAATAATATCCTTTATCTTTTCAACTAAAGAATTAGTTTTTTTAAGAGATGATTCGTTTGTTTTTAGTTATATATAAGTTAATTTCTACCTGTATGACAAATGGAAATAAAATATGAAGCATATACTCGTAGATAACGAATATTATTACGTTTTGCATATATGATCACAATTTTTCATTCGCCATACGTGACAAGTCCGATATTGTTCCAATATCGCTCCGATAAAGTATCCTGTAAAGCTGGTGTCGGCAACGAGTGGCTCGCGGGTCGCATGCGGCTCGCCATAAGTTTTTGTGCGAGCCACCAAGCAATAACAAATTTCTGCCCAAGGATCTGTAAAACGCTGGAACCACCTGTAATTTCAGTTTTACCGAAACTTCGATTTTCGTTCAAGATCACCCTCTGTAAAGCATCTTGGAGTAGTTCGTTTGTCACGTTTTGTGAGGTTAGAGGTTTAGGAATGAATGTTATCAAGCCAAAGTACGTGGTCAGGACAAAAGGTAGACCAATGCCAATTTACAAAACATTCTAAGGATTTCTATATCGCAAGCTGATGCAACTTTAACAAATTATCAAGGATTATGGGTCCTAACCATATATCGGGACCATATAAATATTAACTAAAGGATTAGGTTTTTTGAATTTATGGATGGTACAGTGAAACAGCCTTCTATCAAGGTTTTTTTGGTAATCAAAGCTACGTGCACACAACTGTTAACCACTTTTGGTTCCTTTAATAATTCTACCTGAGGTTAAATCTTGACGAAAATTAATTTCTTCAGCAGTATGAGACAGACTAGCATACGTTCAAAACTACAAGAAATTGGTAACGTAACTTTTCTTTCTTGGTCTAACACCTTAATGTAAAACTAAAAAGATATTAAAAAACATTGGCAAAATAAAGCAGATTTGGAATATATTTTATGAATAAAAATTCGTCTCCCAATGTTTATTAGTTGCCTCAAAAACTTAACATTTTTCTTGTTAATTAGTGATAATAAAATAAGGTATTTTGTTTACTAGCGTTGTTGATTTACACCAATTATTAACTAATTGTATTTATTATATTAAAAATAAACAAACTGTCAAATACCTGAATTGTATACATGAATTATATTTTATACCAATATAGGGTTCGTATACTTACAACAGTAAAAGTTTCATTGAATTTTAGTATTTACTTTACAATAAAATTAATTATTTTCGTTTGTATTATTATTTTTATTGTTATACAAGTAAGGTAGTGGGTTATAAGGCCCACCGGAAAATAAGGCCCATAGTTAAAATACCCCCATTAATATGATAGCATCGCAGCACGACTAATATAATGTCGGCCGCATCCTGCATCGCCTGCATCAGTATCCACCAGGCCCGGGCCTTATTTTCAGTGTTTTAACGTTGGCTTTATTTTCAGAAGTTCTTGTTTACAAGTGCCGAGGTTGACATGCCAACTGGGATACAGAGATGATGGAGGACGCACTTAGGTTTTTACAACAAGGATATTCTCAAGGAGCTGTAGAACAGCAAACAGGTATTCATCGTCGTACTTTCAGAAATCATTTAAAAAGTGGTGTTGTAAGTTGGAGACTAGGACGCAAACCTATTTTAACAGATAACGAAGAATCCGAACTAGAACAAAGGATTATTCATCTAGCACAAATTGGCTTTCCTCTTACACCAAAAGATCTGAGAAGAAGTGTTTACAAGTTTGTTAAAGCTAATCGAATTGATCTGTTCCAACAGAAACACAATAAAAATATAATTGACAAAGACTGGTACTTAAAAGCCGTAGCAAACGAAAAGCACAATCAATGAATCCAGCCAGATCTGCTAAATTAAACCGCCCTGTAGTAAAATATTATTTTGAAGTTTTGGATACGATATTACAACAGTTTGATTTAAAATATTCTCCTGACCGAATTTACAACATGGGCGAAAAGGGCTGCAGGCTAACATTACATCACCAGCAGTCTGTTCTTGCATTAAAAGGAACGAAGAGGGTACATCTAGTTTCACAAGAACATGGCGAAAACGTGACCATTGTAGTATGTGATAATGCATGGGAAACTGTATTCCACCAATGATTTTATTTAAAGGATCTCGCAAGAAGCCAACGTAGATAACATGCCAATCGGAACATGAGTACCAAAGGCAGCATGACCACAAAGCTATTCTGTGAGTGGTTGGGTCACTTTGGAAAATACAAACCACCTAGAAAGGTGCTATTTATATTTGATGGGGCAAAGTGCCATTTAGACATTTGAATAGCAATAAAAGCCGAAGAAATTGTTGAGTTACATTGCCTCCCTAGTAACACGACTCACGAACTACAACCTCTCGACAAGGCTGTATTCCTATGGTTTGAACATTATTGGGACGATCAGCTACTAATATATTGGGACCAGCATCCAGTCCGTTTAAATAAGGACAGATTCTCTGATGTCTTTACACCGGTTTGGGAAAAATCCATGAATGTAATAAGTGGTTTTAGAGCTACAGGAATGTCATGTCTGATGAAGCCTTCGCACCATCGACGCTTTCAGGAAGAGCTGCAGAACAAGACTCCTTTTCTGATGACGACGATTTGCCCCTTAGTGATTTAAGACTGAAACTTATCTCGGAAAAGACTGAAATCAATAAAAATACTGAACCAGTAGCTGGACCATCAGTCACTCTAAAGCAACTGACGACCACACATTCTTGTTCTGAAACATTAGTACCACCTCGACAGCCGGACAGTTCAATATCTGGACCAACAGGCACTCAAAAGCAACTGACGACCACACATTCTTGTTCTGAAACAGTACCACCTCGACAGCCGAATGGTCTAATACCTGGACCACCAGGCACTCAAAAGCAACTGACCACTCCACATCCTTGTTCTGAAACGTTAGTACCACCTCACCATCCGAGCAGTCCAGTACCAGGACCATTAAACCTTCAGAAACAAGCGAAAACACGTTCTTGTTTCTTACACCCACAACCCAACAAGAAGGCAGATAAATTGTAAAGTTGTAAAAAAACTTTTAAATAAGTTTTAAAACCCCCCGAAGTGCCGCCAAAAAAATCTCAAGTTAGGAGAAAGGCTCTTAATTACAAAACAGAACACGTCACTAAAAACTGGTTTCAGACAGAAATGCAGACATCCCAAAATTCTTGTCAAAAGGAAAAATCCGATACAAAAATTGATCCTTGGTTTTGTTACCTTTGTCAATCAAGCGAAAAATTGGACCTACGTTCTTGTATTTTATGCCAGGTTTGCGTTTACGAAGAATGTACCGGTATGGTTCCCGATTATAAAGACTACTTTATCTGTACAAATTGTTCAGAATAGATAAACCTTACATGTGTGCCTTATTTCCCGACTGTGCTGAAAATAAGGCCCAGTTGATATTTTTTTAAAAAAATTTCTTTTCAGTTTTTAATTTTTTTTAGTTTCATTTATTGAATAAACATGCTTATTTTTTTGTTACCTGACTGCAATGAGAATTTTTTTTTATGTTTTTAATAAATGAATTATTTAACTTAGCTGGGCCTTATTACCCTCCATTACCTTATTATTAATTATTAGTTTCATCTTTATTAAGTATTATCTTAATATAATTACGACATAATGTTTTTTTTTATCGTGCGGTCGGCCTAAAGATATTTTTTCTTCTGAAAATGGCCCACTATCCTACCCGCTGTTAATGAAGTGTATCGACACAGAATAGGTGGTATCGATATCGAATCGTTATCATATCGAAATCGTAGATAAGCATATTTTATGTTGTTTCTTTTATATATTATGTTATCGAAAAGAGAGCGAATCGAGAGCATATCGAGAATCACACCATTATAGTATGAAGTAAGCCTTAACCTAAATGAGTTGCTACTTGTACATACAATATGTTAACTCATGGATCCTTTGAAATGAAGATGAGCCGTTTAATAATATTTGCACGTGAGTGCATACTATCACTGTAGAAAAAGATTCATAGAGGGGCCATCCACGAGCAGACAACATCAACTGATAAACCTTAGCAGAAACGAGCTCAAGGCCGTAATAGGACTCCTTACGGGACACAGCGACCTTAAAAGACACCTAAATCTCTTAGGGATATCTGATGACTCCCTATGCAGAATATGTGAAGAGGAGGACGAAACTCCTATTCACATACTATGCCACTGCCGGAACCTTAAATGGGAACGGGAATGGTACTTCGGGGTACAATATCCGGAACCTGAAGAAATCGCGAAAGCGCCCATCAGACATATTCTTGAAATCATTAAGGAAATCAATCTGATAGGATAGAAACTGTGAGGGGTACAATAAGCCTAGAGCTTCAGTACAAGTGGGCTTTCAACCACGCCCTAATTCAGATAGATAGATCACTGTAGAAAATTCTATATCATTCTTTTCTGCGGTATTGAATCAGTTAAGTATTTGGAAAAGGGCACAAACGACCATTTTTATTTTATGCGATTTTTATAGTTTTATTGAACGCGAATAGTACGAAAATGGAACAAAATATTAACCTAGAACTTCTTTAACTAGATACCAATTTCACTGTGATTGATTCGAAAAGGTCACATGCGAAACAAAAATGTGACTTTTTCGAAATAGTTATGCTGAAACGCAGGCGTATGTTTTAAGCGTGTCATCACGCTTAGGGTGGTAAGAATAAAATTTTGGACTGTAATTGTTTTTTGTTGAATCAGTAGTGAAATTTTGTTGTGTTTTGTGGTGTAAACATTATATAGATGGGCTCATTACGTCTTCTTTTTCACTAGCAAAGCCTGCCGGGTCCAAGGCGGGTCTTCTTCAAGAGGCATATAAAGCATATAAGTACTGCCGAGGTCCTCATAAATATAAAAAAGATAACAATTTGGAATTCTTAATCGAATATATTCACCAGCAAAACAAAGAATTTTACAGTATGATATTTAACTAGCTAACAGCGATCTCCGAAAAGATGGCTGAAGAAGATTAATATTTTTATAATTCTTTGCTATTACTTAACTTAGTTAATAATAAGTGAAACTATATTTGTTTAATAAATAATAACGTATACGATTTTTATTTTTAATGTTTTATTGTGAATAAGTTTGGAAAAGGGCACAAATGAAATAAATATAAAAATATTTTTATGATAAAGATTGTTCAAACATCCATGAAAAATAACTATATACATATAAAATAAATATATACATAACTATTATACACAATTTGATTTAAGAATGTTTTTCCTTTTTTAAGTAGATGTGCAGTTTTCCAAATGTCCGATTCAATTGTTTTAAATTGGAAAATAGAAATCTACGTAACTCCAGACAGGTGACACTTGTTATCGAAAAAGTGTGTGAATGCCTTAGATAATATATGTACAGATAGGCTAGCCCTGTATAAATAGGTTCTTTCGTTCGCTGTTGGTGCAGTGTCCACCAGTGTAAATTACACCAGTTACACCACCTTATTTACCTTAGTTTACTTCTCTTCTTATTCCTTATACACATTTCGAGTGTAATTCACTCCTGCTAAATAGCTGGTGGAGAAAATATCCACCAGTGGACACCACATCGCCGACAGGAAGGTTTAGTGGATTTTACACCAGGCCGAACGAAAGGTTTAGTGTATAGAGAAAGTAAAAGTTGAAAAGTCTTTTGGTAGGTAGAGAGGGGGTAAACGTCAAACCACGTCTGGTGGCTCCGAGAATTTCACAGTAATGTTTACCTGCCAGTGTCGTTTCATAGAATAAGTAATTTTAAATAGTTATCGGCGGAACCGGACAATCGCATGTATTTATGGATTATAAATAATTATTAAACATGTATTATAATATTCAAATTATAATTTTACAAAATTTCAACAGCTATTCACAATTTATTAAACTATTTACTCGAAATTGTTATTAACATCTATAAAATAATTTTGTACGCCAATATATCGTGTCCACTTCGGTGAGATTCGCTGACAACCTGTCAAGTTATGTGTATAAAGTGGGAGAACTGGCAAAAGCATTTCCAACTTTTACCTCTGGATACCTATTCTCTAACTCATGGGAGCACTCCCACACTCCCATGCTCCCATACTCCCATGCCAACGTTGCCAAGTCGACAGAATAACTTTGATCTACTATTTAAGGACCGATCCACCGTTGTGCTAAACGAAGTTTAAAATGACATTTTTACATTAACAATGTCATTTTAATCTCCGTTTAAATCAACGGTGGAATCGGCCCTTAGTAGTTCAAATTTGCTTTGTGATAAATACGGACCTAATCTGGCAAGCCCGCAATTCTCCCTCCCATAGTATAAAATCTGACCTTACTACGCATGTACCTGGGCTAAAAATGAGTAAGCACGATATACTCACCTAAGAGTAAGAGAGCAAAATATATGGGAGCACTCCCATGGGAGCGCTCCCATGACTTAGTGAATAGCTATCCTGTTCTACGTTGGTGTAGTTCATTCCTACACCAGTGGGACGAACGAAAGAACCTAATATATACAATGTTGATGTCGCTTTAATAAAATCATTGTTTCTTTTTCTAATGCAGGCTTTCTCGCTCATATTAGAATCCTCAGCAGTAGCGTACGTAAACGAATTGCATTGGGTTATTTTAAATGTGAAAATAGTGACTGCAAATGGATTAAGAGTACAAAATAATGTTTTAAAAGATAGGTACGTTTTTATTGAACTGAAAACAAAATATGACATTATTGTCATGTCACAAAATATAATAAATATTTTATTGCTTCTAAAACATTTAGAATTACAGCAAGGATTTGGAATTCTATAAAATATCTATACCTGTTGAAAAGCTATACAATGGTAGAACTGAAGAAATACATAAAGCATTTAATTTAAACATGACAAAATATTCCTAATAAGAATAAAACAAACCAATATATATTTACCTATTTAGCTAGAAGTATTTCAGGATATTAAAACAATATATAGGAATTTAATTTACTTTTCTAATGACTTCGTTTAAAATATAAATTATCTTGTTACTTTATTTAAATTAGGTAACTAAAAAATTAGGTAACTAAATATTCTTATATTACTGATGATAGTTTATATTTTAGACCATGTATTTTAGACCATACAGTATGCGTCCAAAAACTAATAATTTTTTTGATATTGCACATACTTTTTCACTCATCTTAATTGTGTCTGTAATGTTTTATTTCTGTTTCGTAAGTTTGAAGCAGTACTGTTGGCAACAAAAAAGTCTTCGTAATGACCGATTTCCTAGAAACTTCAATTTAAAGTTACCAAAATATCTAGGTTTTCTGAAATAAGTATTCATATACAATTTAATGTATCAGCTTAGATCAAATCCAATATTTGATTTACTTCTTAATTAATGGTGACTTAAATGTTGTTGATGAGAATTTCAGAGTCATACCTTGAACTTAATATTAAAGTGTATGAGGTAATTTTGTTCAAACTGTAACTTCTTTTATTTGTTGGCAAGTTTAATACTCTTAAAGAAGGCCCATAATCAAATAATTTAGTATCTGAAGAAATTATTATACTAGAAACATTCAAACATATTATTGGTTCGCCAAATTTATTAAACACAATAATACCTTCTATTTTTTTTTAGGTGACATATAGGTTCACCACTACTCTTTTTTTCCTGCTTTGTTTGTGTAATACAAAGTTCCTAAAAAGTAAAGATACAATTTTTAAAAGTGCTCGACATTTCAGTCCAATATTAACGAGTGAAACGTAACCTCACTTCCTCTTTTATATTTGAAATCACATAAAACACAAGTCTTTTCCTAGTATAAAATAAACCCTACAAATCAAAGTCACTTTTAACACCACCATACTTGAACGAATTTAAGAAAAAAACTTAAAAAATTGTCTAAAAATAACGGGAAAAATAAATATAGAGATAGAGCTATTTCTCTCTAATTAGAATCTTTTATGCGATATTATCAAGGCGACACAAACATTATTTACTGTCCTCTCTGTACTACTCTGAGGTGAATGCTAGTTTTCACTGTTCATTTAATGACCTGCATTAGGATTCTCATCTTTCAATACGTGTTGAGACGACCATCTTCGTTCCACAGAATGTGATTTTTATGTAATGTCTCTCTTTATTCTATTCGTTACGTGTTGAGTATGCACATAAGAATCCCTATCCTGGTCACAAAACATCCTGACCTGGTTTTAAATAAGCCGATTTTTGCTTATCCCGTAAAATTTTTTAAAATGGATTTAACACACTTTTCGGATTTCACTGTCGATATTATATTTGTACTTGTCACATCTAGAACGGGAAAATGTAATTTCCAGTCCGAATTTAGGACAAATACGATAGATATATAATAATATATCTTTCAAACAATCTGTATAATTATTTATTAGATTACTACATGTTCCTAAAGTATGCCTTGACTGACAAAGACAGGGATAAAAGTCATGTCCGTGATAACTTCAGATGCCTCTGAATGAAATCCAAAATGCCATTAAAAAAAATTAATTGCTCTGTGATATGTGATTGTTTCCAAGGCCTACTTTAGAAACTTTTAGCTGTTCTGCATTTTGTAAATTAAATACTTATAATTGTTTACGTAATTTTAGATATTATTGGTAGTTGGTGCGTTTATGACAGCAGCAGCTTTACAACCACGAGCCCCAAATTTCCAATACTACGAAAGGTAACTTATTTTTACAAAAAATAAATAAATCATCTAAAGTTAGAAAATAAAATTTTTGAAAATATACAGATTCTGAACAAAACTTAAGGACTTTAGGTTATACAATGCAGTATACAGTGGATATAAGCAGTTGGCCTATAGAAAATATTACAGGTTTAGGTACGCGATTAATTATCCAGTCCTATATAAAACTATTCGACTACATATTCGAAGGTACCACTATAGAAATGGAAACTAAAAATCAAGGAATGCGTGTTAATTGCCCATACCTCTATTTCAAAAAGAACTGATAGTCATATATTATGCATATCCAATAAAATGCATTAAAGATTACTTTATTTTTTGGATAGAATGCTACTCATTACCCCATTACTGCAAAAATGTTAAAGGAGTTCCCCAAAATGGGTTAGTAATGCTAACATATATAATATATATTTAACTCAATACTTAGAGCAAAAACAAACTACAAATATAAGAAATAATGATCGTTCCAAAACCTGGAAAAAACTTAAATACTGTTAAATTATGCAGGCCAATAAGTCGCTTTCAAATCCAAAATCTTGGAAACATTATTTCTCCAAGAATTATCGACCAACAAAATCTAATCCCTGTTCACCAATTTGGATTCCACCAAGATCATTCTACAATCTAACAATGTCACCGTATTTTAAATTCAATAAATAAAGCAGTGATAAAAAAATATTATACAGCAGCGTTTCTAGATGTAAGCCAGGCTTTTGATATGGTCTGGCAAAATGGTATCTTATATAAAGTCAAAAAACTGCTGCCTACACAATACTATCCACAAGTAGTGTACTTGGTTCATATTTGTACCTTGTTTATACATTCGACCATCCTGTATTGAATAGTACAATGACAGGGACTTTTGCAGATGATATTGCCATTATGCGTAATGGCTATAAATCTAAATCCGCAAAATCCACCTTCATCTTCTTGAAGACTGAATGATAAAATAGAAAATTAAAATGAACGAGGCGAAGTCGCAACAAATAATTTTCACATTTAAAAAACGGGAAATGCTCACTAGTTTACCAGTATTTAAAAACAATATACAAATACCAGAAACAACGAATGTAAAACATTTTGGAATTAATCTTGACAGTAGACGTAGGTGGAGAGAACATGTTATAAAAAAATAAAAACAAATTGTCTTAAGACGAAGAAGTTTTATATTGGCTACTTGAGAGGAGATCCAGATTACCACTTAAAAATAAAATATTTCTCTATAAATCCAAAATAAAGCTAATTTGGACGTACTCTATTGAGCTGTGAGGATATACCAATAGACTTCTTTGTCCTTTTCTAGACAACATAGACCACAAGAGACTAAAACAACATTGGCAAATCGACCTTAACTGAGGTGGAAGAGATTGCTTGCTGAATAAATGTCTGTCAGAACATTTATTGTGAATTTAATTTCTACAGGATTCCATGCAAGACATCAAAATAACTTATAGAATGTATTTTTCTGATTGCTGTTTAATAAATTATAAAAAAAATGAAGGAATATTTTGAATTGTGGCAAACCAAGTGCTATTCTATTGAATTACTTTTGTCTAGAAGTTGGTCTGAAAATTTTTGTTTTTTTCGTTTTATTTTGAAAAAAATGAAGGAGAGCGGAGAATTTGTATAAATTGTTGTAAAATTTGACTGATATTAAGAACCATTATTTAGTTCTCTTCTGAATTTTAATATTATATTGTTAACTGTATTTTGTATATTTTCCTGTTACTTTAAATAAAGCTAGATTCTTATTTACAAAGTTACATACAAATTTTGGATCTTTTATTAATAGCCAATAAAAATTAGTAGAATAAGCAGAAAACGGTGATTTAATTTTCCCGTTGGTGAAAACAATTTTGTTTTCTTTAAGAACAAGGGTTCAAACACATTTCAAACTTGCTTGATTGATCTTTAACTTGAAGTTAGGGATGCATTTTTTAACCTAAATTTTTATACTTAAACTTTCAATCTTTAATCAATCATAACTATATCATGTATTTTGTAATACTTTGTAGATTGATCGAAGGCATTTATGAATTCAAAAAAATATGCAAGGCACATTATTTATTTAGTTATTTTTTCCATTTTAATAATGTTCTAAACGAATTTTTTTCAGGCCTAAATACCGCTATCCTTATTATGACGAAAATGGTGTTGGAAGGCTTCTTTATGGATATGGAGATGATAAACTTTATCGCTATAAAGTATTTTCACCATTAGAGGGAATTCATTGATATGCAAATAATGTTTATTAATTATTGTTTTATCTTATTTTAGTGATTTTTTTTCTTTGTTTCGTCTCTCTTGATTTTGAATAAAGTTTATTCTTTTTTGTTTTTAATTATGTGGATATTGACAATTAATTTTTAATGTTTTTGAGAAGAGAAAGGGCCGTTTTTGGTGCGACTGCACAGAAAAAGGGGTTTCCTTGCGCCAGGTTTCAACGTTAGAACAGCAGTTAATTTATTTATAAAGATCAAGTTACAAAATAGAATATGTTTGATTGAAACCAGGTTATTTCGAATACTACTGAATGATAGTATTTTTAAATTGTTATTAACAAATTATTCTGATTAAATCATCGAGATAGAATGAAGTAGAGACGATATAAACACTATTTTGGGATATGACAAAGTGATGGAAAAGTGTAGTCAAAATGGCGAATTAGAGTCGTATTTTGATAAATTTGAAGCTAATAATTTTATATTTGAAGATTGACGGAATAAAAATGTTTTTATATTATTTAAATCACGCTATTTATAAAAAATTGCATTTATTCTCACCAAAACTAGTCAGTTTTAGTGAGTTTGACATATGATTTAAAATATAATGCAAAAGTGCGAACACTTTTAGTATCGTCATAGCATCCGGACCTCTTCCTATATAAAATCAAATTTCACTTCTATCTACCACACTTTCTGCCCCTTGCTCCACGCTAACAATCTGAACATCTATTGAAGTTACACCAAATAGACTTTTGGTGTACCGTTCGGGATCTTACTTATACATAAATGACATCATTACTTCTTTTCTTGACGAGGCACAGACTTTCCCAAGACCTTTGAAGCTTCGGAAAACAACCCTTTTATCTTTATGGATTCGCCTTCCTTGAAACATCCTTCTGTAGCTTAGGTATCGTACCATTTCTTCATCCTGTCGCTGGAGATTTGAAAATGCGAGCGAACTAACTCATACCAGCCATTATTTGCTCAAATTTGTCATTAGAATGATCAGAAGTTGTTTTCTGACGAATTATGGAAGTTACTGGTACACAGGTAACGATTCTGGTATCTTTCTTGATGGTAATTGGGTAATCATTAACGTTTATAAGAGGTAGGTACTAGAATTTCTTTAGCAGTCGTGACCAACACCTTTCCGATCAAAATTCCACGTTCAACCTCTTCATCGTAGTTCCAAGGTTCCATCACGACAGATGTTCCATCTTTCATAGTTTCTTGAAGCCGTGCTACTAAAATGGTTTCACTTCTGCCAGGTACCACGGTATTCTAGGGTTGTCACCCGTTCTTTTTGAAAGGGACAGTCTTTTTTTGTTTTGTTTATTCATGACGATAAGTTTATTTTTTATTAATAATTTTCTTTTTTAATAATTATTATTATTGGAACATTTGTTTCAGCTGCGTATTAATCAAAAATCATTTTTAAGTAATTTTTTTAAATTAA
This sequence comes from Psylliodes chrysocephalus, assembly GCA_927349885.1. Taxonomy (NCBI): domain Eukaryota; kingdom Metazoa; phylum Arthropoda; class Insecta; order Coleoptera; family Chrysomelidae; genus Psylliodes; species Psylliodes chrysocephalus. Next base: position 34,756,728 of record OV651821.1, read on the forward strand.
AGGGTGTCGTAGTTGAATGCAATAAATGTTCAATTTAATTTTGATGTTCCTTTTTAGTGCATTTCGATACGCATGTGTGGAAGCCACAGTGTCAAATATCACCTCGCTATGCGGCTTAATTTTGTTGATCGGCTTTGTTCTTACAGTTTCGCTGCGCATGACTCATTGGCTGCGTTCAGCAGACGAAACAGTTTACTTATTTTCTGCTGAACGACAACTTTTCTCAACGTTGCGTGAAACAGTTGTGGGATCAGTCGCCATTTTTTGGAGCGTATTTAATTTTTGCTACCTTTCAAGTAAACATGTTGAGTATTAGGTTTTTGAGGTTAAGATCAACTTACATAGATTAAAGACGAGGGCACAGAAAAATAAAAAGAAAACATGGAAGTTCTAGAATTATTTGACCCAGATCTCGATCAAACTTTCAAAATTCAGGTGACTGCTAAAGAAAAGCATCTAGTACTGAATGGAGGTATAGTAGAATTGACATTTTAATATGCTATATAAAATGTATAAATACTTAAATATTTTAGATTATGTGTTAGCAAATACATTATTAAGAAAAGCCCAAGAGGCATGTAATATCGAAGTAGCGTTTCAGCTTGAGAATGAGGATGATATAGGTAAGTAACTTTTTATAGTAACTTTAATATGATGTAACATAATGATTTTTTTAGATGATTCTAATGTTACTTTTAGTCAAGAAGGCTCTGCAGAAGGTTCACTCGAAGGTGAAGTAGAAGTGGAAACCAATTTAGGTATAATTTTTAGGGTGATTTTTTTAAATTATTTCTAATATGAATAAACTTCTTTTCAGAGCCTGAACATTTTGAGTGGACAAAGCAAACAACCAAATTAGTGCTTCAGCTCTACATGGAACGAAAACTCCAGTTTCGAGACCCTAAAATTAAAAAAAAAAGTATTTGGAGAGATATGAAAAACAAATTTTTGGAGAAAGGGTACAAAGGTGTGAATGAAGATATTTTAGATAGGAAGATGAGAAATATGAAAAAAAGGTACAGGACCATAAAAGATAACCAACAAAAAACGGGTGCTAGTCGGATTAGTTGGGATTATTTTGAAATGATGGAAGAAATATTTTTGGACGATAAAACAGTTAATTTTGGAGAAACGTTGGCATCTTCACCTGTTTTACTACCTTCTCAACAGGCTCTATTTAATAATACATTTTGTGTGTCTTCTCAACAGGCACAATGTAGTACTCGAAGTAGTATCAGTAATACATCTTGCGTACAGCAAGAAAACTTAAATTCTCATAATCATAATCTCTTGCCAAGAGAAGTCACTCCAGGTACATCATCGATGTCTAGATGTGTAACTCAAACACCAAAAACAAAAAAAGCCCTCAAAAGTCGAGAAGTGTATTCCATGCGACAAAAATTGAAAACTTTAGATGAAACAAAGGTGGAAGAATTAAAAAAGTTGCGAGAAAGTGTGGAGGAAAATAATCGCATACAAAAAGAAAGAAATGAGATATTAATGAAATTAGTTAACAAATAGGTTTGTTTTGGTTAATAAAAATATCTCCATGAACTGTAAAACAGGAAAAACTTTATTTTCAACTGTAAAAAAATGGTATTCTTCATAAATTATCACTTGTCTCGAAAAATATTCAAACAGAAGTTGAATATTTCTTTGCTTTAGTGAAATAATAACAAAATGTTTTTTTATCAGATTTTTGTCATTATTTCACTGAAGAAAAGTGATATTCAACTTTTGTTTGGATAAATATTAGTTTTGAAACAAACAAAAACTTTTATAAAGAATAACATTTTTTTTTTCAACAGGGTGAAAATAAGTTTTTTTTTGGATAACTGTAAAAGACGAGTAAAAACTTTACTTTCACCTTTTCAAAAAAATATTCATGAAAGGTTTTCTTGTTTCAAAACTAATAATCCAAACAGAAGTTGGCTATCTTTGCTTTAGTGAAATAATGACAAACATGTAAATAAATCAAAAATAATGTTTTGTCATTATTTTACTAAAGCAAAAAGATATTCAAATTCTGTTAGTATTATTTTTGAAACAAGCAAAACAAACTTAAGAAGAATAACATTTTCTCTAAGTTGACAATAAAAAAAAGTGTTATTTTTAGCCCATCCAGATATACAGGGTGTACCAATAAAAACTCCCAGGCTGGATATTTTGGTAAGTAATAGAGATATTTTAATTCTGTAAAAGTCAGTTCACAGAGCACTAAGAGAGCTTCAATTTTAGATATAAATTAATTTTAAATAGACCAATATGTAGATGGCGATGTGGTCAATATTTTTTTTTTTTCGCTGGGAGGATCTTATATGATGCATCTGGTAAAAAATGCATTTTTAAGCAGATTATGTTCTATGAACTAATTTAATAAATCTAGCCATTTTTGATATACAGAGTGGGTCACTCAAAACAGTTTCATCCTGTCTTTCAGTATTTCAACTTACGTATTATAGAGTGTGACACTACAATGTGTAGTACATCATCAAAAAAGTAATTTTATGGGAAATGTAGAAATATGACATTGCGATACTTTTAATTTTAGCGCCCTCTATTGGGATAAAAAAAAAACCTGTAAAGTATTATAAAGTATGACACTTAATTTAAAAGCTAATTTAATTACTAATTCAATGCATCACATAACACTAATATAAATATCATCCACATTGCACTTACAAACATTATTGCTAACTTTATTTTATTACAAGTGCAATATGGAAATATTTATATTAATGTTATGTGGTGTGTTGAATTAGCTTTCAAATGAAGTGTTATACTTTATAATACGTTACAGGTTTTTTGTTCCGATAGAAGGCGCTAAAATTAAAAGTATCGCAATAAGCAGTAATATTTCTGACTTCCCCATAAAATTACCGTTTCAATAATGTACGGCACATGGTACATTCCTTATTTAAAATTAAGGGATTGGAGAAGTGGAAGGGAGGGGGTTGATATATGACAGATGTCTGTATTGTAAAACTGTGTTCAATTTAGAATAAAAATAGACCTGTTTTAGCATTTTCTTAAAATCCAATGATTAATGCCGAAAAATAGGATGAAACTGTTTTGAGTGATCAAAAATGGCTAATTTATCGAATTAGTTTATAGAACAAAATCTGCCTTAAAATGCATTTTTTACAAGATGTGCTATATAAGAAAGATCCTCCCATCAAAAAAAAAATGAGCGCAGCGCCATCTACATATTGATCTATTTAAAATTAATTTATATCTAAAACTAAAGCTTTCTTAGCGATCTGTGAACTGGCTTTTACGGAATTAAAATATCTATTACTTACCAAAATATCCGGCCTGGCAATTTTTATTGGTACACCCTGCATGTCCAATATGTATTTACTTTAAAATTTGTTTAAGTGTTTGGATTTGATTTTTGTTATTAAAATGTTCGTTTTTTTTTTATTTTGTTAATAAAGGTAATAGAATGTGTTTGTTAAATTTTATTGAAATAATGCTACAATAGTATTTCGTTTATCTACGGCCTCATTTACAACAGGGCCGTTATTTATAAAATTATATTCATTCACCACATTCAGTTCTTCAAAACCTTGTACATTAAGTTCACCATGATCAATCATGAAATTATGAAGAACACAGGCTGCACCTATTACTTTATTTGCTAACTGCAAGTCAGTCATATCTAAAAATTTAAGGCGCCGAAATTTTCCTTTCAATGCACCAAACGTTCGTTCGATAATTGATCTGACAGAACACAGTTTAATATTATAAGTTTTTTCAGCATTTGTTAAATGTCCATTGTCACGAAATGGTGTCATTAAAGTTTTTAGGAGTGGGTATGCAGAATCACCAATCACATGATAGTTTGATGGATGGTCTGCTGCAGTTAACAGTGTAAATAGAGGACTGTTCCTTAATACACGTGCATCATGCATGCGCCCTGGCATTCCTATAAAAACATCAATAAAGCGACCCTTGTGGTCACAAGTACCTAAAAATTATTAAAAAATTTAATAGAATGGTATTTTTTAAGTTTTATTTAATAAATCACGTAAGTAATAGAAACAGTTCTTACCTTGCAAAATGATTGAATGAAATCCCTTACGGTTGTAAAAGTCATTAGCATTGCCAATGGGTTGTTTACAAGGTATGTGGCACCCATCAACAGCTCCTATTATACCTGGGAATCCACCTGACCGTATTTCAAAATACTAAAATAACAAATTATTACATTATGATTAATTTTTACTAAACTTATATATAAGTACTTACTCGAGCTTCCCTAGCATAGTTATCTAAAGCAGGCCAGTATATATACATAGGCAATAAATCTGCTAGAACGGTGACAATTTGTTTAAATACTGCATGTCCACTGCTTTTTGCCAAACCAAATCTATCACCTACAGCAAGAAAGCTTTCTGGTTTAGCTAAGGTCCATAGAGTAAATAGTACTTTTTTCTGCAATTCAACTGACAGTATTATATCATTGACCAGAGTATTGCCAATAACTGTCAGCAATTCCTACACAAACATTTATATATATTATAAACTCTTGCAATATGTAATGTACAGTATTTACCTCAAAACTACTTCTGGACATTCTAAAATGTTCTTTAAATAAATTGTCATTGTATTTTGGAATGGTGACTTCAAAATAATCGTCGTTTCGCGGCTTTTTCTTTCGTTCTTTAATATTTAAACTATTTATGGGTTGTACTAATTCTTCCGTCAATTTTACAATAATATTTAAGTCAATATTATCATCGTCAAGGGCGAACATTAAAATATTGCCATCCATTGTTCGGAGATTTGTTACAAGACTTTGACTTTAATAAATGTCAAATGTTACTACAGTTTCTTGCTCAAAACGCAAAAAAATACTGTTCAGCAGACTATAAAACTGTTGCAAATTAATCTGAAACAGGTCCCGATCTTTTTTTTTCTGCTGAACGTAGCCATTAATAAGTCATTTTAACTTTTACTTTCTCTATAACATCGTGAACAGAGACCATACTGCGCTCTCAGTATAGGAATTAGGAATTCAATAGGATACCCGTGGGGTACGCCACTGTTTACTATTGTATCATCCATGGTGTAAGGATACTCCACCATGGTAACATCTCCTATTACAACTGAAAGGATATCCGTCTATCTTAATACTTGGTCATAGTTCCATACCCCCATAACTGTTAGTTTTTCGTGAAGTCGTAAATTTGACATTTGGCGTTGTCAATGTCAACTTATGAGGTAATTTTGACATCTGACTGGGGCTCAGTTTTGTCTCTCAATCACAATTTTGGTTCATAGTTGGGGCAATTGGTGGCACATGAGCTGCGATTTTGAAATTTGAGCCCCTTTTTTAAAAATCATTTTATTTGGGGGTTCTTGAGAGATACGATATCCTCAGATATGTTAAGTATGTCGAACATAATTTTAAAAAGTTTACCCAGATCATCATTCAGGCACTTAAGAAAATCACTGGAAAAAGGGATAACCGAGGTCAGTATTAATTTTGCTTAATAATAAATGCAAATAAGCAACTTAGTTTTTTGTACTTATATAATTTGTATATATATGTGCAATTTATTTCTCGATTCATGTATTATGTAATCTCAAAATTACAGGTATCTACACAGCAGAGATATATTTACCAAGGGGAACATTTAATTCGAAAATACAGTATTAACTTAAATAAATCTAATTCACTAAGGTAATACTTATTTGTTTAAATGTGGTTTCTTAATTTATAATTGTTAATTTTTTTAGAAATCATAAATGTGTCATCACCTGTAATAGACATTTTCAAACATCTAGTGTGTGCCTCAACTCTCAAACTGTAAAAGTACCCCCCTTTGCAGAATCAGTAACTGAAGGAGATGTCAAGTAAGAAGTAGAAAGTTACTTTTAACTCATAATTCGTTGCTGGAAAGATAAACAGGTGTAACTCCAATTTAGCTATTTTATAGGAGATGCAATTAAACTTTTGGTGTATAGTGCATATTAATTTGCCATATTATGTTAACTCTAAGGAGGGGAGATAAGCCCCTTTGTCATATCTTATCCAGTTGTCCTAATTCAAATTAGGCATTTTTCCACTTACAGCCTTTTGTCTTTCCAGCGACGAATTTAACAAAGTATTTGTGAGATACAGTCTTCAACAATACCAATATCCAAAAGTAACATTAACTTCAGTAGTAACCCTAATGTTACTGGCCTATTTGACAGAATTGATACTTGTCATAAAAGTTGCTTAAGAATGGTTATTTTCATTAAAATTTCTTATTTTATAAAATCCTGTGGGATATTGGTATTGTTAAAGACTCATAACCCCTGCAAATCATGAAGCAGCCCAAGGTTCATTATATTCTAACCAGAGGCAGCTTGTGGCTAGTCTATGAGGAGACTACGGGGGCTACTTTTGAAAGGCACAAATACATAGATATATTTCTATTACAATGCAAAAACCAGAAATATTAGATTGTATTCTAATAGAAATATATATTTGTGTTAAGTGTATAGGGTGTGCCAGTCTCCTTGTAGACTAGGCCATGAGCCACCTCTGGTTTTAACCTTCCAACTGTAATTGTGACTGTTTACATTTAGCAAAAAAGATAGTGAACGATTTTAATAAAAGTTTTTGTGCATTCTTGAGAAACAGTCTAGCAGGACAACTTTTTTTTTGTGTCATCGGCATCAACTGCTATGGTTATTAGCCTCGTGTTCTGTGTAGGCTTTGTTACTGTTTCCCAGCGCCACTTTAGGAACAGCACTGTTACTTAGAACCCAACAGTGAATGGTCAAGTGGGGAATCCTACCAAGGCATCAGAATTAATTTTAAATAATTAAATTAAATGAAAAAATTCTGGCCAACAGTGGGATTCGAACCTGATACCTTCCGATCTCAAAGTCATGACTCTAACCACTGAGCCAACCCACCCCCAGGACAACTCTTAAAAACAAAAGCAAAATTATAGTGAATCATAATTTAAAAATTGTTTTAAAATTTTGATCATAATTAATTGACTACACATTTTTTTTTAAAGATTATAAGATTTTGACTTTGTTATTTAAGTAGTATTCAGTTTTACATGCATTTAGATTTTATTCCTATATATAAAATTCATGAATATTGGTCTTGAACCAAACTGGGATATCTTAAAAACATCTCAAAATTTATGATATTATGACAGACAGTTTAAAAATTTTCCCAAAGCCAAAAATTATCACATCCTCGAGTTTCATACCATTTAATTCTAATTTTAAAACCATCTAGGACAACTTTTAATAGATTTCAATCTGCCTGGAAAAGTAGTCGACCTTGAGCATAGAAGACACACAGTTAAATCTTCATCCTGGACGTTTTTTTAAAAACACTGGGAACAATATTTGCATTTTCGTTTTTTTAGGCAAATCGTTTGTAAAATACTTCCAACTTTTGGATTTTTTTTTCACGAGTATTTTAATAAGATTTGAAACGAAAATTCGAAAACATCGTTAAAACATTATAAAAGTCAGTGAACATTTGTCGTTTCTTCTTCTTGTTAACTAAATTTTGTCTTAGTTTGTAAGAAATTCTGATGAATTAGTTAATTTAATTTCGTGCATGCGAAATACACTTTTCCACTTTTGAAAAGTGTGTTTGGACTAATCGACTTTTCAGTCTGTCGGACTTGTCCATGCACTTTTCAAAGCCACCCATCAGTTGTTACAAGTCTATAAAAAGGAATATAAAATATTTTTAATCTCTTGGATTAATTTTCCATAGTATGTCAGGACAATTATATTATCTTCCAATAACAATATTAAAAAGTAAGATCAGGTCTCTATGTTTTCTTCTGGTTTTCAGAGAGAGTATCTTTAAAAACTGCTCCATTATTGTATAATTATAAAACATTTGTAATTTAAAGGCTATGTACCTAAGAAAATTGTTCTGAAGACAATCAATTTTTAATTACATGATGGGGACCATATAGAAAAGCAATAATTGAGTGACTCCTAACTAAATTATAATTAAGTTTTAATAGCAGTTACATCAATGAAGTCGCGGGTCTTTTTTTAATATATCCTTACATTTTCTAGTGATTGGTCTCTTTGAAAAGTCCACGGACTAGTCTGAAAAGTTGACTAGTCCAAACACACTTTTCAAAAGTGTATTGCGCATGCGCGAAATTAAATTAACTAATTTTTCTGAATTATTTACAAACAAAGGCAAAATTTAGTTTAAAAAAGAAGAAACGACAAATGTTTACTGACTTTTATAATATTTTAACGACGTTTTCGAAAGGTTGGAAGTTTTTTTTACTAATGATTTGCCTAAAAAAAAAAACGAAAATAAAAATGCAAATATTGTTAAAAAAAAACATCCAGGAAGGAGATTTAACTGTGTGTCTTCTATGCTCAAGGTCGACCACTTTTATTGTGACTTTTCAATAATTTTCTCTACTTTTCCGGAAATGTCCGTCGGACTAGTCCAAAAATTACTTTTCATGAAAAGTCCCATGTCTAACATTTTCATAGATTGTTGCATAGGATACTAGTGCAGTCATAATGATGCTTTCAAAGAGCTTTGAGATTATGCTAATTTAAAGATATGAGACGGTAGTTTTTAATGTCAGATTTTTACCAGACTTTTATATCCATGTTACATATGAGAGTTTCCAATAATCCCAAAAATAGAGGAGGAGACAATTATAAAGCTGCAATTTTTCAAGACTAAGGGGGAATCGCATCAGGACCTGGTCCATTGTATCAAGTTTAGCTAACTTCTTGTAAATAGTTGAAATTGGAATATGAGCTTTAACCCCTTATCTCAACAGATACAAAATTGGTGATACTGTGCTGCAAAATGTCACATCTGTTAATGATCTAGGGGTGATCTTTGATATGGAATTGTACTTTAGAGAACACATTGATTTATTTATTTGTAAAGCTTTCCGTAATTTCGCTTTATTAAAAGAAATATCCAACATATGTATGATACTACATCAATCTTAACATTATTTAACAGCCTTGTTAGAAGCATTCTTGAATATTGCTCCGTCGTATGGCATCCTAACTATACCTGCCACATAGAGAGATTGAACGTAAATTCACTCTTTGCTTTTTAAACACTTTTCCTACCAAAACGTTAGTTACGAAAGTAGGCTACATTTATGTGGTATGCAAAGCCAAGAAACCAAAAGAATGCATGCTTTAGTTCTGTTTCTATATAAATTAATTGACGGTAAGATCGACTGAGCACTTTATTACAATCTATTAGCTTTTTGGCACCTATTCGACGTACACCTCATACTTCATTGTTTTTTATCAGAAGACACAGAACCAATTACGGACAAAGAGCATTTATTCACCGTATGTGCCACATTTACAATAAGCTTTACTCTGACTATGACTTATTTAATGCAACGTTATATGCGCTAAAGAACAATTTGAAAATTTCTAAATAATTTTGTTTTAATTTGTATGCAATTTTACAGTCTTGCTTTAATTATGTTTCTTTTTTTTTTATGTGGTATATTTTTGTGTGTGGCCAGAGTTGGTTGATTTGATATATGTATATTTTAATATTTTAATTTTGTGTAACATTTAGAATAGCAATTCTGTAGTGTAACTATTTGAGTAAATAAATAAATGATATGAGCTTACATTAAGTTTCGATTCAATCTTAACATTCCTAAAGATATATATTCTGATTGGTGTAGACTGAAGAAAAATAGTCGGCAAATAAGTTATGTAATGTGTGGAAGGTGGGTTACCCCACGGCTTTTAGGCCGCACTAGGCCCATTGTGCATCCTCCTAAGATGATAGGCACCTCCTAGTTTGTGAGCAAGCCTACCGACATAATGTAGTTGACAACGTCTTATATCGGCCGGTGTTAGCCGATACTCGTTGAACACAAATCTTAATAAATGAGAGCATCGGGCAATCGTAGAGGATATGCTCGATAGTCTTATCTTCTTGTTCCCACCCCCTGCAGAGTGCAGAATCTGACAGCCCCATTATATGGAGATGCTTCCGTACTTGGCAATAACCATTCAAAATGTTTGTGACCAGGCGCAGATTCTGTCTAGTCATAATCAAGTATTTGTTTCCTGCCGTGTTATCAGGATAACTTAAAATCTCCCTGGCAACTCTGCTGCAGTTCTTGCTTCATCCTATTTTTCATTGAATTTCACAAGGGAATGTTCTTTAATTAGGTCTGTCACTACCGATTTTGTCAGGCCAATAGAAGGGCCAGGTCCAAAAAGTATTTTGATGTGGCGTGACCTTTGATCCATCTTAAGGTGACCACATTGTTGATGGATACTTCGGCCAAAGCTTAGTGACTTCTAGTACCAACTCTGAGTAAATTCGGGGTCTATTCAGGGTGAGTAGTGTTTGTATGCTATCTATATAGATGAGCATGTTCCTTCCAGTGATATTGTTTTTGGCGATTTTTTTTGTAGCTATGAGATTCCCCGTGAGCTCTGTTTGAACTGCAATAGTAACAGTGCCATTACTATTGCTCTATTTTAAGTTTAAGGATCTGGAGTTTATTCTACATCCTGAGGCTTGTTTTGTTTTAGAATCGTCAGTGTAGATATGAATCGTACTTGCCACTTCCAGCTCTTCTATTTGTTCGCTTGAAGCAGTGGGAGCGTGTCGAGCGCCTGCCAAAAGCAACGTTTCGCCTCACCAGAACCTACATCAGGTTCTATTCCAACCGTGTCATTGTCATCAGAGCAACCCCTCCTTGATGTAAATAACAAAGGGAGTGAGACTAAGAATGACTTCCACGGCTCTGGTCGATGTTTATGTTTAGACATGCTGTTCTTTGAATTTGTTCTAGTTTGCAGATAGTTATCAAATTTTTGCGTTTGCGGTACCTTGACAACTGCATCGTATGTTAGCATAGGTCTTATGATGGCAGTGTAAGTCCACGCGATGCGATACCCCAGGTGTCCCCCACGGTTTGGCGGCATTGTTTTTAAGCAATGTATGCTCTTTTGACTCGTTTCCTAAGTGTGAGCGCCATGTTAACTTGCTGTCAAAGGTGAGGCCTAGTTACTTCACTTTTGTTGCAAAGTTTAGTGTTTAGGAGCTCTGGAGGTTTTAATTCCATTTTCATCATTTTCCTTGTAAAAAAGGACCATTTCTGTCTTCTTGGGAGTGATAGACAGTTAATCATCCTTGCTTCTATAATTTTAAGAGCTGCTACTTGCATTATTTTGCAGAATATATTCTTAAAATTCCCTGTTTGCAGAATGGCAAGGTCATCTGCATACGTTATTGTGTCATTATTGAGGCGGCTGATGAGGGTGTTGTGGACCATGTTCCACAATAGAGGTGTCAGCACCCCTCCCTGTGGACATCCCCTCACAACCAACTTTTATTTTAATAAAAATAAACATTCTACAAAGCAATGTTTTTTTAATTGTCCCTATTTATATTATCACACAATGTTAAATTCACTAAAAATTGCAATAACAAAAATGTAATATCAGTTTTTATAGTGGTTTCTTACTTTTAAACAGGAGTTTATAAAGCAGATTGCAAAAATTATAAAGATCTATTTCTGATTTTGAAAAATATTAAATGGTTTGATAGTGATTAATAAAGATATGATTAATGAATCTATATTAATAGGAATATATCCTAATATAAAAACAATAGATTAGTTTAACAAAATAATTAAATGTTTGCAATTTTAAACTTAAAACCTAAAGTGGAATGGGGTGGGTGGCTCAGTGGTAGAGTCTCTGCCTGTGGATCCAAGGGTCCCAGGTTCGAATCCCACCGTTGGCCGGGATTTTTTTATTTAATTATTTAAAATTAATTCTGATGCCTTGGTAGGATTCCCCACTCGACCATTCACTGTTGAGTTCGAATTAACAGTGCTGTTCCTAAAGTGGCGCTGGGAAACAGTAACAAAGCCTACACAGAGCGCGAGGATAATGGCCTTAGTAGTCGAAGCCGATGACATCAAATTAAAAAAAAAAACCTAAAGTGAAACATAAATATAAAATATACATGAAATATTAATATAAAATATAGGTACATATCACATAGTAGCTTTAGATAAAAATTATATAATAATTATTAATATTAGCTAAGTATTTTTGATTTTTTATTTCTAATATATTTATTTAATTCTTTTTTGATTAACATTTAATAAGTACTAATTTATTTAATATAAGTGTGCAATATATTTGATTGTGTACAAACTTTTTTAACTAGCAGAAGCTATTTTTAATTGTAGTTGGCAACTACAGATGGATTCTCTGTGACATTTAATCTGCTTAAAATATATCATTTAAAAAATATTATTTAAAATCATAAATATGTAATTAAATAAACTAATATGTTCTTCTAAATGTTAAATTTTGTGGAGAAATAATATAGCTATTGCTAATCCAGTTTAATTTGCCTATTCATGTCTCTAAGCTATTAAATAATGGGAAAATTCCCAAGAGTTATTTTCATATTAAATATAAATAAATATATATTACGGAATAATCCATTAGTATCAATAAATTACATAAAATAGCTTAAGTATATTAAAAAAGGTAGGCACAATAAATCTAAAATTTCATATATGAAATGTAAAAAACTAAACTAAAGATATTAAAAACAAATTCTCTTTACATCATTCACAAATTGACTAATAGAACACCCAGTGATGTCTAAATTGTATTGATTAGTCAGTCGCATTAGTCTAGGTAGAGGTGCATGATAAGCATAATTGGTAAGGTGAAGTTGAATGGCAAATAAACTATTATTTCTTGTAGTTCTTGTGGGAACTCTAAATTCAATCATAGCTAATAACTCATCAGAAGTAATAATCCCGGCTATGATCTTATGGAGGAATGATAGATCCATCAATATTCTTCTATTAACAAGGGTTGGGAGGTTTATTAAGTCCAGAATTGTGGAATAATTATATGTACCTGCTGCTAGACCAACTTTAAAGGCACAATATCGTAGATATTTATTTTGGACATTTTCAATCCTTTTCACAGAGTTTATGTAAAATGGACACCATATGGTAGAGCTGTACTCCAAAATGGACCGCACATATGCAATATAAACCATTCTACAGGCATCTAAAGATAACGAGCTAGAGTTTCTTATCAGCATGCCTAACATTTTCATTGCTCTATTAACTATAAGATTGATATGATTATTAAACGAAAGATCTGAGCAAAATACGATTCCCAGGTCTTTAATTTCGGTAACACGTTTAATTAATGTATTGTTATTCAGAGAGTAGTTATGTGTTATTTGATTATGATTTTTTTGTAAAAGTAATGCAATAACACTTACTAGTGTTTAGGGTTAGACCATTAGAGGAAGACCATTTACATAAGGCATGGAAATCTTTTTCAATATTATTACAGCAATCACCACTGTTAATCTTTAAGTAAATCTTTAAATCGTCAGCAAATAGCAGATAATTACTATATTCAAAAACAGATCCAACATCATTAATGAATAGATTAAAAAGTAATGGAGCTAAGTGGGCCCCTTGCGGTACACCAGAAGAAACTTCTATGGGATCAGACAAATAATTCTTTATTTTGACACGCTGCACTCTACCAATGAGATAACTTTTAAGCCACTCTAGAAGAAAGGGAGGGAATCCGTAGGCTTGCAGTTTGAGTAATAGTAATTCGTGATTGACTTGATCGAAGGCTTTAGAAAAGTCTGAATAAATGGCATCTACTTGCAAACCGTTTTCTACAGAATTTATTATGTAATTGTGATAAATAACAAGATTAGTTGTAGTAGATTTTCCTTTTGTAAAACCGTGCTGCTGATCAGTAAGTAAGTTTTTGCAGTGCCAAGATAAACAATTATTTACCAGCTTCTCCAATAATTTTGGAATCGAGGATTGAATCGAAATAGGTCTGTAGTTCTGAATTTCCTGCTTGGATCCGCTTTTGAATACAGGTATAACATGACTCTCTTTCCATGAGTTAGGAAATTGTTGAAGTTTTAGTGATAAATTAAACATTATATGTAGTGGTTTGCATAAAGAGTAAATGCAATGTTTTAGGAAGTACGATGGGATTCCATCAGGACCACTGCTTAGTTTATCACTTAAGGAACCAATACCATTAAATATATCCTCAATGGAAAAACATATGGGTCCAATATCAACTGAGGAGGAAAAATTTAAATGATAGTTATCTGGGTTTAATTTATGATTAATAATATAATTTTTAGAAAAATATTCAGCAAATAGCGTAGAAATAGATTTACCATCGTTACCTATTTTGTCGTCCAATGTCATTTGATCTGGGAGTTGAGAACTTTTTTTTTATTGAATTAAAGTAAGACCAGAATTGACGAGGATCATTTGAAATTGACCTATTAACATTGTTTGTATAAATAGCATAGCACTCATTGGATAAAGTCTTACACCTGCATCTTAAACTTGAAAATTGTAAATAGTCGTCATAATTGGAAGTACTTTTGTATTTTGCATGAGCCCTCTTTTTTTGCCAGATAAGTTGTTTAAGTTCAGGACAACCAAACCGGGAAAGTAGATTGTTTTCGTAGTTTTATTGGGACAAATAAGGCTAATGCATTATTGATTATTTGATAAGAAACTAAACTTTTTACTTATAAAAGCTATTGAAGAATATTTTAAAAGGAAATATTACGTAATCACTAATGCATAACGTAATCATTTTCGTTTGCTGTACAATGTATATTTTGTAAACCAAGTACAAGTCATACAATAGTGTTCCATGCCGTAGTTGTTTTAAAAGAAGTAGAGGTGATACGTTGATAGATTTAAACCGTGCACTAATAGAAAGTATTAGTAGGTACAGTAGAGCTTTCTTTTTGTTTAAAATTCTTCAATGGAATGCAATCGTCATAATTTTTGTTCAATATATATCTTATTTACAAAATTAATGATTTTTTAAAAATATTTCTGAGCATTATTTTTGGAGATAAGTTGGGGGACTGCAGTCTTTTAGCATTTTTTCAAAAAAGTGTTAAAGTAACGGAAACGAACGTATTATATAGTTTTGAAATCGTACTTCAAAAAGCTGCTATTTGACTTCCAACACAATGTTATCAGACTAACTTCCAATTTAACTCCCATAATTGACCCCAAAGATACAAAAATGTCCTACTTACTACAACTGTTTCAAATTTTAGTCAGTAGTCAGTAAAACTGACCATTAAAACTTGAGACATTGAATTATTATTTCAGTGACTTCTGTTTGCTAATTTTAATATAACATTTTTTTGTTTTGCTGTAACAAAAAGTTTTATCTTTAAAGACTCCAAAAGAAAGTTGGTGACTATGTTGGCGCCGATGAAGTTGTCATGGAGATTGAAACCGACAAAACCGCAATGCCTGTTCATTCGCCAGCTGCTGGTACTATAACCGAAATTTTAGTCAATGATGGAGATACGGTAAAACCTGGCCAGGACCTATTTAAATTGAGTGTTGGAGAAGGAGCACCCGCAGCAGCTGCAGCTAAACCTGCCGAAGCTCCACCCCCACCAGCTCCGAAAGCAGCGGCACAACCAGCACCAGCTCCACCAAAACCTACACCATCTGGTAAGTAATATTTTTGATGTTTTCAGTTAACTATTTAAAACTGAAAACCATTCAACCTGTTTAAAAGGTGCTTATGTTACGTTCAATACTCGAATTCGGGTAATGCCCGAAATAAATGTGCAAAACTAATTTTGTGCAACGAATAATTCGCAAAACCGAAATTGTACTCTTCTACAGCTATTGAGCATTACAAAATAAACAAAACTATAACGTTGATTAAATAAAACAAGTAGAACTAGTATTGATCATTCAAAAATATACAAAACTAGTTTTGCACAATTTTCTAACGCTCAATAGCCGTAGAAGAGTACAATTTAGGGTTTCGGAATTATTCGTTGCGCAAAATTAGTTTTAAGAATTTTTTTCGGGCATTACCTGAATTCGAGTATTGTGTGTAACACATACAAAGTTTAATTAAAGGACGGGTCCAGAGAAGGAGGCCCCAAGATTTAAATTCTTGCAATCCATGAACCTTTTATTACATAAAAATCTAAAAAGAGAATGGCTAATAGCCATGGCCCCCTCTGAAAATTCGGCTTGGAGCCGCCCTTTGTTAAATTATTATTAGGAGTGCTTATTTATTAGCAATTTACTGGGTTGCCAACAAAATATTAGAACAAAATTATTTTCACGACACTATATTGTAACCATTGTATATCAAATAACTTTATTTGTATAATATTTAATATACAGGATGTCCCATTAGTACGTAATTGTTCTATATTTCGATGTGTGTTATAGACACGCTAACAAGCTTCAAATAAAAGTTAAATGGATTTGAAAAATACATATTTTACAACATATCAAATGAATAAAGTCAATTAAAATTGTTTGACTATGAAAAAACAATCAAATATGTATAAATAACTGCAGGGCGTTTTGCTTTAAAAAAGTATAGGTTTGAGCAACTCCTCGTTTATGGACCACCCTGTATATTTAAGAATAATTGTTAAATATGGTCATACAACTGTTATATTAAAACAGCTATCGATCAATTACGCACTGATGGAACACCCTTTATATGTATTATTGACTAACATGTTGGATAGACAAATTTATAAGGAATTTTATGGTAGAGCTCCATTTTTTTGTGAAGAGCACATTTCGTCATAGCTACGCCACAGTTCGCGCAGTACGTCATAACTTTTGTGGAGCTTTAGTTGATGGCGCTGGGCTGAAATCTGCTGCGGTAGGGGTACCTGATATCTTAGCAGTGGCGTATGTACATTAATAAAATATTTTAAATCGAACATATTAATAAGTTAATGTTAAATTTTAACTATTCGTTAGTTAAATTGCTGATGAACTTTAAATTAATAAAACAACTAAAAGTTTAAATAAATAATATATTTTAATTCGGAACTTTTCTCTTGCCAACTTTTTAACCTTATCCAACGTGAATGTTGTGTTATGTTGATCCACCCAATTTTTTACTGTGGCCCATATTTTTTCTATGGGATTTAATTCGGGATGATATGGAGGTAATCGTAGAACTTTTTGTCCATGTTCTTCGAGAATATCGTCTAAAAGAAATTTCGGTGGAGGTCTATGAACTTTTATTAATGTGTACACTTCTGGTTTGGTCATTTTAGCATCATGTGGTATATTGTTTTTAACGAGCCAGTTAAGTAAATCTGCTTTTTTGGCCTGCGTTGTAATCGATTTTTCAGATTTTACATTATGATAACTTGCATTATCGATTGCAAGTACAGTCCTTGGACTAAGATTTGGTAGTAACTGCCTTCTAACCCATTGGGAAAAATTATTCCAGTTCATTTCATAATGATAATCTCCTGTCTTTTTACCTGAAAAAAAGTAAAAAAGAATTTATTATTTATAATGCAAGTATATTTTTCATAATTATTTTTGTATGATACTTAAACTTACAAAAAAACTCTTTTAAATGAAATAATTGCTTAGTTAAGCAAAAATTATTAGGAATTTTAAATCACTTAAAAAATTATCTGTTTTTAGAAGAAATATTTCTTCAAGATGATAAGACTTATTATAATAATCCTAAGAAAAAGTTATTACTAAAAACTTTCCCTTGTATAACAATAAAGGATTAAGTACAGGTAAAGATCTTATAACTAAACTGAAGATAATAAAATAAACCACTACATTAAGTACTTACTTGTTAATTAGATACTTTAACGGTTTAAATTACATTTAAGCTGATCATAACTTTCAATTGTTAAGCATCATGGATTTTTATGAAGTAGGTACAGACGCAAATAAATAATTTTCTATAAAAAATAGATTATTACCTAAAGTAAATATCAACAGTCCATTTTCTACAAAACCATCCTTACTCCCTGCATGCAACATTATAAGCCTTTTCCCCTTGCTCATTGGAGTTTTGAATTTGCCTTTGCCATCGTTCCATCCTTTCGAATGTGTATGACTACTATGTAAATAGGTCTCATCACAATAATAAATAGTTCTGCCCTCTTGCCGATAATGTATTAAGGATTTTAAATAATTTGTCCTCTTATTCCTAATGTCGTAGGATTCCAACAGAACAGATCTGTTGTCTTCATTTTTTTTCCACCTGAAAAAATAAACAATGTAATTTTATACGTACAAAAATTGACTATGAGAAATTAATTATTTTGGTTTCATTTTATTTTGATTTTTTTAGATAACGTTATTTATACTTACTTAAAACCCATGTTTAATAATATTTTCCTAAGTGATGAGATGCTGCCCCGGAATTCAAAACAACAATCCTTCATTTTTTGTAATATACCTAAAATAATATTTATATTAAATACGTTGCCATTATAATCAAAATAGTAACTTACAATTTAGAGTTGGTAGTCTTCTCAATAATATGAAAATCATGGATTATACCTCTGAGTTTTTCTAACTCTTCAGACCTTATAGATTCTACAACTGTATATACTAACTTAAAACAGTGATCATACTCAGACTTTTTTTAATTTTTTTTTTCTGCGTTGTAATACTTTTTTGTTGATTTCATACTACAGAACTGTAGTTTAAGTTACTATATAGCAACAAAAAAAATATCACGTACAATACCTTAAATATTAAGAACTTGGTGATCAAATATATAAAACCTACGAATTTTATCTTACCGCAGCAATAGCTCTTAAGATAAGAAAAATGTGGTTTACAAAAAATCTGCTTTTAAAAGGTATTTAAAATATTTCAGGATGTTCGGTGTCTTCTGAGATTAATATTTATAGTTTTGTAAATGTACTTACCAAAATATACACAAAATTAATTAGGAATTCAAAAAATATAACAAATTAAAGTTTATATACACACAAATCGAAGCACAAAAACTCAGGAAACTCAAAAATCGAAGCACAAAACTCAAGAAACTCAAAATAGCCAAATAAATGCAACAAGTACAAATAAGTAACACTGCGCTACTGAATTCAACTTGTATGAGCGGTGATGAGCGGCAGGCGGCTTCGATCACGTTTAAATCTGTCTGATCACGCCTACAAACTCAAATTGGTTTCTGCAGATTATGACGAAGTGTGCTCTTCACAAAAAAATATACAGAGTGTTGCATTTGATAAAATTGAGTAAATTGAACTTAAATTTAGCCATATATATTTATGTTTCAAAACACTCTGTATAAAATAAAATATTATTTAGCTTGGTATCTTATAAGTCTGTGTATTAAACAATTTTGAAATCAATATAATTTGGGGTCTACATTCTCTAATTTCATAAAAAATGAATTGCTTGGCAAACCTGTAATGTTTAAAATAAAATTCTATGTTTGAATGTAGCATTACCAAAACATTTTAAAAATGAAATAAAATACAGGGTATTCTATTAAATAAATATACATTTTTATTTGCCAGGCAAAACGCAACACCATGGAATATCCAAAAATATTTTTTAAATCGATATAACTTTTATTTGAAATTTGTTTGCTTGTCTATAACAAATTAAAATATTCATCAAATACGCCCTAATGGTGCACCCTGTATATTGTACCAATTCAAACAATAACCTCGTCTTTATTACAGGAATCAGTTGCAACATTTAACAATAGTTGATTTTAATAATCTACGGAGGATAGATATAAAGTTAATATTGTAACATACAAAATGTCAGTATACTGAAAACTTCTAATTAGTTGAACTTAGAACTGATTATGTAGGTACCGTTTTACGTGTCCAATCAGTACATAGTTATATTATTTACACATTTATTTTCATACTAATTACAGTTCTATCTCTATTAATTACAATGCAACCTATTTTTATAAATCATATTAGTTTACCTTTAATTATTCTCTTTTACAAATTATAAAAAAATACGTGGTATACCAATGAAAACTTGACCCCCCAAAACAAAGGAGTTTTTTAAAATTTAAAAAATGTAACTATCTAATTAGCAACAGGTCGAATTATCATATAAAATTCATACCCATAAATCCAAGCCCCTGGAGCCCGACAGCAACCTCCTATTTTTTAAATAGCAAGTATTGTCAAGTAATGCATCATTTGCAAGGTATTTTTTTCTCTTTACGGACACATCTGCAGATCTTGCAGATCAGCTACTGCAGAGAATTGCTATCAAATTCGGATTACTGGTACCAGAAGACTTTGCTAATGTAAGAAACCCATTTGAAAGTAGATTGTATCATTGTATGAAGGTCATTTTGAACAATACATTATACTCTGTTTTTAAACTAAGAGGAGCGATTTGAATTTAAGTTGGCAATTCTGTAGCCTTCTGATTGGTCAGATTACAGTCA
This sequence comes from Psylliodes chrysocephalus, assembly GCA_927349885.1. Taxonomy (NCBI): domain Eukaryota; kingdom Metazoa; phylum Arthropoda; class Insecta; order Coleoptera; family Chrysomelidae; genus Psylliodes; species Psylliodes chrysocephalus. The sequence continues at coordinate 34,777,011 of OV651821.1, forward strand.
GTTTCACACATTACTTTTTAGCATGAACATCAGCTAATAATTGATATTGTTGACAGTTCTGACATTTTATAATTTGATATCTCATCCATTACTTAGTTTTTTACTTTATTTCGTAAATAATAGTTCTTCAGTAAGCAATTGTATTGAAAATCTATAATTATGGATCCTCCTACACTGAGTACTATTAAAGGTAGCGATTCCTGAAAAGCTTTACAAGAAAGGGAAGACACCTTATTATTTTACATGCTGATTCTGAAGGTTTTGTAGAAAATGCATTATTGGTTTTTGAAGGTAAAAAGATGGGAGATTTCCATGAAGAGATGAATTCCGAAGTATTTTAGAAAAAAATAATTTTATTACTGATTTTTTAAAACTAAAAATTGATGAATTTCTAACCAAAATGATTAAAATGTAACTAAATATTTAAGCAAATTTTATTTATTAGAATAGAATAAAACTATTTACAAAATTGTTATAACATTTAAAACACCATCTACTACTTTAGGGATAATCTTAATTTGGCACAATGAGTTAACATTACTTTCACAAAAAATATTTTAAAAATACTTAAAATTAATACATAGGTATGTATGAATAGTTCACTTTAAAAAATATATGTTGACATGTAGTGTTATGAAAATGTTGGTTCCAGTTTTCAAAACAAATTCTGACTCATAGGCCTGTAAACTTTTGAATGCCTTTACTTGCCCTCTAGCGCATTGTGTTAATACTAAATAAGCCATAATATCCACATTACTCATAGAAGAGATACCAGTTACTGTGTGATCCACTTGTCATTCACTAATTAACTTTTACTTTTTATACCTATAACAAATTATCCTTAAAAATGTAAACAGATCTTTATATTTTATACTAACCTGGCTACATCTGGATATTCCATTAAAAATTTTCTTAAATATTTAATATCCATTTTAAAAAGATAATAGTTATTCTCAAAAAGTCGATTTCAAAAGCAAGGTAAAAGTACTTCTGACATCAATCAACAACCATATTGACTTTAATTTAAAAGTGACATGTCGTTTTAGACACACATTTCAGATCACAATAATGTGAAATTTGCGACCGTTGTCTGGGACCAATTAAAAAATTATTTCTATGACATTTATTCGTTTCTTAACCGCTCATTGGCCGTTCGCCGACTAAGGCCGATAAAGAATTATTTCATAAATTTTAAACACGACTATATTTCGAAACTCGCTCTTAGTAACAAATCTAGTTACTTTTCCCTGTGTAAATGCGTCTTTTCAATTCGCTCCTCCTAGTTTAAAAACAGAGTATAGTTAATTTAAAGAAATTTTAATTTTTTTGATATTATTAATATTCCCAAATAAATACTTCAGTTATTTCATAAACAGAAAAAAATTATAAGGTTGTAATATAGAGAAAAACGTTACCCCTTTCATTTGATGTTACTAGACCATATTTGTTTACCCCTTTATTTCTGAGTTTCTGGGTGGGTCAAGTTATTGTTGGTATACCCTGGATGTATTTAGATTATTAGTTTTTTGAATATGTTTTGTAATTGTGTACATTATTCCTGCTGCAGCGGCACCGTCTCCACCTCCAGCTGCGGCACCAGTCCCACCTCCACCTAGACCTGCGGCCCCCTTAAGTTCTATACCTGTTGCTGCAATACGTCACGCTCAGTCATTAGAAGCAGCAACTGTTAAGTTACCTCCGCAAGATCCAACCCAGGAAATAACTGGCACACGCACCGAACATAAAGTCAAAATGAATAGAATGAGACAAAGGATTGCTCAACGACTCAAAGAAGCACAAAATGTGAACGCAATGTTGACTACTTTTAACGAAATTGATATGACGTAAGTATTTACATAATACATAATAATAATACAATTTAAAACTAATAAAACTGGCAATGCAGCATACTATAAGTTATTTCCACATACAAAAAAATGGCGGTTTTTCTTTTAACCAGCGAAATAGTCGTTGCCTTTTCTTACAATTTTTTATAAAATTATTGCTTATACCCATTGTTGCCATTGATTAATTTATTGATAGAGACTAAGATTCTTTCAATTATTCCTAAAATTAATTTTGTTATTTGTTTCATTTATTACCTTTAATTTTTGCCACTCAATTTTTTTCTCCTCATAACTAGCCTTCCTTCTCTGAGAATTCATATTAGTGTTCTTATAAAAATCATTATTAATGATGTTTGCAATATTTATTGTAAATTCTATTAATTTTAGTTGTTCCTTTTTTTTTGGTTGAGACCTAAGCCTGTTGGTGTTTAACTTTTAATAAATTGATTTTGTGTGTCCATTATCTTACTAATAAAAAAATGGTTCAAAAATTATGTTGTTCTATAAATTGTTTGTTGATTTTGTTTATTTATTTAAATGGGATCAACCCCATTACAAAGCAAAATACATATAAATAAATTAAAAAATACAAGAAAAAAAAGGTTAAGTCAAATAAGTTTTAGATTAATAAATGCATTTTAAGTATTGTAAATATGTCTGTAATATTTCATTTTTACTCCAGTGTATTCGTACAAATTTCCTTAAATTTATTAAAAGAAATGTCTGTAACCTCAAGATTCACTTGATTTATTACCATCAATGTTATTTTAATAGGTAAATGCATCCCATGGTTTGTATTGTGAAATGGAACATGGAACATATTTAATTGCCTAGGGACTCTATTAGGAATATTGAAAGAAATAATTTCTAAGAGTTCCAGGCATATGACTTGACCATTTAATAATCTATAGATAAAATTCAAATCTGATATAAGCCTCCTGTACTTAAGTCGGCTCATATTCATTTAATTTAAAATCCTAGTATAATTGTGAATGGTTACCCGAATATTTAGTTTGAAGGCACAGTATCTTAGAAATTTATTTTGTATTCTTTCCACTGCTAAACAGTGTACATGATATTGTGGCGACCAAATTATAGAAGCATACTCCAACTGAGGTACAACCAATGTTTGATAAACTCTTTTATGGCTTCTACAGAGAAATCAGAACAGTTACACAATATTAACTCTAAGCATTGGGATGATTTTATTGAGATTGAATTTATATGTTCAATAAATCTTAATTGTTCATCTAAAATAACTCCTAAATCTTTGAGTGAGTTAACACGAGATAGTGGCTTATCATTAATGTAATATTGTGGGTTGCACGTTTTGTTCCCTTTAAAAAAGCTTATAAAGCAACATTTATTAATATTCAACTGTAGGTTATTATGGTCGCACCATTTAACTAAGTTTTCGAGATCATTTTGAATGAAGACTTCATTGTTAGATGAGTAAATTGGTCTATACAATTTTAGGTCATCCACGAACATTAAGAACTCACAATGTTTAAAGCATTCTATTATATCGTTAATAAATATATTAAATAAAAGCAGTGAACAATGAGAGCCCTGTGGTACACCTAAGAAAACCTTAATTAATCTTGATCTATTACTACCGATTTTAACTTGCTGACTTCGACCTGTCAAAAAACTTTTAAACCATTTCACCAACTGAGATGGTATACCAAATGACTCTAGTTTCGTTAACAATATTTCATGATCAACCCTGTCAAACGCTTTAGCGAAATCTGTGTAAATAGAGTCAACTTGTCCTTTAGCTTCTACAACAATATATTTTGTTCATATAACAATAGATTTGTAACTGTTTCCAGATATCTGGAAAAACACCCATATTTATAGATTGCTTAGATAAAATGTAGATAGCCAGTAAGGGAAAAAATGCAGTTTTTTAGAAATATATTTGGAATCTCGTTGGGTCCTACACTATTTTTAAAATCAATTCAGTAGAAAACAATGGACAGGGAATGTTAATAAATGTGGCCAAATTACTATCATTATTCCTGTTTATATGAGAAGAGTCAGTGTACCAAAGTAATTTGCAAAATTTTCTACAATTTGTTCTTCATTTGCTGCTAGGTTACCATTATATTGCATTGTGTTAGGTACGTTATTACATTTCCTTTTACTGTTTATGAATGTCCAAAAATATTTGGGATTATTGTATAAAGAGTGGTTTACCTGTCCAATATAGTCATTGTAACATGTTCTAGAAAGATTTTTACAAGCTGCTCTCAATTTCGAAAAGTATCTGTAGTCTTCTATATTATGAGTTGTCATGTATTGTTTATGAGCTGATTTTTTTTGCCTCCCGAGATATCTAAGTTCCACATTGAACCATTTAGGGAAATTAGACGAGACAAATCTTTTTAATGGGACAAAGAATGCAACACACATGTTTACGATATGATAGAACTCATTCGATGCAATATTTATATCACAGCATATCACAGTATATTCTTTCAATCAATATGGAAGTCATAGAATTCTGTATATTTCAGATGATTTAAATTTGACTCGCCTGGATTAAAAGTTACTGAGTAACTTACATGGTGGATACTAACTAGTATCAAATAATGGATCATTTGATAAAACTTTTTCCAAATTAATCAAATTTGTAAAAAATAAATCTAACAGTACATTTCTATTATTAGGTATAGTATTTTTTTGAAATAAATTTAAAAATGAAAAATGTTGAGCCAATAATAAAGAATGTGAACCTTGAGGACAGTTAACTAAAACACCAGAATCATCATTTGACCACATTGCCTCTGGCAGATTGTAATCTCCAAATATGATAATGTCACATTTTTCATTATTTTGCATTATATCAATGACAGTATTACAATGATTCTCATATTTTAATTCAGTAGAATTTGGTGTGAGATAGGCACCTCTAATAATAAATTATTTTTGTCCTAAATCGTGGTGAATTACTCTCAACTCCACTGGATTTAGAATCGTCTTTATAATTATAATTACACCTCCACGGTATACGAGCGGAGGTCAATTTCTTCCTCCAATATGTCTTTAGATAACCAACTTTCAATTAATATTATAATGCCACCTACATTTTGACAGTAAAATTGCAATGGTGATAAAATCAGTTTTTTTAGTTGTATTTTTAACAATTTTTGGAACGCTGTTTTTAAACTGAATTCTATTTTCTTGTTCTCCATTATTTATTTTAATATTGGAGTTTTTAAATGTTTTCTTGTTTTTCAATATCTTAAGAACAGCATTTCTATTCGAAAAAACTACTATGATTGATCTTGGTCTTCATCCCAATGGTTTACCAACACGCAGAACTTTCACAACTTCCTTTGCTTTTTCGTTTTTGTTTAAATTTCCCAACAACTCCATGATTTTATTTCTATCATCATTAATTTTATCTTTAAGTACAGTTGCATTTGATTCTTCAAAGTTAAATACCATGAAGTTATTCGCTTTCTCTGTTCTTAATTGTATTTCACTTAACATTTCCTTCATATTCATATTATGTTTCTGTTTTTTCAAATCTGCTAATTCTTTTCTAATTTCCTAAATTTCGGTGCAACGCTTTTTCATTTGACGTCCTCAATTTGACAAACTTCTCTTGCAGGTTCTTTATAATACTTTTAAGTTCAGATAATTGTTGCATAGGATTTTCTTCACAATCTTTACAAAATAATTTCAGTTTGTGGGTATCTTGTGACAATTGCAGACATCTAACTTCAGTGGAAGTCATATTATTTGCACAAGATATATGTCTCCATTTTTTGCACCCATCACACTAAATGAGGACTTGTCCTCCACTAACTCCTTTTTATATTTAGTGCACTTTGACATTGTAAAGAACAAATCTGAGACCCCTGGTAAAACTAAAATCTAATTATATACACATTAATTTTATATTATTACCAACAGTTCGAAGTTTTTTTCTTTACTTTTTTGTTGTGGGTCAATTAACTGAATATTGATTATTAATTTATATATTATGTAGGTTCAAAGTTGTCTAATATCAAACTTAAAGTGAATGAACTGAACCCATTATAACACCTTAATCCACAGAATTCGCACTTTGAATTAATTTTATCACTTATTTTAATTTGTAAATTTTAGGAATATAATGGCTTTTCGTAAGGAAAACCAAGAGCAGTTTTTGAAGAAACACAATGTGAAATTAAGTTTTATGTCAGCTTTCATGAAGGCTACTGCTTATGCTTTACAAGATCAGCCTGTCGTCAATGCTGTTATAGATGGCACTGACATACTTTACAGAGATTATGTCGACATTTCTGTTGCTGTAGCTACTCCAAAAGGGCTTGTGGTGCCTGTTATAAGGAATGTTGAAAGAATGAATTATGCTGATATCGAATTAGCTATAGCACATGTAGCTGAGAAAGCTAGGAAAGGTAAGTGATTATGTATTTTGGCTATTATAAAAATTGTCGCAAACATTTACATTTTTTTGCCTTTAAAATTGATGACATGATATAAATCTACTTTCATTTTTAGTGGATTACAACTTATGTCATCCTAATACAGTGTTTTTTGGACAAATTCAGTAGATTTTTAAGTACTATTTTGGAATTTAAAATCCAAACCATCTTTTATTACTTCTGATTGTACAATTTTTTTAATAATAAATGTCTCCCTTTAAAAAATTGATAAATATCAAAGGACTTTTCTTTGTTTTATATTATTTTTTATCTTCAGGTCAGTTAGCTGTAGAAGATATGGACGGAGGTACTTTCACAATTAGTAATGGCGGTGTATTTGGTTCCCTATATGGAACTCCCATTATAAACCCTCCTCAATCTGCCATATTAGGAATGCACGGGATATTTGATAGGCCAATTGCTTTAAAAGGACAGGTAATAATAAATCATAATTATGAATTGATTGATTAGTAATGTAATGTAAATATTAGGTGATTAGTATGTTCAGTATTGAATAAACATTCTTAAATCACTCTTGAAATACATTGAATAACCAAACTAGAATTTAAAATTCAGATTGATGATTAGATCTAGAAAAACGCTCAATAACACTTTTTTAGATACATTTGTATAATTTTACCATCAAACACCGCACGAATCTATTTGGTTACCTGGTAATTTGAATGTATTATTGGATTTATTATCCATTTAATAAAACTATATGAAAATATGTTTTGATTTAATTTCTTTTTTAATTAATACATTTTTTCAGGTTGTAATTAGACCAATGATGTACATAGCATTGACTTACGATCACAGGCTTATTGATGGACGTGAAGCTGTGTTTTTCTTGAGAAAAATAAAACAAGGTGTAGAAAATCCAGGTTCAATATTGGCTGGTCTTTAAATCACGCTAAATAATAAATGAAGAATTCGTGTTTGTAAACAAGTGTTTGGTTTAGATCATTCTGAGTCTATCTTCCCATGAAGCAAAGTACTAATGTTTTAAATATTTTATTTTATCAAGGGAGACTTACAGAAATTTAAATTATTAAAATTATATATATTTAAGCTTTATTTTTGTGTTTATCAGTTCAAAAAAGTATTTATCTTTGGTATTCATTAGGTTTTGCCTCCAACACTATTTATTAAATAAATACATTTTTTTGTTAAAAATTCGTTTTATTTTTGATGTTTGAAGACATTTATTATTATAGGCAGAAAAAATTTCGGGAATGTGTACTGGAATACTGACATCTGTCACGGTTTCAAAATTTGTTGATATTGTCCGAGGATTTTAATGTTTTACGTAGATATACGATAAATAATGTAATTAAAAAAAAACAGGCAGAATACATTTTTGATATCCAGAGGAGTGCATTCAAAGAGTTTGGATTCAGTACGTTCTTGAAAACTGCGTTTCATTGTCGGTGAAGACCTTTGCGATAACATTAACGAGCCATCATAATTGAAGTTGGCTGCGAAATTTAAATGTTGTGGGTTGGTAGTTTAGAACCACAGAATGAGATTAATTACTCGACATTTTCATTGTAAACAAAGTTTCTTATCTCAAAATGATAATGCAACAAACAATATTTATTTTAACACTTTGACTGTGGCTCTCGGTTCAACTGCGAGTGCAGTCAGTGCGGCAGCCGACAGCGCTCTAAACTATTCTCAGTTCCCGCAGTTAACTCTAAACAGTTGTGAGAATTATTACAATTAATTCAAAAGTTTCGTTGGGAATGAATAAATAAATAACAAAATAAAAAAAATGTTATGTCTGAAAAATTTAAATTTTTATTTTAAAACGCAAAAATAGATATTTTATTACCTTAACAAGCAAAACTAAAATACAAAGTTTCATAAACCAAAAAACAGTCTTTTCCTACGACCACATATCAAAATGATAGTTTTCACACTCATTTGTACTATATTGAAAGTAGCTTATATCATAATTGTGTACTGAAATATGTATAATACTTGCATTGAAAAGTAACGAAACACATGTATTGAAAAGTAAAAAATATCGTTCTGACATGTACGTTCATCCGCGCCATTTCAAGGAGCGCTACAAAAGTAGCGATCACTTACGCTACCTGATCGATCTTTATGCACGGATGAACCATGTTTAAAAGTGACATTTCATTGTGGTTTATTCATTTTACTTTTGAGTTGAATGTCTCTGGTTGAAGATTTGTTTGTTTATTTGTGGTTTGTTTATTTTTCAATTGCTAATATAACCCTACTAGTCACCAAGCAAACCGTGGGCGTAAGTGCGTAAGACAGATCAGTGATCACTGATCAGCGTAAATAAAATGCGCTACTTTTAATGGCGGCCGCTCCTTGAGCGAAATGTCAAAATACACCGTTCATACGTGCCACTCGAGAGCGCTACCAGATCGATCAGGTAGCATGTGGCGCGGATGAACGCAGCCATTGTAATTGTCAATAATTTTTTTTTATGAATTAGTACAGGATCCGAAGTTAGGTCGACCTTCACCCATCTGTTTAAGGGGTGAATGTTCTTTTATTAAATAAAATATGTTTTATTAATTTAAAGTAAATGGGTTGCCTAAGAAAATATGGCCATGGCCATTTTTTACTTTTCTTTCTGTATACAGATATGGAAAGGAGGAATCATGATAAAAGTTGCTTTTTTAGGAACGAACACTAATACAGATGTTTTATTAGAATTTATACTTAGAGCATGATCGGATGACCAATGAATAATATTATTTACATCTTCATTAATGCATTCTAAGCCTTGAATATAATTATTTGCGTTGAAAGAGTGATAAATTTGCGTATCATCGGCATATAGGTGGATTTTACTAACGTTTGTGACTGCCAATATCAGAAGTGTACAGAGTATACAAAAGGGGTCCTAAAATTGAGCCTTCTGGTACCCCTGTTGAAATATTTAAACTGGATGAAAATTGCTCCCCATACTTTACTCTTTGTGACCTATTAGTAAGATAGTTCTTGAAAAAAATTTATACAATCAACAGTGAGGCCTATTGATTTTAGAATTGCAAGTAGTAGATCGTGTTGTAGAGTGTCAAATGCTTTAGAGAAATCAAGTAACACCAGTATTGTAATATTTCCATTATCCGTGGCTCGTAGTACATCATCAACTATATTTAACAAAGCGGTTTGACAGTTATGTAAAGGCCTAAATCCAGACTGAAATTCGGGTAGTAAGTTATTTATGTTTATGTAATATCTTAGTTGTTCATCTACAACACGTTCTAAAACTTTAGATAAAGTGGGAAGTATGCTTATTGGCCTTAGATCTTTCAATTCAAGGGGTTTATTTGCTTTTGGAATGGGCCTGATTAAAGCTTGTTTCCTAACATTAGGAAAGTTTTTTATTAAATGTGTTACATAAGGAACAATAAAGGGAAGAACTTTATTTTCAGTTACGGGCATAAAAATAAATAAATTTCTTTCAGGTATTCTGTTCATATAATCATTCATAACATGTTGATTAACTGGAATATTTGGAACTGTATTTTGGTCCTATACATGATTTCCCTAAAATGGACCATATTCTAGATATTTGAGGAAATGTGCAAATTTTGAAGATAACTCAAAAACGGACAAAAAGAAAAACACCAAATTTTAAACTGAAACTTTAGTCCATCCTGTGGTGAGCTGATTAAATGTTGGGCATATAGTCGAAGCATCTGGGAAATACTTTACAGGGTGCTATTTTTCGTTAAATAGATTACAGGGTGCTATTTTTCGTTAAATAGATGGATGAAGGTTGGCCTTACTTTGGATCTTATAGACTACATAAATTAAGAGACAATAAAGTTTTTTATAGGTTTTTAAAATTGTAAAATAAATATACTCACTATTATTTATCGAATATTGAAACGACATTTTCTATAAAGATACTTCTCGGAAGAAAATAATTTTATAATCATATGTGATATACATTTCAGTGTATATGTGATATTGTTTGATTGAATTTATTATTTGGAAAAGACGGTTTTTGAAAGATTTTTTATGTGGCCGTAGAAAAAATAGTATATACAACTCGTCGTTAAACTTCAACTTGTGCGAAATGTTACACTTCCCACACTTGTTATGTAATATACTATTTTCTACACCCACATGTATATTAGATAATCTACGCACAGATTACAATGCAAAACAATTAAATTCACCAATCACAGTTCATATTTTGGTCACCCGACTACTGTTATTTTTAAAATTTTAAATCCTACTTGACCATTCACTGTTGGGTACTAATTAACAGTGCTGTTCCTAAAGTGGCGCTGGGAAACAGTAACGAAGCCTACACAGAACACGAGGCTAATAACCGTAGCGCAGTAGATGCCGATGACACAAAAATAAGTGACAAATCTGTCAAACAAATTGTCAGTATAGTTTTTAGTTATTGAGATTAAATATTCATTTAAATTAGTTATTTTTGTGTTGAATCGATAAATATTAGCATTTCTATTTTTATTTCGCCCACATTTAAAAATAATTCTTAAATTTTAATCAAACTATAGGAAACTAATTTAATTACGAGTATTGACATGGGCCAACAACGGTGCCAGGTTCGTCAGATTTGTACAGTGTCGGATATCTACCTCGCGATGGAAAGCAGAGCAACGGACCTTCCACGGGCCAGGCAAAATAAGATTGAAATAGGTTCGTTTGCTTTCCATCGTACGGTAGATACGATACCTTGTGCGTATAGCAGTGGCGGCTCGTAACTTGAGTAATTAGGAAGGGCTGAGTATATAAGGGCACCACAAAATCAATACCAAAAATCATTTAAACTGAAGCGGCTGAATACGTGGCTTTTTAATTCCGTTTACTTTTATAATAAATAATTATTACGAAGATAAATAAACACCACACTAGATCAACATAGTAAAACAAACCACAAAGCGATCGCCAGGTGGGCTGGAGGGCTGACGAACTGCGCCCGCCAACGGCGCCAACACATGTATCCAAAATGCATAATTTCTTCCCAACTCCGCGATATACACGTTGACGTCGGTAACCATATGGCAACCGTTTAGCGATTCGCTATGGGCTGCTGATACTACGTCGATACAATAATTTAGCGCGCATTTATTATGATAGAGAAAAACCGTATTATTCGTATTGGGCAGGTTCGGCTCGTCCGTAGCTAATTAAATTGTTCGGTCACAAATTTTATTATTGCATTTATTTGTGTTAAATAAAATTACTGATTAAGTATATGGAAATACAAGTTTGCAGATGACTCCTGCTACTGCGGAGGGAGGGCGGCGCCCCAGCGCCCTCCCTCACCAGCCGCCACTGGTATATAGATATAACAGGGCCCATGTTTGTCAGATTTGTACGGTGTCATATATCTACCGCGCGATGGAAAGCAACGGGCTTACCAAGGCCAAATAGGACCGCAGTATAGGCTAGTTTGCTTTCCATCGCGCGGTAAAAATACGATACTATACAAATCTGACGTCCCGTTATATCTATACGCAACTTTAAGCGCACTGCTAGTGTGGACTTTCAAGTGTGCGCTTAAAACATTTGTGATTCGTATTCGGTGACAGTTGGAAGCCATAACCTCACTTAATGGTTTGTTGAATTAGGCATTCCAAACAAAAGAAGTTTGTGTCAAATTTTATTCGAAAATGCTATATAAACAGATTAAAAATAGTATTACCCTGGTTTTTGATAAACTCAATTTATTTGCAAACTCAAACTTTTACAATAGGTACAACTATTACATTAATGTACAAAGTACATCATAAAACTGAAACTCGACGTCAAGATCATTGCCTTATATAAGCTCTTCGCCCAGACAGCATACATAGTTCAATGGACGTCCGCTTTAGATCCCTTTGAGGGTCAGAACGTCCATATTCGCATTCGTATGTCCGTTTATGATCATTAATTTGACAGCTGCATATCGATACCCAGCGGACATCTGTTTGTGGACTTGATGTTAAGTTTAGTAGTATTCTGACGTCCAGTAGACGTCCATCTTAGGTCATTATTTATTTGACCTACCAAATAATACCCCTATATATACACTTTCTTTTTTTTTAAATATAATTGATCATTAAAAATTGACAAATTGAATCTATTGCATTTCATTCTATCAGCAGAATGTTATTCTATTATAACCATATATATTAAAAAGTTTTGAAGTGGCTTGGTCGAGATTGTCTAGTGATTGAAAGCGTAGAACGATAATTGACGTGTCGTGAGTTCGATTCCCGCTCAGGTAGAGCGATATTAAAAAGAAGGAATTGGTGTATAGCAGGTTGCGAAAATACTAAATAAATTATTAATAACATAAAATAGTGAGTTGCGGTTTTGTAAAAAGAGTGGGGATGTGGTCTCAATGGAATATAATCCAGGAATGGACGTTTTTTGAATTTTGAAGTTTTTAAGTCAGCGTTCAAATATAATCCTGAATTTGACGTCCTCTGAATGTCCAAATTGTGTCCTTTTTATACTTCACTGGACGTCCATTGGATGTCGGAGGTCCAAAAAAACTCATTTGTTGACGTCCAAACATCCAAAATTGTATATCGAATGGACGTCCAATGTACCTATTTGTGCTATCGGGGCATAAAAACAAATTAAATATATAGCTCCTCCCTTGATTTTAAAATAATGGCAATCCACTACATATTCGTTCATATTAATATTTACAAAGAAACTGTAAATTTTAATAGAATTATCTAAACCAATTAAAAAAAATAGGCAACAGTTTGAGTGATGCATTTTCGTTTTAATGTTTGGGTTTCAAATCCCGCCGGAAGCCATTTTTTTTTCAGATTTATGACAGTGGTTGAAATTCGACAATAATCAATATTGAAAATTTGAGGAAAACATGGATATGCATTTGTATGTTTCTAATATTTTTTTTATTCTTATACATTCGTTCATTGTATATGTGAGACCATAAACTTTTATATATGTTCTTACAGGATTTTTCTCATGGACCCAATTATTTGATTTTGACCAAATTTATATGGGACCACCCTTGAGGTATCCACTTACTAACAAAAAAAGGATCATAGAAATTGGACAAGGTGGTTAGGAATTACCGCTAAATATTCATTAAAAATGAAGAGTTTGATGATTTTCTAATGGACTCAATTATTAGATTTTGACCAAATTAATTTGGGACCACCCCTGAAGTGCCCCCTTTCTAACAATAAAAGAATCATTAAAATCGGACACCGTGTTAAAGAATTATCGCAGAACATACATTTTGAAGTCGGTTGAAAAAGGACTGTCCTTTTTAAAAAAGGACAGGTGGCAACCCTAGCCATGTCTGCATCATATCCACTTTTGTTGCACAAATTAGGTAAAATTGTAATACTTCGATCTGGTAATAAAACTAATAGGTATTATTTAACATGATTTATTGAAAGACAGAATAAATTACTCATCTAAAAAATATGATCTAGGAGATGGTAATGAACAACGTGATGATTTTTGTGATGATTGTGAGTGTGTGGACAAGGACAACTTTTGATACAAATGCAGTTTCCACTGGCATCTCTGATGTAACCTGGGGCACATTCACAGCGTTGTATTTTTTGAGGTACACAGCAAGAATCTACTTCTGGTGTTGGATTGTCACAAGTTGGTTCGATATCGCAAGTAGAAGCGCATGTATTGAAGACTTCATTTTCTCCACATACTGTAAAAAGTATTATTTTTGTAGTTTTATTATAATATCAAAAACTTCGCTTATACCTAATTAAACTGGATTTGATAGTATATGTGTTAAAAAATCAGCAAAATAAAAAAAGAACAAACTAAATTTGAAAAACAATGGTTCTTTATGTATCTGTGAACGGAAATACAACTTCTGCAGAAAATATAATTTTGTATATATATCTTTCTAGACACAAAGAGACCGTATACATGGGCGTACCTACTGTTTTTATTATTAAAATTAAATTATTAAGTGGGTATAGTTATTCTATTATCAATTGCAGAATATAATAACTCGTTGCGAACCCTTATCGACAATTTTGTTTGATCTGCCATAAATTTAATAAATACTTTAAAAATATATGTTATGCGAGAAAGTATTCGTTAAAAGGCAATCGAATCATTATAAATTGGAAGGCATTGTACGCCGTTATTTAGACAGATGCACTTAATTGTACCTATTCCTACTTAAAAAATCATTATTATAGCTCGTTAACTTGCTACAACTAAATATTAACTTATAAAACGTAAATAGACGAGTAAAATGTACCACATTTGTTAAGGTAGGTGCAAAATTATTACGTCTCAGTTTTTGTTTAACTGAAGACCAAACTAAATCAATTGGATTAAGTACAATAATAAGGTGGTAACCTCAATACAGTATGACCACCATCTTTTGCAAAATTATAAATACAATACTGTATTGGAATATTCTTACTTTTAACAATTTGTAACAATTGTGGTTTTGTTTTTACGGAAGCAGAAATATCAATGTTGTTATCTTTTAAATACTTGATTATATCTGATTTCTTAGAGCCACTTTTTGGCTTCTTGTAAATTTACCGGGAATGATATTGTTCATTACAATGACTGAATTATTCGGTAAAAGTTGTTCAGCAAACCAGTTCTCAAAAACTGCTGCATTCATATCTTCATGATAATCCAGCAGAGCTTTATTGAAAGTAGAAAAGCGTTTGAACCCTTTATTTATCCTCTCCGAAATGAAATTGGAGCCAATTTCATTTTCATGGATGACAATGCTAGGTTACATCGTACGAGAAGGGTACAAAATGCACTAGATATTCAGAATATTCAAAGATTACCGTGGCCAGCAAATACGCCAGATATGAATCCCATTGAGCACATGTGGAATTTCGTTGGACGAGCAATCTCAAACAGATTTAATCCTCCTGTCACCCTCCAAGAACTAACAGTCGCGGCCCAAGAAGAATGGAACCACATCCCAATGAATTACATTAACACCCTTATTATTTCCATGCACAGGCGAGTTGATACCTTACACAGAACAGGGGAGGACACACCGAATATTAATGAATTTTTGATTTCGTTCTAAAGTGGTTTTCTTCTGGATTTCAAATTCTAGTAATAATTTTATTATGCACTATTTTTCGTTTGTATTTTTGTCTTGTTCAGTTAAAATTTAATTTACCCAATTTGTATTGGATACATAACCAAAATAAATGTACTATGTAACACACTTCTTGACTTTTAGTAATAGTGTCTCATTTTGACAAACATAAGGGGGTCCAAGAATTTTGGCGATGTGTGTATGTACTTGATCTGTTAAAAACGATCAAGTTTTTAATTCAATCTAATTCACCATAGTCCTAATTCCCATAATTATTGGAATCAAACGTTTCCGCTACAATAAGAATTAATAATTATTTACCTAATCCAGTTTAATAAGGAATGTGTCAATGATTTATAGTCTTGCCTATATCTATAAATAAAATGTATACATACCACAAGGACAACTACTGGGACAAATGCATGTTCCATCGGGACCTCTGACGTAACCTGGGGCACATTCACAGCGTGTTATTATTTGAGGTGTACAGTGCAAATTTACTTGTGGTGTTTGATTTTCACAAGTTGGTTCATCCTTACAAGTAGAAGCATGTGTATTGAGAACTTCATGTTCTCCACATTCTGTAAAAAATGTTATATTTTTATAACGTTAAATTGGATTTGGTATAGTTTTTGATATGATGTAATATGTAACAAAAATAATTAGAAATACAAACTTTATGCAATTTCAGAATTTTTTAAGTAGGTATCTATGCTTTAAAAAAATATACGTATTGTCAATCCAATATGGCCGATCCGCCAGATACGGACTTTTCTGAATGAAACCCAAATCTACATTTTAATTTTTTTTTTTAGAAAATGTAAGCAATATTTATTAATTGTTAAAAAATGGAAGATTAAGGTCATAAAAACTAATTTTTAATAATTCCACCGAGAATTCTACTTATTGATAAAATAAGTTTCAAGGAATAAAAAATATGCAAGTGGAAGATAGTATTTTATAGAATAATAAAGTCTAGAAATTTCATTTAATATATCATGCTTTAACATAACTGTTATTTTAGATCAAAACTGATATAACATAGAATAATCAAACAGTTGGTAGGTATTAATAGAAAATATATTATGGCAAAATAACAAATAATATAAAAATATGTTTATATTGGCCATTAAAAAATAAAAAAAATTATTGTTATGATGTCTTATGCCATCAAATTTTTTAATTTTATTTTTAATGAAATAAAATGCTGATCAAAACTTTACAATTTGCTGCAAATATACACAACCAAACTTATATGGAATCACTGTGTATTTGTGAATAAACTTTTTGCGAGGAAAATATTTGGTATCCAACTTTATGATAAGGCTTTTTGTTCAAAACAAACATGATAATAAAGAAGAAACGACTGCTGCGATTTAATATCTTACGAATTTTGTATTCAGAAGTAAAATCACGATCCTCCGGTAATTTTATTTCGGTCCAAAAAAACAACAAAATGTCTTATGTTAGACTAACAGATGTGCAGAGGGGAAGAATTATTGCTCTCATTGAACATGGAATGTCCCAATGAGACATAGCATATATAGTAAACGATACCCAGGGTGTTGTATCGAAAACATATGAAAGGTATTTGGAACTAGAAACTCTCAAGAACAGGCCAAGACAAAGTCGTCAAAAAATCACAAATGAACAACAGGACCACTTTGTGTTTCTCATCCAGAGCTACAACGACAACTTCTGAAAGCTACAGGTGTGAACGCTTCAGTTGAAACCCTAAGAAAAAAACTGCGCTCGAAAGTTGTGTAGTAGGAGAGAGTTACGGGTCTCACTGTTATCTATTCAAAATAAAATTGATCGGCAAAACTGGATATTTTAGAATTGGCAAAATGTTCTTTTTTCGAATGATACCAGAATTGGCCTAAAATCAGATGACCATCGAATTTGGGTTCTCAGAGCTCCAGGAAGATGAGCGAGACTCCACGCTGCCAGATCTGTCCCAAGATATCAAGGAGGAACTGTAATGTTCTGGAGAGGTATTATGCTGGGAGCAAAAACTTCATTGTTACCTCTTCAACAAACTTTAACCGGTCCGAGGTATGTTGATTTAACGCTAGAACCAATCGTTAGGCTTTGGAGAGCTGCAATTGGGGATAATTTTATCTTTGTGCACGATAATGCATTTCCCCATACCAGCAGAGTGGCTAGAGAATGCCTTGAAACGAAAGGCGTCACAGTTTTAAACTGGCCTGCATGTTCACCAGACCTAAATCCTATCGAACACTTGTGGGACCAGCTCAAAGGAAGGGTTAGAGCTCGTCGAAACAATGCAAGAAATGTCGAACAGATTATTGATGCAGCATTAGCAGAATTGGAAAACATACCCCAAAACAATGTTGACAATTTAATAAGAAGCATGCCAAGGTGAACAGAAGCTTGCATAAGGGCTAGAGGTGGTAACACAGATTGTTAAAATTACAAATTTTCTGTTTGTATTTGCTTTTCGGCAATTAAAAATTTAAATCTCATTTCGTTTTAGAAACCAAAAAAATACCATTGTGTTAATTTTGTCAACTAGTTGATTATATTTATTGCCATGTGGATTATTTGTCATTAAAAGACTTTGGTAACGACTGAGTGTTATTCATAAACAAAAAATGTTCATGCATCTCAAAAATTATTAAAAATAATCGATGTTTCCATATAAGGTTGGTTGTGTATATTTTAATTTATAAATTACTTGTAGCACTGAACACACTAGGGAAAAGTGTTCTACAATGAGACATGTTCCACAATGAGACATTCGCCATAACATTTTGAACTTCCCGCCTATTTAGTTTAAAAAATATGGCCGACGAACATATTCAGTTGTGCATGTGCTCCACCAATTTTTACGAAATTTAGAACATTCTAAGCATCTTTAGTGACTTACATAGCTCAAATTGAGGTAAGTTTTTTTTATGGTCAATATTTCAATTGGTTTTTAAATAAAATCAGGTGGTTTTTTAATAAATCTGAAATTCAGAAATTGTTTGGGCATTTCTAGGTTAGGAATCTGTATGAACTAGAGATGTTCAAAACGATCCAAAAATGTTTGCCAACTTCTTAAAATAATATCGAAAAAGTTCCACAATGAGACAGTTGGTTTTGTTCCACAATGAGACAGTTGGTTTTGTTCCACAATGAGACGGTGTCTCATTGTGGAACAAAATTTTTCAACGTGTAAGTATCTAATGGTTTTCATTTTTTTTCCATGTTAGGGTCAGAACTATGGCTCGTGGAAGACAACGAAAATCGGAAAAAGGTTCTTTCACAAAGGACCAAATAAAGGCAGCATATGGTTCTTGAGGAAAATTAAGTTTAAGACAAGCATCTGAAAGGACAGGTATTAAATTTCAATCGCTTCATTGCTACGTCAAAAAACAAATACCTTGCAGACGAAAATGTGAAAATAAGATACAATCCTAACTATGCCTGTCGGCAGATTTTTACCTCAGAACAAGAGAATTTATTGCGGAATACGCCATAACTTGTTCAAAAATGTGCTACGGCAAAACTAGGAAAGATTTGCGAATACTTGCTTTGGAAGTAGCCGATGCAAATAAATTTAACATTCCTGAAAAATGGAAAATTAATAAACGGGCAGGGATGGAATGGTTATTAGGTTTTATGTAAGACAACTAGAAGGCTGTAGCCTAGAGCTACTTCATTTAATAAGCATAATGTACGCCAATTTTTGCTAATTTGGAATCGATCTATCAGCGTTGAAAGCATTTTGCAGATGGGACTCGCATCTGCAACCTGGACGAGACCGCAACCACTACTGTTCAGAAACCACGTAAAGTTGTAACAAAGAAGGGAATTAAACAAGTTAGCTCAGCAACTAGCGGTGAACGTGGAATATTAGTAACCACCTGCTGCACTGTGAACGCAACTGGAAGCTTTATTTTACCAGTTATGGTTTTCCCAAGAAAGAAATTTAAACAGCACACGGTATCTTAGGCTTTGCACAACCATCAGGATGGATGACAGTGGATTTATTTATAGAAGTCATGAATCACTTTATACATCATACCTCGAGTAGTGTAGACAATTCTACACTATTAATTATGGATAACCATGAAAGCCATTTATCGGCTTATGTTCTTGACCTAGCAAAGAAAAATGGAGTTATTATCTTGACATTGCCACCGCACACCTCTCACAAATTGCAGCTTTTAGATCTTTCGGTTTTTCCCATTCAAATTCCAATATAATGCTGCAGTTGAATCGTGGATGCTAAGGAATCCAGGCCGTCCGATCTCAATTTATGAAATAGCTGAATGTGTTGGTGTTGCGTTGGAAAAATCTATGACCCCCAAAAATGTAACAGCAGGTTTCAAAAACTCAGGTATTTTTCCCTTTGACAAGAACATTTTCACGGACGACAATTATATTGCTAGCAGTGTCACTTACCGATGCCAGCCAGCTGATGAAATTGCTGGTCCATCTGAGCATCACATTACTGGGGATTACGGACACGAAACATTTGAAACCCATACGACTGATAATCAGGATTGCAATGGCACAACAATTGAAACCTCTAAGACTGATATTCAAGAATCTGAACTCACCAAAGGAACTAATATTATTGAAAAATTTATATCGCCGGCAGTACTGAAAGGCTATCAGAAAGCACCATAATTAAAACAAAAGAACAGAGCTAGAAAAAAGAAGAGTATCATAGCTACAAACACGCCAGAACTTAATGAAATAAAAGCAAAATCCAAGGAGAAAGTGAGGCAGGCGGAATTAAAAATGAGAAAAAAGCAGGGAAAATTAAATGACGTCAAAACCAGAGTGTTTAAAGAATCTTTTAGTGAAGAGTCTGATAGGGAATCCTATCAGGAAGATACTAGGGGCTCCTCTGAAGATGCTAGTGATATTGAAGATGCCTTGAATAAAGATAACTTTCTTGCACTGGAGCGACAACCAATCGCTGGGGACTACGTTTTAGTTCAATTTGATGAATTAAAAACTGTTATCTTTTATGTCGAAAAAATTTTAAATAAAAAAGAAGATGAATTTGAAATTTCATTTCTTCGTAAAAGTAACAAGTCTAACAACTGTTTTTTTCACCCCGTAACAGAAGATATAAGTATGATCGAAGAAGAAAACATCAAATATTTAACATCCAAATATTTAACATCCAAATATTTAACGACTGGGAATACTAAGAGGCAACAGGCTCTAATACGTTTTGAATTAAACATCAACTCATTAAATGTGCGCTAATATTTTGAAGGATTTTATTTTATTTTTTACTTGTGGATTTATATTTTATGTTGTCCTATCTAGCAGAATAAGTTTTTTGGATACTGTTTTTTTTTCAAAAGAATGTTCATTTTCCTTTTTATGGTCTAAAAAGTTCTGTCTCATAGGGGAGCATACTTGTTCCATAATGAGACAAAAATCACGATTTAAAATTTTTTTTTAATTTATTTTCTAAATCGATATATTGATAAACTTATTGCGTTAAATGACTAGGAATATGTCAATATATGTGCATGAAACAACAAAATTCAATCATAACCTCTGGCAACTTACCGAAACGTATTATCTCATTGTGGAACACTTTCCCCTACACATTTTACTAAAATAAGGTGCATAATTTAAAGTAATAGCGCCTTTTTATTATTTGTTCACATTAAAGACAAACGAATAATATTCATAGAGGGATATACTATAGGCTTTTTTTTGTAAATGAACGAAAATATTTGTCCCGATTTAGGCGGGACAGTCCCGATTTTAAACCACTAGTCCCTATTTAACATGTGTCCCGCTTTTGTCTAACGAAAAAAATATAAATATTTCAATTTTTATGATGACGTGACGTCCCACTCTTTTATATATATTTTTATGCTCTTAAATGAACCAAACCGTCACTACTGCAAAGAGTATTTGTAGAAATATATCCTTGTTTTCAATTTGTCAAGCTTTCTACTTTTCAAAACATGGTCACTTTAAATATATGTATAACAATATATTTTGTAAATCCCGATGGCGAGGGATTTAGTAAATAATTTGATCCTGTTCAGAGTAACGTCTAGCACACTATCATAACTCTCTGATAAGCCAAGAGCTCTATAGTCTTTTGACGATTCGTTGATTTCACGAAGAGGACATATTAAAATTCGAAGCCTTTCTAGAGAAATACAATTTACACGAAAACTTAAACATGTACCTACTAATAATTTTTGTAAGTTACGGACTTATTAATTACTCATTTCTCTCAAGATTTTCATGTGAAATGTCATATGTCAACGTGAAAACAGTATTTTTAAAGCCAATGAGAATTCAAATTCTTGGGAGAATTTTAATCCTCTCGAAATATACCAAAAGAAACAGTCTGCGAGTTTTCACTGGATTTAAAAATACTGTTTTTACGATGACGTATGACATTTCTCATGAAAATCTTGAGAGAAATCACTTTCTCTCGAGTTTGAAAATAGCCTCCCAGAAATTGCTGGCCGGTGGAGTTATTATTGTGGCCTCCAAGTAAGCGAATACAATGGTCTTGAAATATTTGGCATATTGGTAAAAACTGTAAATTTGAGCTTTCCCCGGACAAGCTCAGCTTTTGGGGTTAAAATTCATTCGTAAGGGGGTGAATTAGGGAGAGTATTATTATTTATTATATTATTATTATTATATTACATATACTTATCCATGTCATTTAAAAAAGTTTATATACCTTCATAATTTTTTTAAAAACAAATACTTTTTATAATGAAATTGAAGTAAATTTCTAGAATTTAAGATAAAGAGAATATTTATGATTATTTTATATCTAATTTTTGCACCAACCAGCAAATTCTCTCATTTTTAATTCATATTTACAAAACCCAAATATGGTTACAACACTCTCACTCAAAGCACAATTAATATTTTAAATACGGCCCTGCACCTTGTTTACTATGTTTCATATTTAGTTGTGGAATGTTATTTCAAATAATTTCTTCATATAAATATCTATTAGGTTGATAAAAATACGTTGAGCACAAGCAACCAATGTTTAACTTTTAATATGTACAATATATTTAGTTTGCAAACGACATAAAAATAGAAAAAAAAAACGTTGATTGAAACCACGATTAGCTGTTTGAAGGATTCGTCAATGCAAAATGGCGGAAGTGAACTTGTCTTGGACCACGTGACAGCGTCTCCGTACCTTCTACCTCCATGATAATATGGAACAATAACGATGAAAAAGAATAAGTATATATTAAATAATCCTCTACTACAAAGTAATAATAAATTAGAGTAAAATTCCCTAATGGAGGGAGAAAGTAAGCTCATTTTGTTTATGCACCCTGGAACCCTATTTTAAATGGTATTTACTTTCAATATAAAATTGCAGTGGTAACATTATCAATATAAATAATAATTTGTCAAATCAAAAAGTTGGAAAATAATTTATTGTTCGAAGACCTTTCGAAATTCTAAAAGTAAATTACAAAAAAAAGTTATTTTAACTAAAGTGACATATGAGAATAATGGTAAAGAAAAGAGAGCGAATGTAACAAATTTGAAAAAATTTCATCACTGGATCGAAGTGGTGATTATTTTGAAAGGAGGAGGTATGTGTGAAGAGTATATAATTTAAATGTACGATTGATGTATCTAGTCATCATCGAGATAAATATTGATTTTGGGCTTTTGTATTTCGTTACATAATTATTAGTATCTACGTATGTACTACATATTTTATAGTCTAGTTAATTTTATAGTTATTTTAAGTACAATTAGGTAAGTATTTTTTTACATTTCTTTTAAAATAATAGAAAATATAAAAATTTAGATTGCCATAGCCTTTTTTTATCTTTAAATCTGAATTTATTTAATTTTTATGGTTTGATAACCAAAAATAATCAGCACTTAATTAGACAGAAATAGATTATTTATTAAAATCCACGGAACAGAAAGAAAGCTTTATTTACAAGAATTATACTTATTAATTATATTTTTGTCGCACATACAGGTGTATTATTTAAAAATCGTATTTTCGAACACAGACCGAAAAATTATAATCAAAATCTCCAACTCGACATTGTTTGTGTCCTATTAATAGTATTCAGGTAAAAATAAAAATCACCACTTTTACAATTATCATTTTATCCCGTACTAATTATTTAAGTACGAGTTTCGCAAAATAATATTCGAGTTATTAAATACAGTCCTGATTTTTCTACTCATTTAAAATAGCATATTGAAAAATGAAAAGGGGGTCAGAACATTAGTTATGAACCTAGGCTCTCTGGCCACGATCTTCCAAGCAAAAATAGCTACAGTAAATCAGTCCTACTGAGATCAAAAAAGCCGATTCAAAATTTATTCTCTAATTTATGTTTACTCTGTGCCTGTACATTCAGATAGAAAGAAGTAGGTATCATTAAAATAAAATTATCTGATAAGGTTAAGTTAGGCTAAATACAGTGATTTTTGTTTAATAACTAATAGAATAATATTTTATAGATAAGTTCTATTCTAAATCATTTACTAATAAATAATAAAAATTACCTGTACAAGGGCATTTGTTTAATGGAACACATTGTCGTTGTTTAGTCTCATCTCTGATATAACCCTCTTTACATTCACATCTTTGTTGGCAATTATCTTCTACACAACCACATTCTGCATCCGGTGTAATATTTTGACAAGTTGGTTCTGCTGTACATTTTGCAGCTGCTGTATTGAAGAATTCATGGATATCATGACACTGGGCTATATATATAAAAAAAAGATTAATTGTAAAAATTTAAGAAACAGCGTAATTGAAAAATGAAAAGGGGGTCAGAACACTAGTTATGAACCTAGGCTCTCTGGCCACGATCTTCCAAGCAAAAATGATTGCTATAGAATTGGGAGCGAGAGAGTTGATTAATTTTCTCTACGCAAACAAGACTATAAAAATCTTTTCAGATAGCCATGCAGCCCTCAAGGCCCTGAGCTCCAATCTAGTTGACTCAAAGCTGGTTTGGAACTGTATAAATACCCTTGAATGTCTCGGTGCTCGGAATAAAGTTACTTTGATCCGGGTTCCGGAACACAGCGATGTGGAGGGCAATGAAAATATGAAAAAGCCGACGCGCTTGCTAAAAAAGAAACCGAATCTGTAATCATAGGAACAGAACCATTCTTGGGCATTGCAAAGAGCACTGCCAAAGGAATGATCTCAAAATGGACGAAGGGTGCAACATTTACGAACTGGAGAGATACCCCAGGGCTAACTCTTTTATGAACGCCTCTGCTCAGATCCGATAATGGAGATCTACGCATTTTCACGTGATACAGGACACTGCCGTCTGGCCAACCACATGAGAAGAGGATATGTTTGCAACAAACATATCGGACTGTCGATTCTGCAGCGTGGAAGACAAATCTGCAGAGCACATTTTATGTACTCCGCTTTGGAAAGAACCAGGTTCCAGATCTTCGGATTTACCCGACAAGTCTCACCCAATTCAACTATGACCTTTATCAAAAGGTGTGGCTTGTACGGTGAACTATAAGTTAGTCATGAGCCACAATAGATCCATTTGGATCGCAGTGGAAGGAGATGAGATCATCCAACTCATTTTCAACCTAACCTACATATATTAAAAAAGCTAAAATAATTCAACCTATTTTATTGCAACTGAACCCAAAAAATTTACAACAAAAGTAGCTTTATTATAAAGGAAACATTGGTTTTCCAAATTTTAGAGTCAAAAATGTTAAAAACTGTCAACAAAAAAACTTTTATTTTTACACTAATCCACCCCTAATTTACCTACCTATGAAGATGATCAAAAACTAGAGTTTAGTCCATTAAATAGAGCGTAAAAAGGTAAGCATTTGTACCAAATTTTACTTAGTTATCTTTAAACGTTTAGAAAATATTTACAAAAGTGTGTCATCAGGACTTCACTTTTAACACCCTGTATCTGTGAAAAGAAACGTTTTCGGACCTATGTTTATATAAACTTTTACTCCTATTTTAGGATGTAAATTACGCTGTTAAAATATGACCGTCTAATTTCGGGACACACTCTATACGTTATTTATTATAAGCGCACATCGCTCACACCCTGTCTTACACATTTAATATAATAATAAAATAAAGTTGTATGTTCGTAAAATACTTCTCTTTATCCCCTCTCTTACTTCTCACCTTTCATCTCCTCGCCGCGGATTAATCTTGGCATCGCGAATATTATATTTTATCAGTGAATGGTTATATCTGTGTTATCTCTGCTTGGGACCCAAGTGAAAGTAACTGTATTTTTCTCGCATGCTCATTCACTTTTTCTGGGCATCTCCAGACCATTTTTGAGCTCATTACGTAAGAGTTCAGCGTTTTGATGGCTGTTTAGCTATCGGACATGATGATAATCTATTGTCTTTCGATGTTGAACTGGATACACTTCTCAGTGGCGTTAATCTCCTGCCTGGAAGATGTTTGGGTATTTACCTAAAGTTTTAGAGTGCCTGGTTAATACATTCCTATTCCAGTTCCGTCTATGGTTTTGAAACCATCCGTATACCGCTGAATGGCATGTCTTTTGGTTGCAAGGACGATGGATTCTTGGCTCCATTCTTTCTTGCAGTCCAACTTTGTGGTTTTGAAGTTTTTCACAAAACTATACTTCTTTCTCATTTCGTCCTGGAGCATATCCCAAGTATCTTCGGCCCTGAAGTTAATGGACTTTTGTCTGATTACTCCGTTTCTGATCATTCTATATGTAACAAATGTAGAGGGGTAAGGTTTAAAATCACCTCCATTGCGGCCGTAGGACAGGTTTTCATTGCACCGGTGATGCAAACACAGGCTAGTCTTTGCACTTTTGAGATATTAGCTCTCGTAGTAGCTAAACTAGTTCTGTTACTCCAGGCTACAGCCCCATAAGTGATGATTGGTCTCACTATTGTGGTATATATCCGTCGCAGTGTGTTCAGGTTATATTTCTGTATACCATTAGGGTTTTTGTGGCCTTCTTTACTACTTTCTTATCATGTATGTTCTAGAGAAGTTTGTTGTCCACTTTTATGCCCGGATATTTGACTTAGTTTCTCCATTCTATAGCTATCCCGTCTAATTTGACGGATTTAAGATTATATTTATTTTCCTAGTGTTATGGCTTCAAAAATATTGTTTTCAAGTTGACGTAGATAATTCACTTTCTCTCGAGTTTGAAAATAGCTCCTGCTCCCTTTATAGTTAATACAGCTGAGGGTTATGTGTGTGACAACTGTGGGTGAAGGGCTTTTTAGTTTTTGTTTTTAGTTTTCAGTGCTCGCTTAGCTTTTTTATTTATTACCTGCTATTCTGTAGTCATTAACTATACTAATCGTATTGTGTCGAGTATATTTTGAGTTTATTGGTTGTTTTGTTCAATAAATATTTCATTATTAGTAATTTTAATTTCTATTTTAAGTTGGTACCTGAAAACACTAATTATTGCTATTAGCTATTACTCCACCGGTATGAGCAATAATTGCCCTCAAAGCACTAATTACATTTTTTGTTCCAGCCAGAAAATAACATTAATTTTAGTGAAGTTTTCTTTACTAAAGGCTAGAAAAATAAATATTCTTTACTAACGTTAATTTCCAAGGCCCTCTGAATAAAAGTCAAAAAAGTTTTTGGTTAGGTGAGCGCAGTTCCATCCTCCTCCCCTAACTGACATAAAGATTGTTATTAGATACTTATTTAAAGGTAAAGAAACAAGCATTAAAATGATCATAAATTAATTTAGAAAATTATTGTAATCCAAGTCACGGCAAACACTGTAATTAATACTTACGAATAAGATAAACAGGTTTAATGCTTATAACGTAAACTGCCAAAAATAAACACCACGAAAGGTATGTTTGAGCGAACATGTCTGTACTTTCAATAATTAAAAGCTTGTGATTAAAAACAAAATGTTCTAGTATATATAGGTATATTTCTTGATAACCAATATTTAAATCATTACAATGCAATAATTTCAAAAAAAATCGTGTTTAATTACCTTAATTTAATTTTAGTAGTATAATAACAGGGGTGGTCAACTTTTATGTACACATAAAATCTACTTTTTATCTCAAAAATGTGTCGTGATCGACTTATTGTCATGGTATGGATAGATAAGCAAAATATATGTTCAATATTATTTTGAATTTTTAAATTACTCATTAAATTTTTGAGATATAGGCTCATAAAGATTTTTCGACACTTTTTGAAGATATATTTTAAGTAACTTAAAATTTTTAATTTTATTTTTGTTGCGGTGATTTGTTCGTACCTAAATATGAAAAAGTTATAAAAATGCACATTATAGCTAATAATTAGATTTTAACCCATTAGTTTTCCACGGCACTTAGGCTTCATTAGGCCCATTATGCATCCTCCTAAGATGATAGGCACCTCCTAGCTCGTGAACCAGTCTACAGATTTAATGTAGTTGACAACATTCAGTAAAAGTTTTCGTCCTTTAAATGTATTTGTGAGTGTGAGGTTAGTGGGAATGTTTCCTTTTGGCACGTCCTCTTCCCACTAACTTCATACTCACAAGTAGTTGACAACGTCGCCAAGAGGTGCTTCTCTTATATCGGCCGGTGTTAGCCGATACTCGCCGAACACATATCTTCTAATAAATGAGAGCGTCGAGCAATCGTAAAGGATATGCTCGATGGTCTCATCTTCTTGGTCGCACCCTCTGCAGAGTGCGGATTCTGACAGCCCCATGATATGGAGATGCTTCCGTACTTGGCAATAACCAGTCAGAATGCCTGTGACTAGGCGCAGATTCTGTCTAGTCATAGTCAAGGATAACTTAAGAGCTCCCTGGCAACTCTGCAGTTTCTTGTTTCATCCCATCTTTCCTTGAATTTCATAAGGGAATGTTCTTTAATTAGGTTTGTCACTACCGATTTTGTCAGGCCAATAGAAGGGCCAGGTCTAAAAAGTATTTGGTTGGCTGCTTTCTTGGCTAGTGAATCAGCGGTTAACTTTCGATTTGGCATGACCTTTGATCCATCTTAAGATGACCACATTGTTGATGGATACTTCGGCCAAAGCTTCGTGGCATTCTAGTACTAACCCTGAATAAATTTGTGGTTTGTTCAGGGTGACTAGTGCTTATCTGCTATCTGTATAGATGAGCATGTTCCTTCGAGTGATATTGTTTCTGGTTATTTCTTTTGCTGCTATGAGAATCCCCGTTAGCTCTGTTTTAACTACACTGGCACTATTGCTCACATCCCATTTTATGTTTAGGTTTAAGAATCTGGAGTATATTCCACATCCTGAGCCTTGTTTTGTTTTTTGTTTTAGAATCGTCGGTGAAGATATGAATCATACCTGCCACTTCTGGCTGTTCTATTTGTTCTATTATAACTTTATATGGCTTATGGAAAATATATCTCGGTGAGATGGAGTTCATATTCGCTTGAAGCAGTGGGAGCGTATCGAGCGCTTCCTGCCAAAAGTGACGTCTCGCCTCACCAGATCCTACATCAGGTTTTATTCCAACCGTGTAGAGGCGTGTCATTGTCGTCAGAGCAACCTGCTTGATGTAAATATCAAGGGGAGTGAGACTAAGACTGACTTCCATCGCTCTGGTCGGTGTTGTTTTAATGGCTCCTGTTATGTTGAGACATGCTGTCCTTTGAATTTGTTCTAGTTTACGGATAGCTGTTAATTTTTGGGTTTTCGATACCCAGACAAGTCCATGCGACGACTTTGGGCGAGAAACCCCAGGTGTGCCCCATGGTTCAGCGGCATTGTTCATAAGCAATGTATGCTCTTTTAACTCTAAATGCGAGTTCCTTGTTAACGGTTCAAAAACCAAGGAAGGAGCCGGTGCTGGAATCTATGGACCTAAGTCGAAATCAACGATTTCACTAAGCTTAGAAAAATATGCAACAGTGTTCCAGGCTGAGCTAATAGCCATACAACACTGTGCAAGAGAAATATTAAATCAGCAAGTATCAGGCAAAACTATTGCCATGTACTCTGATAGCCAAGCAGCTCTAAAGGCAATTCTCTCGCCAGAAATCAAATCACGACTGGTGAAAGACTGTCTAGAAGACCTGACAGAGCTAAGTAGTCAAAATAAGGTGACCTTAGCCTGGGTTCCAGGCCATGAGGGATATCAGGGCAACGAAAAGGCTGACGAATTAGCCCGAGAAGGCTCAGATAAGGCCATGACAGGCCCTGAACCCTTCTGTGGAGTTGCTAAGGCATTGTGCAAGGCATCCATTAAACAATGGATGCAAAAAGAGTCTCAGGAATGGTGGAACAACTATCCAAGACTGAGACAGGCCAAACAGTTCATCAAGGAACCATCGGCCAAGTTTACGATAGACCTACTGGATCGAAAACGTCAAATCGTTAGGATAACAGTAGGCCTTCTTACTGGACACTGTCGCCTCAAAAGGCACATGAGTGTCATAAATCCAGCAGAAGAAGCAACTTTGTGCAGGTTCTGTGAAGAAGAAGAAGAGGAAACATCATTCCACGTCCTGTGCCAATGTGAAGGCTTGGCTGGAATGAGGTTTCTAAAATTGGGCGAAGAAAAGCCAATTGCATGCAACTACATGCGGGAGCCACTGTCAAAGCTACTAAGTCTAATAAAAAGACCAGGCTAGACGACATACTCTAAAACAAACGGAGTCCCCCAATAGATTTGAAAAGGTCGCGGTGGACAAGGACAAATAACGTCCAACTCCTAATCTAATCTAACTTGCTGTCAAAGGTGAGACCTAGGTACTTCACCTCTGTTGCAAAGTTTAGTTTTGTGTGTAGGAGTTCTAGAGGTTTTAATTTCATTTTCAACCTTTTCCTTGTGAAAAGGACAATTTCTGTCTTCTTAGGATTGATAGACAGTGAATGGTCCTTGCACCACTGTTCTATAATTTTTAGAGCGACTTGCATTCTTTCGCAGAGTATGTTCTCAAAATTCCCTGTTTGCAGAATGACCAGGTCATCTGCATATGCTATTGTGTAGTGACTGTCATTATTGAGGCGGCTGATGAGAGTGTCGAGGACCATACTCAACAGTAGAGGTGATAGCACCCCTCCCTGTGGAAATCCCCTCGCAACCAAGCCTCTGATATTCACATCTTCTACACTTATTTTTACTGCTCGCTTTGAGAGCATGTTATGTATCCACCCACTAACCATTTGTGGAACATTCCTGTTGGTTAGCGAGTGTATTATCTTTGGGAAGGTCGTTTTATCAAAAGCACCTTCTATGTCTATGAAAACACCCAAGGCGGACTCCTTATTGACCAAGCATCTTTCTATCCGGCCAGCAACTAGATGAAGGGCTAATTCAGTAGATCTGCCTGGGGTTTATGTATGTTAATTTGGGTGTAGTGGTGTTGTTGTAATCACTGCGTCCCTTTCGCATAGCCTTTCTAATCTCTTCATTTTTGTTGCGGTGATTTGTTCGTACCTAAATATGAAAAAGTTATTATAAAAATGCACACTATAGCTAATAATTAGATTTTAACCCATTAGTGCCCAGATTATTTTTCACAGTTTTTGTTGTAACGCTAATATTTTTTTGTTGGCAATATTATTAAAAAACATTAAAGGGCATAAATGTATGTGCTAGGTGCTATTGGGTGCAAAAAATACAAAATGCAACTATAAATGGTTTTACTTGAATTTGTAAATCTGAATTGCGTGTTGAACTTTTGCAAAAATCTTCCAACATAACGCCTTTTTGTCGTTTGGATTTTCTTCCACGAGTTGTTCTATTCGATCATATCTCTATACCCTTACGCATTAGAAAAGATGGAGATAATGTTCTGCCAGTGCTTTTGGGAGGTGACGACTATTTCTTCAAAAAACTTGCTTGAGGTTCTTCTAAAGTATGATTTCCTCATATAGAAACCCGATCCAGAAACCCGATCCCGACGTCAGAAAATTATCTATGTTTGATTTTGACTGTTCCGTAGGAATGTCTTCTACCAGTATAATTCCTCCTGCATCCTCAATTAAATGATGGTTGTTAAAATTATTAATTTTCTCCCACGTTTCCGAAATCCTCATCTGTCAAAATAGATGGACTAGGTGATACTTAACAAACTGTCTCTATAGAATAATGTATCATGTCAACTTCTCCAAAGGCAATAATAATTGCATCTTGAATAGTCAGCTCCTTGTGAACAAGTGTAAATTATTTAATTATTTTCGGAATATTCTGTTTACTAATACTTCGAAATGAAGCTTACTAAAAGTGCCCTAAAATAAAAATAAAACATATTAAATTGATACACAAAAACTGGAGAATATGCTTACATTACAAGGTTACAGTTGCGTGATTTATTTTCGAATACTCGATGAACATATTAATATACATACCGCATTTGTATGCTCTAAATTTAAAATTTCTCCGATAAAAAGATTAACGATACCTCGTTTAGAGCTTTGTGGTTACGTCTCCTTCTAACAAAAATGTTACCCTATGTAAAGACTACTTTTACAAAAACTATCAAATTAACTCGTATTTATGCCTGGTGTGACTCTCAAATCGTTTTACATTGGATAAAAGGTGCTTCTCATCGCTGGAAGACCTTTATTGCTCACCGCGTTTCGTTTATACAACACAATTTCCCCCCTGATATTTGGAATTATGTAGACACTCATACTAACCCCCCCGATGTAGCTTCTCGAGGTGCTTTCCCTTCAGAGTTACTTACAAATAAAACATGGCTCGTTGGTCCCGCCTTCCTAAGAAAATCTGACAAATTTTGGCCACTTTTTAAAATGCCAGCTCTCAATGTTCCACCCGAAAGCCAGGAGGAAAAAACTACTACCCTTTTTTCCCTAACACCCAATAATAATTGCATTGGAATGTTGTTAGAAACATATTCGTCTCTTCGCTCAGTTCAAAATATAGTAGGTTTTATCTTCCGCTTCTTTTTTAACGCATTACCGAGGGCTAGACATCATGATCCCGGAAACACGGGCCACTCTCTAAAAATTAACTTTATTCCGCACTTATTTTGTTGATAAAATTTACTCAGCAATCTTATTTCCGAGAGGAACTTGAATCTTTAAAATTTTCCAAACCGCTTAAAAAATTAAATGTTTTCGTTGATGCATCCATTTCTTATTCCGCCAAGTATCCAATTTTATTAACTAGTAAAAGTAATTTGACGACCCTCGTAATTCGCTATGTTCATGAAAAATATTTTCATTCTAGTTTTCGAAGCACCCATTTCTTGTTATCTCAACAATTTTGGATTTTATCTGCAAAGCTTGCAATAAATTCAGTACTTTCAAAGTGTCTACGGTGCTGGAAACAGTCACCTACTGCCTTTCAACCCCCCATGGGTAATTTACTTTTATCTCGAGTTTCTCAGGTAAAACCATTTTCTCGCTCAGGAGTGGATTTTGCTGGTCCATTCAACGTAACTATGTCTCGACATCGAGGTGTTAAAACTTGTAAAGCATACCTTTGTCCTTTGTATTTTTGTGTTTTGCTACAAAAGCAATGCATCTTGAGCTTTGTAGCAGTTTAACAACTGAAACCTTTTTAGCTGCTTTGCAAAGATTTATCTCCCGTCGAAGTCATGTGTCGCAAATGTACAGTGATTGTGGTACAAATTTCTTAGGAGCTAAACGTGAACTTCTGAGATTAATGGAGCAAGCTGCAGCTAAAGAAACAATTCATTGGCTCCCCAGCCCGGGTAATGCACCACACTTTAATGGTTTAGTTGAAGCAGGCGTAAAAAGCGTTAAGTCGCATATTTCCCGCGTTATAGGGGAACAGATCCTTACCTATGAGGAATTTTATACCGTCCTGACGCTTATTGAATCTCTTTTAAACTCTCGTCCTCTTGTCCCGCGTTCGAGTGATGTGGATGACATTAATGCTCTTACCCCTGGTCATTTTTTGATCATGGAACCGTTATCAGCGATACCCGTTCCCGATTATAAAGAGCTCCCCCTGAACCGCCTTTCGCGATGGCAACTTTTGCAACGCATCCATCAGGACTTCTGGCATAGATGGCATATAGAGTATCTGCATACTTTGCAACAACGCTCTAAGTTGTTGAACCCCACTGTAACTCCTGCTATTGGCACTCTTGTGCTAATAAAAGCGGACAATCTTCCGCCGTCTCAGTGGTATCTTGGACGTATTACAGCTTTGCATTCTGGAGACGATAAAGTCGTACGCGTCGCGACAGTCAAAACCAAAAATGGTGAGTTAAGACGACCAATGGTCAAACTCTGTCCATTACCAATTGAATAAAATTTATACTTGATTTTATATTGTTATAATTATATGCTGTCTATTAGAATACGATTCTTTTGTTTTGTTTTAATTTTTGAAGGTATCATTTATTGTTAACTGCATAAGTATATATATATATTTTTTATATTTTTTGCTTAAAATGCAACAATTGCATTTTCCCGGGGCAGAAAATGTTCGAGAATGGATTTATTTTCTTTATTAATTTCTTAATTTAAATTCGCGTTATCTATTTTGACACTTTGCCCCACCTAAACGGTTCATGCTTTGGACCTTTTCGAAGAACCAAGAGATCTCGATGTACCGCCAACGCAGTAATAAGTTCGTTCGCCACTGCTTAATTTTTATGCCTTCGCTTTATGTGTGCCGCTCGCCTACGAGTCCAATATTCCGAAAGGTAAGGTATGAAATACGTTTATTAATTTATTTAGTTTGATTATTTGAATCAGCCCTTTTTGGCAGCATAACATCTGTTCTGTTTTGAAACATTGTTTTCTTTTTTAGTAAATTCTGAATGTAGTATAAATAATGCTGTCGATCAATTAGGCAAAACTTATTCCAAAATTCAACGTACGTTAAGAAATAACAACTACAGACCACATAAAATTTTACCCGTACAAATTTTAACAGAGGATCATAAAAGGAAAAGTTAGACTTTTGTCGCCAGATGATTCAAAAGTTGGATAGAGATCCCGATTATTTTAATGAAATATTATGGACTGATGAATCATCCTTTTCTACGGCAGGAGTTTTTAATAGGAAAAATCGAAGGTCGTGGGAAAACAAGCACAACAGAAAAGGATTGGTAAAACAAATAAAAAAATCAGGAAGAAAAACTGTTAGCGTTTGGTGTGGAATTATTAGAAACAAAATAGTTGGGCCTATATATTACGATTATAATTTAACTGGAGTTACCTATCTGGAAATACTTATTCCAGAAGCAAAAGAGATTCTTATACAGAATTTTCCGGAAGCCGAACTAGATCATATGATTTGGATGCAAGATGGGGCAACTCCGCATAGTGTCGCACCCGTTAGATATCATTTTAATAATGTATTCCCAGTATGGATAGGGAATAATGGAACTATCAAATGGCCACCTAAGAGTCCGGATTTGACCCCTATGGATTAATTTTTTTGGGATATATAAAAGACATTGTCAATAGTAATAATGATAATAATAGTATTCAAGCCATTAAAGATAGGATTATACTTGAAATAAACAATCTGAATATGAATAATGAAGCCATTGCCAGGGCAATTATAAATATAAGAAGACGTTATCATGGGCGTCGTTACACAATTCTATAGGGGGGGGGCAAAATTTTGAAAAAAATTAGTATGTTTATCTATTGGAAAACAAAGAAAATGAAACATAAAAGAGAATTTTCTTATGATTTAATTATTCTGTGACGTCATGGCTTACTTCCGGTTTTTCCAGAAATAACAGAAAATCACAATTTATTTTTTATTATTAAATGAAAACCCTTTTTCTTATTGAAAATTTGAATTTCTGGGACATTTTTGTATAAGAAGCGTGTATTGAAAATTTTTCTCAGTAACATATTAAAAAATATATGTTCCAATATGATGATCATTTTGACAGCTGACAAAAAATTTTCAACACATGATTCTTATCCATAAATGTCCCTAAAATTCAAATGTTCAATAAAAACGGGGGTTTCTATTTAAAAATTAAAAATAAATTAAGATTTTGTTATTTCCGATAAAACAGAAGTAAGCCATGAAGTCACACACCAATTGAATCCAGTATATGAGAGTATTTGTCCCAAGCTTTTAAACAAATAAGTTTTCATTCCAATATCTCAATTAAGGACGGGGTATCCCTGTGTATTAAAAGTGTATGTGTAGACCAAAAGTTAAATCGACAGTTTTCCGAATATGTAGTGTTTAAAAATCCAATTTTTGGCCAAATTAAAAATAAAGGTCTAACTTAGGTCACCTTACTATTGAAAATTAATAAATTTATTATTTTCAATAAAAACCAATCATGTAAAATAACCCCCTTTTATTTCATCTCAAAGGTGCCGTGTAGATTTATTTTAACCTCGATGTCAAACAAATAATAATAAAAAAATGTAATACGACCTAAGTTCAACCTTTACTTGGAATTTGGTACACTCAGAATATTTAAATATTGTATATTTTTCAAAAAGTGTAGATTTGAAATTTATAAGTCACTTTCTTTGAAAAAACATGTCAAAACGAATTTGGACCAAAAATGGCGTCTAATTTAACTCTAAATAAACCCCGAAAAATCAATAATTACTTCATGTAATGTAATAAAGATGGTGCTCCGATCGATAATATTTTGACTAGTATTTGATTATTTCCGTTTATATTATGTGTGTTTACGGGGGATATACGAGATAATAATACTGCCTCTGATACTGTTTATATGATACAATTGGAAACGACCTTTTTTCATCGGCACTCTTTTTTCGCCGGTGACCTTTTGACACGCGCCTATTTGTTATTTGATGTATGATTATCGGTTATTTATCAACTAAAAGTATAGGAAATTAGTACATTGTGAATGATATCATTTTAATGCTATTTTTGAAACTAGTTCAAAAGTTGCATTTAACGATACTCAATGTTTCATTTTACCGTCAGTTTTAGTTTGACATATCCGTCATTTTAAGTTTACAAAGCTCAGTTTCTATTCGAAAGTAAGAGAAACAGTCAAAATAAAATGCGAAAAACACTTTTTATCAATTTCGTTTATGTCAACTGAAAGCGACAATTGCTGAAGACGTAACAAATAAATTAGGTCAAGAAATAAAAAAATCTATACTATAAGTAACATACCATATATTATACCTGTTAAAATAAATCAAAAATAAGAGAACGTATCGTTGACGTATATACTTTTCCATCTGTGATTAGTGATTACCAATTGCAAATTACGTATGAACATGCTTATGCGCAAAAAAAACATTATTTCAAGTACTTGTATCATTAAAGTCCATTAAATTATTATTTTTATAAATTTGCTAATGTTTGCACTTTAATTTTCATTATATGGGGTATCCAGACATTTTAATCCTCGTCCTCTTCTATTTAAAATTATCTCAGGTGCCATATATTCCGAGTAAAATTTTTCAACCATATTTTGAAAAAAAAAAATGGGTTGAAAATTAAATTTTTCAACAAATAGTGGATTTTCATCTCCAGTATATACTACAAAGTAGCACAATTTTCTTTGAGCTATACCTAGCTGTCCTTGAATCTAAAAGTATATAAAATCATTATTAGAAAATCAAACATAAAAAGAATATTAATATTGTAGTATCATTTCTAGCACATTTCTTAAAAATCATGAATTATTTTAACATATTGAAATTTTTCACCTGGTAAAAGTAGTTATGGTTTTCTTTTAAATGAATGTCACCATCTTCTATTTTTAAGCATGGAAATGGGTTTGAATATTAGGTAATGTGCGCCAATAATGTCAAATTATGACAATTCGCAGAAAACGTCAACTTTTTATTTAGATTTTAATGTGCAAAAGCCTACCTACTTTGGATATTGATCGTAGAAAAAATATATTCAGAATAATGGAACATTATTATTAAATAACAAGTTTTTTTATTGTCAATTTAATACGTAATATTATTTTTTAATTGCAAATATTTGAATGTTAAAATTATAGCGTTTAATTTTTTTATTCAATGACGAACTCGAGAGTGATAGAAAAAAAATACTACCTACCTTTAATGCAGGAAGTCGATGTCAATTTATCCAAAAATAAAACTGATTAAAATGTACAATGAAACTCACTAGGACACTTGGCACAAATAAATAAATTTTCTATTAAAGAAAATAACACTTATTAAAAACAAACAGCACAATAAAACACTTCAGAAACGTGTAATGTAATTTTGAAAACTAAATACCCGTAAGCTTGTTTGTAAATTTATAGACTCTTAACTCCTTCCCCCAGCCTTCATTAAGTATATTAAAAGTCGTGACGTCATATTGGCACAGATATACGGTAATGTGCTATTGACAATCAGGGAAATAACTACCTAAGATAAGATAAGATAAATGAATGTTAAATACCTACTCATAATATCTATTGTAGGGTTTTTGTACTTTAATAGGATAAATATTTATGCGGGCCTGGAAATTCCAGGAAATGACAGTCAAAATTACCCAAAAACATTAGGTTAGTACCAACATCAGATAACAGATAACTTCGGTGTTTAACCAATTAATCACAATTAATATTCTTGAACATTCAAATGACAAAAACTTCCATCTTTAACCAATGAGAATATAGTTTTCATTCGATACTTCAAAATCACAATTTATTAATTAGGTAGAATAGTTTTAAAATATATTGCGAATTGCAACACGTCAATAAGCGTCCCACTCCGACTCAATGTGACGCAATTATTGTCGCAATATATTTTGAAACGACTCTATATTCGTGACTTGAAATTATAAACATCCCTCGTATTACTACCCGTATATAAACCAAATTATTTATTTTAGGAAATATTTATATTTATATGAGGCAAGATATCGTTTTTGTTGTTACCATCTACATTCTTTACTTTGGTCCAGGAAACAAAGTCAATTTTCAATAAAAATAAAATGTAATAGGTAGGTAATATTTTATGAAACAGTACAATAAAAGTATTGAAATAAAGTATGCTCATACTCCAAAATGAGTCCTAGAGTTAACATTTTTATAATATTATAAATGGCATATAAAACGATTGGACCGTTTTCACAATCGCGAAATAATTTTTTTTATTTGGTGAAATCCCGGCAATTATTGAAAAATAGATTTTATGTTCAGGACTATTATTATGATTCTTCGAACTCAGTCTACTAAAAACCGGTTTATAATACAATATCCCCTAATAGCTAGTCGGTCGATATTTATAGTTACTTAAAGATTTCTGTAATAATTTGCACTAATTCAATCTCTAGTCGGTAGGTAACAGCACCTCCTTGATTGAATCTAAATTGACATAATTTTGTTCAGAAATTCCTAGGAGACGCTGTCCTTAACAACGAAGATAAAAGCGGATAGAATTATTAAACGGTTTGCTAATAATAAAAATGCTTAGATACGCCACTGGTATACGGTAAATGGGTCTCAATGGGAATTTTGAAGCCTAAAAAGATTTTATGAAGCTTGTACATTCCTATATGGTCAACCATAAACGAATTAATAGTAACATATTTAGAAAAAATATTGTCAATACACGATTATTATACAAAAATGTCCCAGAAATTTAAATTTACAATAAAAAGAGGGTTTCCTTTAAAAAAAAATCTGTTATTTTCGGAAAAATCGGAAGTAAGCCATGACGTCACAGAACAATTGAATCCATCATAAGAAAGTCTTTCAAACAAAACAAAATTAATCCGATATCTCACTGAATAGCGAAGCTAAGGGGGAGTGGAACTGTGTTAGTAACCCTAACAATGTCACTGACCTATTTGACAGAACTGATACTTAAGTTGTCATAACAAGTCTCTAATAAATAAAATAACCCAACAAAAAAAGACAAAATAAAAGTATATAGATTTATAAAACAAGTGAAAAAATTATTAATATTATTATTATATATTTTTATTACTTCAGCTAAAAAAAGTAGTATAATCAATACAAATGAATAATAAAACATAGGTAGGTATTTACGAGAAAATGTATAAGATCTTGCCTAAGCCTAATAAGTTGTCATTGAAGAATAGGTTAAATAATGTCAAAATAAAAACACTACTATTATATAATAACGTAGAATTAAAACGTATTAACAAACATAATTGGTATATTTGCGATTGTAATTTATATTTTTTTCATTTTTAGTTCGAAAGAACCCATAGAAATTAATGATTAAAACTGGTTTCCTATCAATAAATCACAAGATTGCATTTCAGCCATATACAATAATTAAAGGCAGAAATCTAATCATTTGCTAAACATTTAAGACTTAAGAGATGTTGAAGAATATCATAAAATAATAATTTATTGATTATTATGATGTCTATTATTTCCAGTATTACTGTTATTATTACAAAAATAAAGGTTTTTTTCTTCTATTTATTTTTTTGATTTATTTTCTATTTTGCTACTGAAAATTTATATAATACTCAGTTTTTTTGCTAGTATAATTTGTAATATAGCAATTTCGGTTGCTCATTTTATTGTTTTTAACCTATTTTTAGTAAAAATTAAAATGTATACGTGTATTTGATACGCCAAAACTACAAAATATCGCCCTAAAGTACTCGAATTATCCACAGCTTGCGCTAGTATCGCTTTTGCTTTCCCTACCATGACTTCGCACTGTTCGAATAGATTGCAGCCATGTTTTAACATGCCATAGCTAAACGTTCTTTCGATTAACTCTGTCGTTGGTGAAAGAGCCATAAATATTTTTATAAACCACTTTGTATGTCTGGATAAAATTCACAATATTTGGATGCTATATCATTAATGGAGAGCTCATTGTGTGTAGAAAGCTCTTTCGTACTCCAGTTTGGTATTCAGCTTCAAAATTGTCGATTCCAAATTTTTCCACTACTTTCATTTTCTAATTGGTAGTGAAAAAAGTATTGTTTTTATGCTTTTGGGATGTAACAGGCTTAAGGACAAACTAACAGAGTCTTCGGAAAAGCGTGATGTAAGCGACGTAATAAAGGAATCCAGATATGCAATAAATATATTCAACCTATAATATTCTTCAACTATATTAGCCTGAATATTATTATTTCTATATGAGATTGTTGTTCGTAAGGCATATCTTACGCGTTGTTGATTAAGTCGCTAAAAGCCAGGGGGGGGGCAACTGCCCCCCTTGCCCCCCCCCCCCAAACGACGCCCATGGACGTTATCAATTATGCATTAACAATCGAACATCTTTTATAAGTTATTTATATTTCCTAAATAAATCTTTGTTCTTTATTTTGTATATTTTTCCTTACTCTAAACCATTTTATTCAAAATTAAAGAATTGTCACTTGTCAATCATAATAGTTGTCATTTTCATAGCTTACTTTAATAATGCTAACTTTTCCGCATATATTGGTTTAACTAAGATAATTGACGTTTAATACCTCAAAAACGGCATACGGTAGGGGTAACATATATGTTTTTAAAATCAGAAAGAAAAGGTCATTCCAAAAATTAAATAATATACAGGGTATACCATTTAAAAAAAATTATTTCGTATTCCCTGAAATCTGCACGGTACTGTATCTTTTATAGCACTTTAACAAAATTGAGTCATAACCACACAACTTCTATTCAAAACTTTTTTATCTATAGGCAATAATAACGATAATAAGTGGTTGATAAGTTTAACTAAGATACTTGACGTTTATTATCTAAAAAACGGCATAAGGTAGGGGTAATATATATATTTTTAAAATCAGAGAGAAAGGATCATTAAAAAAATAAATAATATACAGGGTATCCCATTAAAATATATATATATATATATATATATATATATATATATATTCCTGCGTATCCCCTAAAATCTGCACGCTACTGCATTTTTGATAGCATTTTAACGAAATTTAGTCATAACCACACAACTTTTATTTAAAACTTTTTTTCTATAGGCAATAATAACGATGCTAAGGGGTGGGTATCGCGAAGCAGTGACAATAACAGATTCAAGATCAGCATTGGAATCAATTCAAAATATAAGAATAACATAAAATGTAATACACTGTGTAATATTAAAATTTTTTTATTCGAAATCAAAATAACGTTTATTTGGATTAAAAGCCACATAGGTATTACAGGGAATGAAAAAGTTGATCGACTGGCTAAAGATTCAATCCTCAATGGAACTTTTTTAAATACAGTATCTTATAGGGACGTATGCTCAGTTTTAAAACAGAATGTGGAAAAACGAATGGACTGATATTGAATCCAATAATCTATATCACCAGTTATACCCTCAACTACCATCTCCGCCAGAATATATTTTCGAGCACAACGTCTCTAAATACTACTCAGCATCAATGATAAGATTAAAAACACAACACGGAAGATATCCTTATCATTTAGCTAAATTAGGAATTGTCAACTCAGCAGTATGTATTTGTGATAATGTATCGATAGCAGACCTAAATCATATATTCTTTAATTGCAACAATCATAAAGACAAGACCGAAAGCCTAGTAATATAATTCATTGATTCAGTTGAAATTGAAACCACCCTTAAGTATTCCTAACTTGTTGAGTCAGGACAGCAAAATCATTAATAACCTCCTAATTGAATTTCTTAAGCAAATTAAAATACATTTATAAGTATAACTACAAGCTTAGGTAGTCATTTTCTTTAAAAGTCTGTGGCTAACAGATTAATTCTAAGCCAACTCCCCCTCTCACACACACACATAAGGGGTGGGCAATTTATAATAAATAACCCCGTACCTCACTAACATTGC
Organism: Psylliodes chrysocephalus; assembly: GCA_927349885.1. Taxonomy (NCBI): domain Eukaryota; kingdom Metazoa; phylum Arthropoda; class Insecta; order Coleoptera; family Chrysomelidae; genus Psylliodes; species Psylliodes chrysocephalus. Next base: position 34,819,039 of record OV651821.1, read on the forward strand.
AATAATACCGTGTTGAAGTAACGTCACCGTTGTTACGTTTCGCAATAAGAGGTTTGTTCCCAATTAGATGTTACGATTAGTTTGCAATTAGTACTTGAACTGACCTAAGCGCATGTCATACATGAACTACATTACAAATTAGTAAAAAGTTTTGTTCTATTGGGAACGCTTATAATGGAAAATGTCATGAATGACATTAGAGGTTGGGTAAATTGTCCGCTGGATATAGCCCCCGAAAAAAAGAAGGCCTACCTAAATAGTTTTCGTTTTTTTTTTCTGGGCTCTCCATACATTACAAAAAACTCGTCTTCTTCGTAATCACTCGAATCACTACTTGACGGAATACTGTCTTCGTCGCTCATTTTTATAAAAATACCAACAATAACAATAATAATTATCTCTACACGAGTATTATTAGTCGCCAAATTATCAATAAAAAGTTGGGTTAAGTTTACCGAATGTAGATGGAGATCGTTTTGAGCATGCGTTAACTTTTCGTACATGCTTTTTAGCAAGGACTGTTTTGATCATCCGCAAACTAATTAATGTACTAGTTTGTGTTTATTGGGAACAGCCAACTCATCGTGCATGTACTATTCTACAAGTGATTGGGAACACTTTTATGCTATTGCGCAATTGCAAACTATTCTCGTATAATCCAAACTGCGATTGGGAACAAACCTAGTTTTCTTTTTCACTTAGCTTTTCATTGAATTCTTTCTTAGCCGTGCTATTTTCTATATGATTTAAAATATTTGAATACTGCTCAATATACGGTGGAAATTTGGGGTTAGGTTGTTTATTTGTGATTCAATCAGCAACGGCGTATTATAGAAATGTATACTTCGCGACATGGCTAAATTAAGTTATTCAGATGCCGAATTTCGACAAATGGCATTTCTGGTATAGACATTATGGCGATATATCCAATTTTATCGGTCTTGGGCCGAATTCTCCACCTGTCTCCAACATATACACTCTTGTTGCATAAACTTATTGTATTAATTAGAAGGTTGACCTTTTAATAAAACTAATATTAGATAAGATAGTTTATTGAAAGTCAGAATTACTACTCAAATTAATGGTTATCAATACATCTAAAGAACATGAATTGGAAGGTGATGATGATGATGAACGACAGGCTTGTGAATGTGTTTCATTAACTTATGATAACATACTGCAACACATTTCCCTGTTTCTTCGTCTCTTGTATAATGTTCTTTACATACACAGCCGACTACGCATTCATCTACGTTACAATGACTTCGACAGTTAAATCCATCAGGGTGTTGACAAGTTTTTTCACAGCAGGGTGTACAACATAGAACCTCAGTCAACGGGTCTGAAACATATATGTTATTTTAAAGTTATTTTTATTGAAATATTAGATTTTTGTATTGTTGCGAATAAAAAAAAATTTTAAAAGCAACGTTTTACTTAAATGTTCTAAAAAGAAAAAGTAACCTTTAAATTAAATAAAACCCATCAATTTATAATATACAATTCATATTATAAGTATAAAAGCTTGACGCGAGATTTACCTGTAAGTTAAACAAAAGCTTGTAACATACATCATTGCAAGTTAAATAAAAGCTTGTAAAAATGATTAATTTTTTTATGTATAAACAGCTAAAATCGATGATGGAAATAATAACACACAAGTTGTAACGCTACAACTTCATGTGAATTAACTTTTATTTACTTTAGTGATTATTGTATTGTAAAAAAAAATATGTTTTTTTTTTGAGTAAATAAACTATATTATTATTATTATTATTATTATTATTATTATTATTATTATTATTATTATTATTACAGATGATTATTCCATCGTTTTTTAATCATTTGATCCTTTTAATGTCCACTTTTTTCGTGGAACTGCTAGGTTTTAATATGGTTATGGTACAATATTCTCTTAATAGATTATTTGTAACAAAAATTAAAATACAGATTATAAAATTAACGTTAATTTTAAATGCTTTTTTAAATTATTACAACAAATACAATTGGGGCTTTGTCTATCCTAACTATACAATGAACGATTACCGTGACGTATGTCTTTTATTTTCCTTTCCATCGAGAAGTATCGTTAAGGTAAAAAAATATTTATTGCAATTTAGGGACTAAAAGTACATACACTTTATTTTCAGATACCGAAATTATAATAGTTTAGTTTCTTTTATTCAAATTAATAAGGGACATGTCAGTTTATAGAATTAAGAATATAATAATTAAAATGTATACATACCACAACAAGGACAACTACTGATACAAATACATTTTCCACTGGGATCTCTGACGTAACCTGGAGCACATTCACAGCGTTGTATTGTTTCAGGTACACAGCAAGGATCTAGTACTGGTGTTTGATTGTCACAAGTTGGTTCGATATTACAGGAAGAAGCGCATGTATTGAAAACTTCATTTTCTCCACATTCTGTAAAAAGTAATTATATTTTTATATCTTTACTGTAATACCAAAAACTTACACAGAATTAAACTGAATTGGGTATATAGGTAAAAAAGTTCTTATTTAATATAATTCTCCATAATTCTCCATAATTCTCCATTCTGTCATAATTGAATAGGCCGCGTACATTTTTCCCAATAATTTTTCGAATTAACGTGTCTGGTACACTAAAGTCTAATTACCGTACATGATGATACTTAATTAATAATTCATTACCTATTCCAGATTAATATGTCATAATGATTTATAGACGTACCCATACCTATAATTAAAATGTATACATACCACAAGGACAACTGCCAAGACAAATGCATGTTCCATCGGGACCTCTGATGTAACCTGGGGCACATTCACAACGTTGAATTGTTTCAGGTACACAGCAAGGATCTACTTCTGGTGTTCGGTTGTAGCAAGTTGGTTCGATATCACAACTGGAAGCACATGTATTGAAAACTTCATTTTCTCCACATTCTGTAAAAAAATGTATCAAAGGTATCAAAAGATTTGCTTACGTCGAATTAAATTGGATTTGGTATAAATTATGATGTAATATGTAAGAAATTTAACTAGAAAAACAAACTTTATACAAAAAACAAAAGGGTATCTATCCTCTTAAATGTAGTCAATGTAGTAACAAAATAAATAGTACAAAATTGTTCATCCTTCAGAATTATATAGGACCTGTCTTTCAGTTTGTCAAAAACATGCTGGTTGTCGGTGAAAGGCGTCTAGAGACAGCCAGCCATCTTCCCCGCTCATCAAAATTCTGCAGGTTATCAACTCATTAAAAACCTGCTAATTATCGCTGGGAGTTGTCTCCAGATGTTTCCTTAAATTTTGCTTAGCAAAAAATATCGTCTCTGACAATATTTTAGACATTTTATGCAGGTGGTTCCAATTAGTATAAAGGTACCATTTCGGTAGGCGCGACAGACGACCGCCGACGCGACCGAGAAGTATCTCTTCACGTCTAAAATACATACAATTATATGAAACACATTTTGCACGGCGCGACACTTCTGAATCTGTCTCGGGGCAAAGCATTTGCTGCTTGTCGCACTCGAGGTCACTGTCCCCAGGCGTCGCTTCTATCTGGAGGTGATTGTGGGTTGGAAATTTCTTTCGATCTAGGCAGTGTTGCCAGATTTTTGGAACAGTATGGGTGAAAAAAAAAACCGTAGACACATTGTTTTTAGGCTCATGTTGAGAGCGTCTATTTTATATGTTAGTGGATTTTGCAGCACATTGTGCAGGGCCGACAAGAGGGGGGGGGGGGGGGGGCAGCCGGGACTAATTCCCGGGACCCGGGCTCAAGTGGGGGCCCGGCTGCGGTATAAGAGAGGCCCGGCAACTGTGGCGAAGTTCTTGGTACTTTCAGAAGTTCGGCACAAGAGGGGGGAAGTTTTTTTTTTAGAGAAATTCATGAGAAGTTTAGTTTTTGCTCGAAGACCTTTTGTTTTAGAGAAATTAAAAGTAGATGAGGAGAATTTTAGTTTATGCTTGAAGACCCTTTTTTTTAGAGAAATGTTTAGAGAAATTCAAGAGTAGAGGAGGAGAAGTTTTTGCTTGAAGACTTTTTTTAGAGAAATTGAAGTAAGGAGGAGAAATTTTTGCTTTAAGGCTTTTTTTTATAAAATTGTCATGGGGCCCGATCTGGAGAATTGTCCCTGGGCCCGACCTGGCTCTTGGCGGCCCTGACAATGTGGCAATGATTTGTGTTATCAAATAATAAAGCAAGTTCAACGGTTTAGAGGTGACTTAGTGTCTTTTCTATATCCGTAGTATTATAATAAACGTTTATACACCTCTATGGCTTAGGAGCCGATTGTAAATTGATGAAATAAATGGACTGTATTGTTTTACTGGTTCATAATTGAATTTATTCAATACCTATAAAACAAGTCAAATAACAAAAGCTAAATCAAAATAAAAAATAACAGAAAAATTATTAATAGAAATTAATAACTTTCTTGTTTGCAGTGTTGCCAGGTAAAAATTGTGTAGAATAAGTAGGTTGGTATACGGAAAATAGTAAATTACCATAATTTAACTCAAGAGTATATTGTTATTAAACAAAAGTGAACATAAATATTCTTGAAACAGCAAATTAATGAATTAATTACAATAAAAATAAATATAAATATTCGTGAAAACAAACAAACTAATTAATCTGATATAGATTTTGACAATACAACTGTCCTGTATTTGTAATACTCATGATGCATATTTTAAATGAATCTCGATTACCATAACTTGTACTGAAGGTGTTTTTTATATGGTATATTATTCTACAGATAATTTTATATAGGTTAAAAAGTTCTTATTTAATATAATTCTCCATTGTCCTAATTGGATAGGCCGCATAAATTTTTCCCATTAATTTTTCGAATCAACGTGTCGATACACTTGCGTCTAATGAACGTACATGATGATACGAAATTAATAATTCTTTACCAAATCCAGATTAATATTGAATATGTCATACTGATTTATAGACTTGCCCATATCTATAATTAAAATGTATACATACCACAAGGACAATTAGCAATACAAATGCATGTTCCATCGGGTCCTCTGATGTAACCTGGGGCACATTCACAGCGTTGAATTGTTTCAGGTACACAGCAAGAATCTACTTCTGGTGTTCGATTGTAACAAGTTGGTTCCATATCACAACTAGAAGCGCATGTATTGAAAACTTCATTTTCTCCACATTCTGTAAAAAATTGTATATATCAAAGGTATCAAAAGATTTGCTTACGCTGAATTAAATTGTATTTGTTATATTATGATGTAATATGTAAGAAATTTAACTAGCGAAACAAACTTTATGCTCAAAACCAAAACAAAAGGGTATACATCCTTGTGGTCAATGTTGTAACAAAATAAATAGCACAAAATAGTTTTAATGTTCTGCGGTACTATTATTGGCTTCTGTATCTATAAGGTGGGTAGAGGCTGTGTTGCTTCCTAGCACTTAGGCCTTATTAGATATATTGTGCGTCCTCCAGAATCATATAGGACCTGCCTTTCAACTTGTTAAAAACCTGCTGGTTCTCGGTGAGAGGCATCTACAGACAGCCATCGTCCCAGCTCATCAAAGTTCTGCAGGTTATCAACTCATCAAAACCTGCTAATTGTCGCTGGGAGTTGTCTAGGTATAGTCAGCTTTTTAGGTCAAAAACCTGCAGGTTAATAACGTCGTCAAGAGTTGTCTCCAGATGATTCTGTTTTTGGAAGTGGCCAATTGATTGGATTCTACCACCCTGATGGTAAATGCCCGGGTGAAGCCATTCTGTCCGCCATTTCCACGGAACACCCATTTTTAAATTTTGTTTACCAAAAAACATCATCTCTGACAATATTTCAGGCATTTTATTTAGGTGGTTTCAATTAGTATTAGAGTGGTTTTTAAACTTGATATGTATTTAAGAATTGTTGGACACATACATAAATGTGGGCTATATTTATATCCATCTCTTCGGCGATTTCTCGAACAGAGTATTCAGCCATACTTTTTTGTTATCGCCTCTAATGTTCTTCGGAAAGGAAGGATATTTCACCTCACACTCCTTTGGAGATCGATCAATTCACAGTCAAATTACCTTTTTTTGATTTAAACAGTAAGTTTTGAGAAATTTTATTGCCTCAACACAAAACCTCGCCCTGTATATACAAAATTTTAGTCTAATTTGATCTATCGTGTACAATTTATTTTAAATAAGACTATCAGGTAAGGTTCAGCGATAGTTAGACTAAATAAAGCGATTTTTGTATAATTACCAAAATAAAAGTATTATGTATATATATTTCTTACATAAATCATTTACTAATAAATAAAATTTACCTGTACAAGGGCATTGACTTATTGGAATACATTTTCCATATACATCTCTGATGTAACCCGGGTTACATTCACATCTTTGTTGGCAATTATCTTCTACACAACCACATTCTGGTTCCGGTGAAGGATTTTGGCAGGTTGGTTCTGCAGTACATTTTAAAGCTGCTGTATTAAAGAATTCGTGGACAGGACATTGAGCTGTAAAAAAGAGATTATTAACAAATATTAAATATACAGTGAAATCGAGAGGTAAAAAGAACATTAGTGGCAATTATGAATAAATGGAATAGCTTTGTATCAAAAACGGATACTGGTATATTGTTATCAATTATTATTGCAATATTGGGAGAAATGGACAAGAAGTAACAATATTTGATTTTTGCAATTTTACTAATGTAATTCCAAGTGGCAAAAAACAGTACATAATCGCAGTAGATAGAAGGGGATAGATAGCACAGTGGTATAGTATTTCGACCACCAATGGGGTATCAGGCCACAAAGGACATAAGGACAGATAGCATGTCCACACAAATAATTATTTGCCCTTACACGCGATTGCTACAGTGCCACTGAGTGGCCCCACCAAGTGATTATTAGGACAGGACCGTACTCTATACGTACACATCCCTAATTGTCCAAGAAGCGAAATGTAAGTTGTATTAACGAATCAGATACGGTGATGTGCCGAGGTGAGCTAAGAGTTACTATGAACGGCCATTACACCGCACAGAGGTGAAAAAATAATTATTTTTTGCTGTAGCGCTCCAAGGCGACTTACAGTTGATTGTGGTGCCATTAGACATACAGGTTAGAAAAACCCCTCTACCATAATCGAAACTATAACTCACTGCATACCGTATCAACAGAAATTAAATTGATGCTGATATGGCACCCATCGAATCCTACAACGAATAATGCAACCCACTAAAGGGTAGTAAATAAAAATACATCCGCTCGACATATTGGGCTACCCAGACGATAATCTTGTGAATATATATACAAAAAGCATTGGTAATAACCCTGGTTGCAATTCTTCAACACTCCATTACCAATAATTGTATGTAAATTTAATTCATTCGAAGAACCAATTATTTTATCGGTGTACATCGATCGATAAATACAATCAAGAAATACTTCAAACTTAAGACTTACACTAACACCCATTCGATATAATGTCTTATGTAAATATTGATATTAGATATTGTTTAAAGTGATGTTCAAATCCATTACAGATTTTGCAAAATAATTACCGATATTTGACTTCCATAGTCAACCTCGAAATGAACAGTTGTACCATTCACAAAAGTACAGGACTTCAGGACTAAGACTATTATTACTTAACAACATATCTATTCCATTTATTACAGAAGACAAATACTTCGGAGTTATTTTTGACCAAAGGATGACGTGGAATCTACACATCAAAAAAGTTACATACCTACAAAGCTACAATAGCTCTCGTAAGCTGTAAAATAATATGAGGGAAAAACTGAGCCTGAGGCATCGGCACTCTGCAGCTCGCCTGTCTGAGTGCCACAGGGACCATGCAAGTCCTATTAAAGCTTACACCACTGCATATCTTCATACAGGGAAAAATCAGGTCCGTCATTCACAGGCTTCCTAGACTACATAGTATTGACCATACAAGGCTATACCAGCAGGTAAAAAAGAATAAGTTTCTAGGATTTCTTACTGATATAGCCATATATACAAATTTGAAAGAAATGTTCAAATTAAAATAACATCCTGAAAATCTTGGAAGCAGGGTCCTCCCATAGAGGCTAAACTCGTCTTAAACTCGTCTAGTACACAAACATTTTAAAAACCAAGGATATAACTGATGCTGGATCTTTGGACACAAGTCGGAAACAATGATTTCGTTGAGTCTAGGAGAATACGCAACAGTGTTCCAAGTCAAATTAATAGACATACAACACCGTGCAAGAGAAATAATATCCGCAAATATCAGGCAAAACTGATAGCTAAGCAGCTCTAAAGGCAATTCTCTCTCCTTAAATCAAATCACTACTGGCGAAAGACTATCTGGAAGACTAGATAGACTCAAGTAGACAAAACAAAGTGACCGTAGCCTGGGTATCAGGTCACGAAGGATAGCAGGGCAATCAAAAAGCCGACAAACTAATCCTTCTGTGGAGTTGCTAAGGCATCTATCAGACAATGAAGACAAAAAGAGTCTCAGGAATGACAGAATAACTATCCAAACTTGAGACAGGCCAAAGAGTTCATTGTCTTCTTACTGGATAGGTACTGTCGCCTAAGAATCCAGCAGAATGGAAAGAAGAAGAAATAGAAGAGGAAACATTAAATCACATACTGTGTCAGTATAAAGGCCTGGCTAGATTGAGGTTTCTAACACTAGGTGAAGAAAATCCAGAAGAATGTAACTACATGCTGGACTTATTCTAAATAACGTAGTCCCACAACAGATCTTAAAAGATTGCAGTGAACAAGCATAAATCATATCCAACTCCTTTTATATTTATGTATCTACTAATTATAGAAAATGGGTTAATAAATTTGTAAATTGTATGTTAAAACAACGTTTCATTTTCATCCGAGTATTATTTTCTTAATGTAGTGAAATTTGATACAAAAGAAAACATATCCTTCATTTTAAAATTGATTTGAAAAAAAATATTTTCACTTAACTTATCTCACAGTTGGTCGAATTTTAAAGTTATATGTACCAAATTTTTTCTTTTCGTCACTAAATTTTTGATAGTTTTTATTGATGTGGCAGCTTATTTTACCTAAAAATGTCGCTTAGCTCTTTTCACAACTAATACAGTATTTTTTTATTAAAAAAAATTTTTAAACTCCGTCACAAAAAGTAGTAAAGTGAAATGAAAGTTTGGTTTTTTTTTTGTAGGGACAAATAAAAATATCTTAAAATCGAAAATATTACAGACATGGTATTTAGAAATATTAAAATCCCTATTCTAGTATTTTTAGATAATCCAGGCGAGATAATTGAAATGAAAATTGGTATTAGAGACTTCTTTAAGGGTACCTAAAGAAACAAATATTAAGAAGGTCCAAAATTAATATTGAAAATAATGTAATGGAATATGAGTCACGGGCAAAATTTTAGTAATTTATACTTACGGTTAGAATAAACAGGTGTAATGTTTACAACAGAAACTACCACAAGTAAACAACACGAAAGGTATGTTTGAGTGAACAACATGTCTGAACTTTCAATAACTAAAAGTCTCAATGATTTAAAACGAATGTTCTGAACTTATATATAGGTATATTTCTTGATAACACCCAAAATTTAAATTATAGAAATACAATAATTTCACAAAAAGATCGTGTTTAAATTACCTTAATTTAATTTTAGTGTTATAGGCTAATATGATAACATTTTTATCTAGAATTTTCTTATACTTAATACATACTTTATTTTTAATAGCCATTTAAATTGGCTATTTCAAAAAGTTTATAATTAATTCCTTCAATTTTGGCAATTCGATAATATTGGTATGTATCTACTATACCGAGTGTTTTAACAAGAAAGGTTTCCGGTTAATACAGCCTATTTGGAAAAAATGCAAGTGGTCAAGAGGTATCATTGTAAATTTATTTTTAAGTATCTAACACTAGAAAGCATACCTATGACCAATGAGAAACAGATAAACAAGGGGGTAGTTAAAATTGAGTAAAATTTCACATAAATTACGATTTGTTATGTGAGGGTCCTATTATCAGGGGTATCCATAAAAAATAACACCCATATTGTGTATATTGTGCAATTGTTCATATTAATGTGCTGCTGCTATTTGTAGTTCAATAGTATTTTAATATTTTAGTAATTTTTCAAGTCTATGTTTTTTTTGTCGTAAATAAAAATGAGAATAAGTGTAGTTAATATTAATGTTAGGTCTCTTGTATTGCATCTCAATGCTTTTAAAGATTTAGTTTATTGCAAATATGATATTATTGGAGTAACGGAAACCTGGCTTTTAAATAATATACCCGACAATATTGTACAACTTAATGGTTATCGACTATTCAGAAGAGATCGGGGAAGTAGAGGAGGTGGATTACTTATCTACATTAAAAATAACATTAAAGCCAACATTATTCAGGGGCTTAATTCAAGTAACACTGAAGAAATGTGGGTTTCCTTTATATTAGATAGGAAATATGCATTGGGGATTTTTTATAGACCACATTCCCACACAGTTTCTAACTTCCTGGAAAACTTTGAAATGTCTCTAATAGTATCGTTTCACCTAAATTTAATCAAATAATCTGATTAGGAGACTTTAATATCGATTCAATGGGGCCTGTTAGCAGAGTTGGGTCGAATACTGAAATCCGGTATTCGAATACGAATCCCGAATACTGTATTCTAAATTGTATTCGAATAATCAATATTCGAATACAAAGAAAAAAAGTATTTGAATACCGCTGTATTCGAATACCTGAATTCATTTACATATGAATACTTTATAAATATTTCAACTGCAAATAACATTTGCGCACATAAAGCTTGATTATTATTTATGTAGTTAATTTATAAAAATATAAAAAGAATTAAAAGTCTATGTTAAATAAAACTTGAAATATCATTTTTTCATACAAAGTGTCACAGTGAGGTTAAATAAAATAATTGTTTAATAAAAAACATTTGTTGATTTTTATTTCTTAAAGTTTTAATAAAAAAATATAAAAAAAAATCTGATGTGTCCAACACATGACTTTCCTATCTAGTTATTACAGGCTTTTTCCGGTTATTTTGTACAACCTATTGCAGCACCTCCATAAATGTTTGGAGGATAAAATAAATATATACATTTTCCACATACATCTACCTCGAAATATTTTTCTATAGATATTCATTGAAAATTAAAATACTGAAAATTTAAATTTACCACATTTCCTACAATTTTTCCATTACGGTCCATTTTAGAAAAATCATGTTATAACAAAAATTATAGAGATCGATATCGCAAACAACGTTAAGTTCAACAATTTTCATAAAAATCAGAATTTTGCACATTTTGTCAAATTTCTCGAATACGGACCA